>OX596284.1:37706137-38138610 GCA_951394225.1 Harpalus rufipes | reverse complement strand
AATGAAACCTATGTAAAATCATTGCTGGATTAATAAGCAATACAAGAAATATCATTTCGTTAAATATTTCAGGGGAACAGGTATCTAAAACTAATAAAACGTTGAAATATTCTATCGTGACGGCTGGCTATTATTGGCCCAGAGTTATCCTAAAAAGGTTACTGACAAAATGAAACCTATGTAAAATCATTGCTGGATTAATAAGCAATACAAGAAATATCATTTCGTTAAATATTTCAGGGGAACAGGTATCTAAAACTAATAAAACGTTGAAATATTCTATCGTGACGGCTGGCTATTATTGGCCCAGAGTTATCCTAAAAAGGTTACTGACAAAATGAAACCTATGTAAAATCATTGCTGGATTAATAAGCAATACAAGAAATATCATTTCGTTAAATATTTCAGGGGAACAGGTATCTAAAACTAATAAAACGTTGAAATATTCTATTGTGACGGCTGGCTATTATTGGCCCAGAGTTATCCTAAAAAGGTTACTGACAAAATGAAACCTATGTAAAATCATTGCTGGATTAATAAGCAATACAAGAAATATCATTTCGTTAAATATTTCAGGGGAACAGGTATCTAAAACTAATAAAACGTTGAAATATTCTATCGTGACGGCTGGCTATTATTGGCCCAGAGTTATCCTAAAAAGGTTACTGACAAAATGAAACCTATGTAAAATCATTGCTGGATTAATAAGCAATACAAGAAATATCATTTCGTTAAATATTTCAGGGGAACAGGTATCTAAAACTAATAAAACGTTGAAATATTCTATTGTGACGGCTGGCTATTATTGGCCCAGAGTTATCCTAAAAAGGTTACTGACAAAATGAAACCTATGTAAAATCATTGCTGGATTAATAAGCAATACAAGAAATATCATTTCGTTAAATATTTCAGGGGAACAGGTATCTAAAACTAATAAAACGTTGAAATATTCTATCGTGACGGCTGGCTATTATTGGCCCAGAGTTATCCTAAAAAGGTTACTGACAAAATGAAACCTATGTAAAATCATTGCTGGATTAATAAGCAATACAAGAAATATCATTTCGTTAAATATTTCAGGGGAACAGGTATCTAAAACTAATAAAACGTTGAAATATTCTATCGTGACGGCTGGCTATTATTGGCCCAGAGTTATCCTAAAAAGGTTACTGACAAAATGAAACCTATGTAAAATCATTGCTGGATTAATAAGCAATACAAGAAATATCATTTCGTTAAATATTTCAGGGGAACAGGTATCTAAAACTAATAAAACGTTGAAATATTCTATCGTGACGGCTGGCTATTATTGGCCCAGAGTTATCCTAAAAAGGTTACTGACAAAATGAAACCTATGTAAAATCATTGCTGGATTAATAAGCAATACAAGAAATATCATTTCGTTAAATATTTCAGGGGAACAGGTATCTAAAACTAATAAAACGTTGAAATATTCTATTGTGACGGCTGGCTATTATTGGCCCAGAGTTATCCTAAAAAGGTTACTGACAAAATGAAACCTATGTAAAATCATTGCTGGATTAATAAGCAATACAAGAAATATCATTTCGTTAAATATTTCAGGGGAACAGGTATCTAAAACTAATAAAACGTTGAAATATTCTATCGTGACGGCTGGCTATTATTGGCCCAGAGTTATCCTAAAAAGGTTACTGACAAAATGAAACCTATGTAAAATCATTGCTGGATTAATAAGCAATACAAGAAATATCATTTCGTTAAATATTTCAGGGGAACAGGTATCTAAAACTAATAAAACGTTGAAATATTCTATTGTGACGGCTGGCTATTATTGGCCCAGAGTTATCCTAAAAAGGTTACTGACAAAATGAAACCTATGTAAAATCATTGCTGGATTAATAAGCAATACAAGAAATATCATTTCGTTAAATATTTCAGGGGAACAGGTATCTAAAACTAATAAAACGTTGAAATATTCTATCGTGACGGCTGGCTATTATTGGCCCAGAGTTATCCTAAAAAGGTTACTGACAAAATGAAACCTATGTAAAATCATTGCTAGATTAATAAGCAATACAAGAAATATCATTTCGTTAAATATTTCAGGGGAACAGGTATCTAAAACTAATAACACGTTGAAATATTCTATCGTGACGGCTGGCTATTATTGGCCCAGAGTTATCCTAAAAAGGTTACTGACAAAATGAAACCTATGTAAAATCATTGCTGGATTAATAAGCAATACAAGAAATATCATTTCGTTAAATATTTCAGGGGAACAGGTATCTAAAACTAATAAAACGTTGAAATATTCTATCGTGACGGCTGGCTATTATTGGCCCAGAGTTATCCTAAAAAGGTTACTGACAAAATGAAACCTATGTAAAATCATTGCTGGATTAATAAGCAATACAAGAAATATCATTTCGTTAAATATTTCAGGGGAACAGGTATCTAAAACTAATAAAACGTTGAAATATTCTATCGTGACGGCTGGCTATTTTGGCCCAGAGTTATCCTAAAAAGGTTACTGACAAAATGAAACCTATGTAAAATCATTGCTGGATTAATAAGCAATACAAGAAATATCATTTCGTTAAATATATCAGGGGAACAGGTATCTAAAACTAATAAAACGTTGAAATATTCTATCGTGACGGCTGGCTATTATTGGCCCAGAGTTATCCTAAAAAGGTTACTGACAAAATGAAACCTATGTAAAATCATTGCTGGATTAATAAGCAATACAAGAAATATCATTTCGTTAAATATTTCAGGGGAACAGGTATCTAAAACTAATAAAACGTTGAAATATTCTATTGTGACGGCTGGCTATTATTGGCCCAGAGTTATCCTAAAAAGGTTACTGACAAAATGAAACCTATGTAAAATCATTGCTGGATTAATAAGCAATACAAGAAATATCATTTCGTTAAATATTTCAGGGGAACAGGTATCTAAAACTAATAAAACGTTGAAATATTCTATCGTGACGGCTGGCTATTATTGGCCCAGAGTTATCCTAAAAAGGTTACTGACAAAATGAAACCTATGTAAAATCATTGCTGGATTAATAAGCAATACAAGAAATATCATTTCGTTAAATATTTCAGGGGAACAGGTATCTAAAACTAATAAAACGTTGAAATATTCTATCGTGACGGCTGGCTATTATTGGCCCAGACTTATCCTAAAAAGGTTACTGACAAAATGAAACCTATGTAAAATCATTGCTGGATTAATAAGCAATACAAGAAATATCATTTCGTTAAATATTTCAGGGGAACAGGTATCTAAAACTAATAAAACGTTGAAATATTCTATCGTGACGGCTGGCTATTATTGGCCCAGAGTTATCCTAAAAAGGTTACTGACAAAATGAAACCCTATGTAAAATCATTGCTGGATTAATAAGCAATACAAGAAATATCATTTCGTTAAATATTTCAGGGGAACAGGTATCTAAAACTAATAAAACGTTGAAATATTCTATTGTGACGGCTGGCTATTATTGGCCCAGAGTTATCCTAAAAAGGTTACTGACAAAATGAAACCTATGTAAAATCATTGCTGGATTAATAAGCAATACAAGAAATATCATTTCGTTAAATATTTCAGGGGAACAGGTATCTAAAACTAATAAAACGTTGAAATATTCTATCGTGACGGCTGGCTATTATTGGCCCAGAGTTATCCTAAAAAGGTTACTGACAAAATGAAACCTATGTAAAATCATTGCTGGATTAATAAGCAATACAAGAAATATCATTTCGTTAAATATTTCAGGGGAACAGGTATCTAAAACTAATAAAACGTTGAAACATTCTATCGTGACGGCTGGCTATTATTGGCCCAGAGTTATCCTAAAAAGGTTACTGACAAAATGAAACCTATGTAAAATCATTGCTGGATTAATAAGCAATACAAGAAATATCATTTCGTTAAATATTTCAGGGGAACAGGTATCTAAAACTAATAAAACGTTGAAATATTCTATCGTGACGGCTGGCTATTATTGGCCCAGAGTTATCCTAAAAAGGTTACTGACAAAATGAAACCTATGTAAAATCATTGCTGGATTAATAAGCAATACAAGAAATATCATTTCGTTAAATATTTCAGGGGAACAGGTATCTAAAACTAATAAAACGTTGAAATATTCTATTGTGACGGCTGGCTATTATTGGCCCAGAGTTATCCTAAAAAGGTTACTGACAAAATGAAACCTATGTAAAATCATTGCTGGATTAATAAGCAATACAAGAAATATCATTTCGTTAAATATTTCAGGGGAACAGGTATCTAAAACTAATAAAACGTTGAAATATTCTATCGTGACGGCTGGCTATTATTGGCCCAGAGTTATCCTAAAAAGGTTACTGACAAAATGAAACCTATGTAAAATCATTGCTGGATTAATAAGCAATACAAGAAATATCATTTCGTTAAATATTTCAGGGGAACAGGTATCTAAAACTAATAAAACGTTGAAATATTCTATTGTGACGGCTGGCTATTATTGGCCCAGAGTTATCCTAAAAAGGTTACTGACAAAATGAAACCTATGTAAAATCATTGCTGGATTAATAAGCAATACAAGAAATATCATTTCGTTAAATATTTCAGGGGAACAGGTATCTAAAACTAATAAAACGTTGAAATATTCTATCGTGACGGCTGGCTATTATTGGCCCAGAGTTATCCTAAAAAGGTTACTGACAAAATGAAACCTATGTAAAATCATTGCTGGATTAATAAGCAATACAAGAAATATCATTTCGTTAAATATTTCAGGGGAACAGGTATCTAAAACTAATAAAACGTTGAAATATTCTATCGTGACGGCTGGCTATTATTGGCCCAGACTTATCCTAAAAAGGTTACTGACAAAATGAAACCTATGTAAAATCATTGCTGGATTAATAAGCAATACAAGAAATATCATTTCGTTAAATATTTCAGGGGAACAGGTATCTAAAACTAATAAAACGTTGAAATATTCTATCGTGACGGCTGGCTATTATTGGCCCAGAGTTATCCTAAAAAGGTTACTGACAAAATGAAACCTATGTAAAATCATTGCTGGATTAATAAGCAATACAAGAAATATCATTTCGTTAAATATTTCAGGGGAACAGGTATCTAAAACTAATAAAACGTTGAAATATTCTATCGTGACGGCTGGCTATTATTGGCCCAGAGTTATCCTAAAAAGGTTACTGACAAAATGAAACCTATGTAAAATCATTGCTGGATTAATAAGCAATACAAGAAATATCATTTCGTTAAATATTTCAGGGGAACAGGTATCTAAAACTAATAAAACGTTGAAATATTCTATTGTGACGGCTGGCTATTATTGGCCCAGAGTTATCCTAAAAAGGTTACTGACAAAATGAAACCTATGTAAAATCATTGCTGGATTAATAAGCAATACAAGAAATATCATTTCGTTAAATATTTCAGGGGAACAGGTATCTAAAACTAATAAAACGTTGAAATATTCTATTGTGACGGCTGGCTATTATTGGCCCAGAGTTATCCTAAAAAGGTTACTGACAAAATGAAACCTATGTAAAATCATTGCTGGATTAATAAGCAATACAAGAAATATCATTTCGTTAAATATTTCAGGGGAACAGGTATCTAAAACTAATAAAACGTTGAAATATTCTATCGTGACGGCTGGCTATTATTGGCCCAGAGTTATCCTAAAAAGGTTACTGACAAAATGAAACCTATGTAAAATCATTGCTGGATTAATAAGCAATACAAGAAATATCATTTCGTTAAATATTTCAGGGGAACAGGTATCTAAAACTAATAAAACGTTGAAATATTCTATCGTGACTCTATTTTACAAGTTTCTAGAAAGATACAAGAGAGACAATTACATTGGTTTGAACATGTAATGAGGAGAGATGAACAATATATTGGAAGAATGAATTATGAAATAATTTTACTGGAAATTTAGAATCTTTTGCAAGAAAATTTATGTATGGAATTTATACATAATATACAGGATTGACGGAAGGTATTATGATGGCCACATCAGATTTTTTTTTTTAAATATTTTATTATTAATTCTTGGTGTCTCTTATAAACCTTAACGGACGGCGGCCATTATAATAACGGACGCTGGCCTTTGTAAACGCCTTTTCACTTTTGTTTTTCGTTCGAGCGTCCGTTATAATCATTAACAACCGGCGTCCGTTATAGATCGCTTTTCATTTACGTGTTTAGTTCTGTCAATCATAGTAACGGTATGGTATTACAAAAAATAATTTACTGTTGATTGGATGTGATATATTTGCCTAAAATTATTCATTTATATATTATCTATCAGGTTAAATATTATTAGCCTGGTCAATTAAAAATTAAATAATATTTAAAGTTATGTGCCAAGCCAAATAGTAGAATGTTACTCGTATTTTCATAAAATAACTATTTGCCTGCGATACATACATACTTTACAAAATTATAAAAAAAATTATAGTACCTTACAACAGAATGAAAGCGGCTGCACAATAGCCCGGGAGCTGGGAATTAGAAGGTAACGAAGATTCTTTCATCACATCAAAAGTTAATGGCTGAAATTTACAGGAAAGTTGTAAATTTAACTGTTTATAATAAAAAATTGACTAAAACATTAATGTTTATATGAAAATATTTGTTTTATAGCTAATAAGTGAGTTTGGAATTGTTATCGTTCTCGTTACTGGTCTGTGCAGCCACCTCAATACTTTTTATTTGTACTGTACTATGTCCACTACTTGAAAAGTATTTGCATAAGGAAATTAATTTTCATCAAGTTTATTTATATAAATTTTGTTAAGGCACAATAATTCTTACAATAATGTACGCGAACTATTAACCAAAATTAAAAATCTGTTGTGGTCAGCACAATACCTCTCGCCATTTTCATTTTATGTAGTATAGGGCGAGGGCAGTTATGTGACTTTGTTGGTCTTGGTAAGCAGATGTGGGGGCCCGTGTCAGAATGAGAGCTAGTAATATACATAGGTGTCAAGTATCATAAGTTTTAATTCGAAACATTATGATTTTCCAAATCCATGTGGAATATTTTCCTCGACAAGTATATTCCATAATAATGGATGACAAATAAACATCAGAACATTTTGAAATTTTGAATGAAAAATTATGACATATGACAATTGTGACATCTATGTAAAAACTACTAGCGGTCATTCTGACACGGATCCTCATCTGCTTGCCAAGGCCAATAAAGTCACATGTCTGCTCGCGCCCTATAAGTACACACAAATAATTGAAATTGTTTCTCTTCTTTCGTTCTATAAGAAATTATATCCTACTATTCTATTACGTTCAAAATTCTTCAAATTCATTGACGGTATTAACGGTATTTCTTAAGGATATATGTAATATTAACATCTGTAATTTAAATATATAATTAATTAATAATACAATAATATATATTAAATGTACTCTTACCTCCCAGAAAAATCTGACACTAACATTTTGCATTTACATGTCAATTACAAAAATTTAAATATCGCAAATGTTTTTCGGGCAACGAGATTTATTACAACAGATTATTCTATATTATTATATATTATATTTCCAAACCTATACGAGATATAATAAAAAAAATTATGTGTGTTAGATTGAGAATTTAATTATCTTTAATATTTGTAGTAACAAATTTTCAAAAAATAATATTTAGAATTTTTTTTTAGAAACTACCACTTTCGGTTGTCCAATTGTTACCAGAACCTATTCAACTCTTCCCATTACTGTTAGATTGAGGAATCCGTAGTCAAACAGGTCTTTAGTCTTATAGAATTTGAGAAATCGTGTCTCCAACAACCTCACACACACACATCCACACACACACACACACACAGACATCATTGTAAAAATGTTAAAATTGGATTCTATGGACCTTAAATCGTGCTTATTCAATAAAATCTGGGTATGCGATTTTTAGCATGAATCCAATACCTCTCTTAGCGAGAGGTAAAAATGAATGATATGGTTGCGTCTGAATTTGGTATAATACTCTTATATTATCTACTGTGAAAATATGTCGGAAAATATATACGGTAACATTTTACTAAATTGATTATGGTTCACCTTCACTATGCTATTCCTGTGCGGAAGAACAATGTATAGCATAAGTAATATTTTAATGGAAGGTAGGAAACTGTTCCTTGAAGCTCCCTACGTGCAAACAGCCTCATAGCTCTCATTCCGGCATTAATATTCCTCCAGCTAGTTACGTGAAATATTCATTCTCCTCTTCTCTTAGCTGCAGTCTACTCCATCCTACATATTTCACACTGAATCATGAGTGTGTTTTTTTTACTTGTTTTGTATCAGCCACCTCGAATCAAATATTCATTTCGTTAAAAATTTAGCGAGGTATAAATATTTTTATTCCTAGCTAAGTTGAACAACATTCCGTTTAATTATATTACACTTATACTACGATGAGGTTTGTTAAAAATTAATCAAGAATTAATTTAAATAAAATATAAAGCAATGTTAAATAAATAACAGCACCACTCACTTTTGTGCTATTTGAAAACTGAAAAATAAAACTCGAAAGTTCAGTCAAACAGCATTTATTCTTACTGCGTACCAACGTTTCGGTGCACCCTTGCACCTTCTTCACGGTAGTAAGATAATACAGATTGTTATAATTATCAATCGGTTGTTGTTTTTTAGAGCAAATGGATGTGTGTATGCTCTTTGAATTTTTTGTACGATGTTTAATAAATTAACTGAATGTTTTGTACGAATGTATTATGTGTACAAGAATTGTGATAATCTGTAAAATCGTGCCACCCTGAAGAAGGTGCAAGGGTGCACAGAAACGTTGGTATTAGGGTTTCACGGCTTGACTTGATATTCAAGTTACTTGACTTGACTTGAAATCAAGTCAATCTCAAGTCAAGTAATAGTAGCTGAAAGTCAAGTCAAGTCAAATAGTTACAGATACAATTTCCAGTACTTGAAAAATCAAGTAGTCATTTTTCAAGTACTTGAAAAAACCAAGTAGTTCTTCAAGACTACATTTCATTTTCATATGGTTCCTTATGTTTTATAACAATATCAATAATATTCCTTGAAATATAGACTTTTATTCATAAAAATAAATCATACATTCAAATTTAAAAATTAAAAAAAGATTTAAAAGTATAATATATGAATTAACATAAACTATTATATGTATTACGGTTGACCTTAAAAGGGAGCAAGTCGAATTTTAACCTAAAGTGCTTTCAAATAAATAAAAAAAATACTGGCAATGATTCCGCTTAATTTTAATATTTGACTGTGCCTAAATGCTTTTGATTTTTTCCCATTTAAATAACATTCGGGTTTGACACATTTTGGAACTTTATTTTTCTCCGAGATATTGTGGTTTAAAAAATTCATTTATTATTAGAATATATACTAGAACCATCTTCAGTTATTTTAATAATAACGATTAGGACTTCAAATTTTGTCGACATATTCTCGGGTTATTCTAGTATACAATATACATTCCAAAATTGTGTGAATTCTTTAAACCTCTGCACGGGTACTTGCAGTAGTGAATCAGCATAGCCTAACTCCTAACATATGAGCTACGATTCTACTGATTCGCGCGTTTTCGTACATAATCGGTTCGTAATCAAGTAGCTTGAATTTGCTTGAAATTGCTTAATCAAGTCAAGTAGTAACGATAGAAAATCAAGTCAAGTAATGAATTTTTGAAATGCTTGATTTTCAAGTCAAGTCAAGTAATTTACAAAAACATCAAGCTACTTGACTTGATGAAACCCTAGTTGGTATAGTAACTGAACTTTCGAGTAATTGTTAACACCTAACCCACATCACATTCGAGAAATTACCCACAATTAATAAATTAGGTCACTTATATTTAAAACAAACTGTATGATAGGAACTATAATAAAGTTTAAAAACGTAACTAATTTTTAAAATATTCGATTATTTATTGTCCTTAACATCTACGTCACACTTTTACTCTATTACAAATGCGTATTATTTTTACATCTTTTACTAATGGCTTTTTGAAATCGGAAATCCTTTTTTAGTAAATAAATGCAGAAAATAAAACACTGACAATAAACCAAATAATACTTGTATGAATTTATGTACCGACAGATATAAATTACGTGCTTTAATAATAAGATGGAAAGATATGTTGAATGACATTGGCATCCAGTGGCAATCAAAAGTTTTTATTAATTATTTTATTAAAGTGCTTATAATGAGCTATCTAACAAATTGCTAGGATTAATGGTGAACTAAATATTTAGCGTTGATCGGGTTTAAATCGGGCTCCCCAGATTCGCAACCAGACAGCAGGTTCTCGACAACGAGAGCCCATAGGTATGTATTTAAATTAATAAAAATTAAAAGGCGGGAGGTATAGTGTTGGTCACATCAAATTTTTTAATTTCTGCATGTTGGAATAGTCAATTATTCGTACATATTGCATTGAAAAATTATTTATTATAGAATCTTCTCTAATTTTGTGTTATTTGAGGATATTTTAGAAGCTTTCTTCTAAATAACAGAACAGTTCCAGTCATCATCAAATGTTAATACATTTTTCCATGTCTATTTTTTTTTCAAGAACTCAATTAATTAACATCATAAGAGCTAAAATTAAAACTAAATTTAGAAGCAAATAAGAATTCTCACAGAAACAAGGGTAATTCCAGTTTTATGTTTTGTGCCGGAGAAAATATACTAATTATAATTTTAATCTCGCTGACCTGGTTCGCTGCAAATGTCATAATGCAGTTAATTAATGAAATAATGAATATGTTTTAAATAATAGCGGCAATATTTTTTGTAAAAACACATATATCAACTAGGACAGCTCATAGATCTGTAATTTCCATGGTGACCTCCACAAATGAAAAATTAATCAATCCATCCATCCATCCATTATATTCATTTAGCGTAATCAACCTGCAAAATTTATTCCATGGCATACATGCCAACGGCTGGATCGTGACCAACACTATGAATCTAGATGGCGATGGCGAGAAAAAACAACCGATCTAAGGCTGTTACATTCTCTAATTCACTCTTCCTCTAGATTAAACAATGTGGGAATACACACGCGGTCCCGCAAAAAATTTATGGACAATTCGCGTGCAAGCGAATAAAAATAAAATTAACTGTATTTATCTATCAGAGGCGGACTAAGATTTAGGAGTTTATTATAACGGAAAATAATAAAGGAAATGAAATTATACTGGTTACTATTACAAATAATATTTAAATAAACGTAATGTAACGATTAAATAAATAAATAAAAATATCGTCACGGTTTAACCCATTTATGGGTGTGCCAATCTTCTTTTTATCTACAGATTTCGGTAATGACGACATACGAACCCGAACTAATTTTAGATCGGCCGGTTAACATTTTCAACAAACAAATTTTAAAAACCTACCTAAATTATAAGAAATTTCTACAAATTTCTTTCCAGTATTCGTAATTTAAAATGTAGATTTTAAACTGAATATGTTATTCAAGTATTCTCCCATTTAATGTTGGGGTACATCGCCTTTTTTAGTAATACCAGCTTTAATTCTATTAGGCATTTCCTGGGAGTATTGTCGCAATGTCTTGCAAGGTAGATTTTACTGTACGCACTGGATTTGTGCTTTTCTTTGTGCCAAAAGTAAAGGGTCTCGGTAGAAGCTAAATCTCGATTACAATATGACTCTTAAAATACCGGTTGAACTACTATCACCAGTTATTTGGCCCATAGTTTTTACTTTCCGTCACCTCTAGGTAATGAAGGTATTGTCTTTGGTAAAAAAAATCGATGGTGAGTTTTCCATGAATAAGCAATTTTTAGGGTCCCTACAATACAATTTTATTATTTTTACGATCATGTCTGTATGTGTGTGTGTGTGTGTGTGGGTGTGTGTGTGTATGTATGTATGTATGTATGTGTGTATGTATGTGTGTGTGTGTGTGTGTGTGTGTGTGTGTGTGTGTGTGTGTGTGTGTGTGTGTGTGTGTGTGTGTGTGTGTGACTATAATTTCAGCCGCGATATCTCCAATACAAGAATTCTAAAAATAACAATTTATACGTATTCGTCTTCGTTACATCTATATGCAGATTTGATTACATTTTGTTTATAATTGGTCAACCGGAAGTTCCCTCATTTGAAGAATTTAGCAGTTTTTCTTGAAAAAAACGCTGTTAAATATTATATTTTATGTTATATAAATATTAAAGAATATTCTTATCTATACAAATTGATTGCATTTTATATTTTATATTCAATGATATAGAGTTAAAGAATTATAAAGAAATTAAATCTTATAAATCAGCCGTATATGCAACAATCATGGAAGCAGCCACTATATTAAGAAAATTCTATTCGGAAAGATACGGTAAGGAATAAAAGAATAAGGGAAATAACTCTACTCTTAGAAGTTTCTAGAAAAATACAAGATAGACGATTACATTGGTTTGAACATGTCATGAGGAAAGATGAAGAATATATTGGAAGAATGAATAGCTTAGTAACAGAAGGTAGACGAAACAGAGGAAAACTAAAGATAAGATGGAAGGACTGTATTGCGGAAGACTTGAGAGAAAAGGAACTAAATGAGAACGAAACGCAAAACAGAAATGAGTGGAAGAAGAAAATAAAACATAGCGACCACTAACGAATGGGAAATGCTAAAGAAGAAAAAGATGTCAGTGTGAAGTGCAATTTGCATAGTTTGTTTATGAAATAATTATACTTGAAATTTAGAACCCTTTTGCAAGAAAATATGTATGGAATTTATACATAATACACAGGATTGGCGGAAGGTATTGTGTTGGCCACATCCGATTTTTTATATTGTTACAACTACCCTCTCGGCGAAATGATTATCAGCAGTTGGTTTTTGGTTTTGTTGAGTTAGGATCTAGATTTGAGTGTAATATAGAACCTTTTGTAAGAAAATTTATGTATGGAATTTGTACATAATACCA
Organism: Harpalus rufipes; assembly: GCA_951394225.1. NCBI lineage: Eukaryota > Metazoa > Arthropoda > Insecta > Coleoptera > Carabidae > Harpalus > Harpalus rufipes. The sequence goes on along the minus strand of OX596284.1, from coordinate 38,125,618 downwards.
CACAGGATTGACGGAAGGTAATGTGCTGGCCACATCAGATTTTTTAAAGTTTTATTTCTAACTCTGTGTAATTTTTATAATTTATTGAGAAAGTAAACCGGCCGAATTTATTGTGTTTGAAAACGTGTGTAAGAGTCAAGGGATGGAAACGACTACATATATATATATATATATATATATATATATATATATATATATATATATATATATATATAAACGACACTTCATTACAATAGTCTTATAATGCAACAAACATCAGTGACAGTAGAAAAGAAAATATGTTTATTACTCATTCCATTCTATTTTAAAAACTGTAGTATTGAGCAAATTACGCTGGTCTTCAATCTTCGTGATATTTAAACGAACAATTAAGATAAAATTCCTTTCGTATCTCAATTAGCACCAAAATTTCAAAGTTTAAAAAATTGTAAATGAAAGAGTCATCAGCGATGAGAGATCGTCTAGCCGTAATTTTTTTGCGTTGAGTGACCACGTTACCTAGACTGACCAGTTCTAATTACCCAATATAAATAGCAGCTATGGCATTAGTTTACTATCATTTATCTTCATTACGCTCTACTCTCGAGAGCACAATGGCTTCGACATGCGATGGACTCGCCGGGTTTTTAAGGACATAATTTGTTGAGTAAATTGTTCACGAGGAAATGAGCCCCACTGAGCAGGACAGAAATTAGGGAACTTGTTGCTGAATTATGCACAAGTTATGCATTTTTTGATTCGGGCCTACTGTTTAACGCCGGTTTTATTTAATAAATTACTTAATTTTGCCGGATAATTGCAAAGTTTGGCATTTTATGAAGTGATTATTTTTAAACCGGTAGCTTTTGAAAGGTTATAAAAAGTATTGAAATATAAATTGAAATTAATTTCGGTTTTAATTAACAATTATTGTGTTTATCGTGTTAATTGTTAATATTTCATAAAAATTAAAAGCGAAGATGAGTATATAAAAGGGAATTATCTGTAATTTATATGAAAAATGTCTCAATATACAAATTTATTTTCTTGTAATTAATTGTTGTTATATTTCAGATATTTGTATTTAATTCTGGGACAAAAGTGAGATGTGAAGTCTAAAGCACTTTATGACCGATTATGATACTGAAATTTCAAGTTCGAAACAGATAAAATCACTTGTACACTCTCTAAATTCGATAATGACATCAAAGAATTCTAAAGCCACCAGCGGGAAATTTAAATAGATATTGGTACGGAGCATTAAGTCGAGAAGTAACAGTCGAGTTGGAGTTAGTAGGTTGCTCGATAAACGCTAGGAGTGTAAAGCCGGATTTATAATGAAGTAACGTAAGACGTAACGTGAATAGTATCGGTAACGTAAGAAGTTGAGCGTATACTAGAGCTAGTATTGATTTATATTCAAGAAAAGTAAGAAGTAAGGTAAAATATGTAAAGCAATAGTTGCCCAACATTCAACTTTCTACCTTGTCTTAACTAAAATTTTATACCGCTGGCCAATCAGAAGGCAGCATTTTAAACGCTGCGCACGGTTGCGCAGAAATAAATTTTAAATACAAAAGGAAATAATGATATTGGTACTCTAATTTTATTTTCTCAGTATCTGAATTTTTAACCAAACATTCCACCTTATACAATTTTTTTTTATTTCTGCACACCCAACTTAGAAACGCACCGCACGCCACTGATTCATAGCCCTACGAATAATGTTATTTTCTGTCAGTGTGTCAGTATTTTAATTTTCACATATTTGGTTTTACATATGCTAATAAACTTACCAGTTGATTTATTTTTGAATTTTGAATGCTGTAATTGTAATATAAATTTTTATAATAATAAAATAACAGTAGTATCTTATGTAGCCTGACAAAAACTAAGCAAACGACACTACTGAATTTGTCAGAATGGGCGGAGCAAAAATCTGAATTCATACAATTCGTAGATAACCTTGATCGGACATCTTTCAAAAAATTTACTGTATACATTATACTACCAAATATCAATACACCAGTAATTGGAGCAACTTGTGTCTACTTGTTTACACAATGTTGATATTTTCATTAAGTTATGTTCAGTTATGTTGTGTTATCTAAACTATAAATCCAGCTATGTTTTCTTACGAAAATTAAAATTATAAAATGTACATACGTTGAAATTTTCATTATATTACGTTAAGTTTTACTACTCTTTTCACAAACATGGTAATCAAATATTGTGTACATATGAGTATGCATTTCTAAATCCTAATTATAAAAATTAAAATTCTTAGTTGGTACATATGAGAAGGACAATCCTACATTTACACACAAATATAAAATTTAATATAGAAATGAATAGAATTAGAGTTGTATAAACGTTTAGGTGGGTAATAAAAGAGATCTGGTAATGTCCAACAATTACAGCCGTTGCGTGATTAGGTTAAAGAACGTTGGCTGTGCTTTGCTGTGCTGCGCTGTATCTCATCAACATGCAAGCGTACCCTCCGTCGCAGACAACAATGTTTTGATTTTTCCTGTGCAGCCCCCGACAATCAATTACGGAAAATACGAAATGCACAAGACATGAATAGTCATGAGGCCAAACCGGTCAAAGTGACCGAGTCGCAGTCGTGGATTAATGCATACAATGCGCCGTTGTGCGTTGGTGTAAACGTAATGAGTGTCTGCCCTCCCGTCTCCATGTGTGCGTGGAGTGTGTATTGTACAGATGCAATCAACAGGGTCATATGTTAGGAATTTCGTTTTTTTTGTCCGTCTGGCCAACATATGCTCCATTTGGAATCATTTTTTAGGAACAACCCCTTCGGAAATAGATAATTTTAAAATACATTTTATCTAGTTTCTATAATTGTTGAAATTTTAGACGTACACTACCGCTCAAAAGTATTTGTCCTCCTCGATGTAAGTATTTTATTTTTTCTAATGAATTTGTAGATTGAAAAAATTTACATTTGCATGTTTCAAATCTTTATCTTACATGACGATAAATATATCTTCTATTGTTTGTTTTATCAGTAAAGGTTTCTTTTTCTTTCTCAAAATGTTTTATAGGTTTATAGGCACACACGTAAGTTTTAGCTTTAGCCAGTGTCGCTCCGTGGGTAAAAGGCGCTTTTGTGCAAAATTACATTTCAGCGCCCCCATAACGCATAATTTGCAAATTAACACACTATACTTTTTTATTTATTTAAATAGTGATGAAATTTCCTTTGTCACTTTCATTCTTGTAATCAATATTAATAGGTTATCAAAATCATTTGTTGTAATCAACAATTTTTCGGTTATACTCGTCGTCATAATGTCAGAAAATTATCCGTTTGGCAGGATATTTCTTTTACTTTTTTTCTAAATTCTATATCGGCAGAAAATAAAAATAAAATTATTTTTACTAGAATTTAAATATTGGAGTACCTACCTAATTGTCGGACTCATTCTTGTAATCAATACTCTTGAACTATAATCAAAATATTCTTTGTTGTATTGTTGTAATCAACTTCTTCACAGTTATTATTTCAATATAACAATGCTAGAGAAATAACCGTTGGTAGGATAATTATTTTACTTATAACTTATAACTACAGCTCTAATGCAAACAATTTTTTTAAAAAATATATTATATATTATGTAAATTTAAAAATTATATAATTTTTTTTGTTTTTGTTATAAAGCTTGCTATGGATTAGGACAAAAACATAAAAAAAATGTTCATGTCAAATTATGTTAAATACGTGCAATTTTATGATTCATACAATAACAAATATTATATTTTTATTGTGAAATTAGTCATATTCATTGTTGTAATCAAATATTTCTTTGTTGTAATGAAAACTCTCTTTAAAAAGAACCGGGTTAGATTATGGTCGCTATATATCTTACTGTTTTGAAGTTAAAACTAATATTTTGTAATTTATTTATTAAAAAAATATGTATAGTTTAATAATCGTACAAGGAAGTCGTGTGGGGTCCACATCAGATTTTTTTCTATACCTTTCCAATTTAATTATTTTAATTTTATTTTCTTTTTTCATATCCGAATAAATAGATATCTAACAAGAAATACAAAAATATATAATTATAACGTTGATATCTTACTAAATTTTAACCCGAAACCTGTACATACAATGTTTCATAACGAAACATATCTTATCTCGGAGTACTCTTACAGAGGTTCAGAGGTATATGTAAATTGACTAAAACAGGCTTTCCTCTTGCTTTCAAGTAATTCTAAACACCCTTGCATTAACACAAATCATTCATTAAAGTAACTAATACCCCTCAAAGTACTACCTATCTTCACTGAATGTAACCATAACCGCATAACCAGGAGGACTCAACTTCACAGAGCTATGTACTCAACACGCTCAGTCATTAGAGAAGCGAAGGAGATCCCGTAGAGAGAGAAAGAGCTACGCGGGGCGCGTTTGCAAACATGTTAAAACAATTGCCATGCAGCTTTGTTTGTCTACACGTCAGATGCCTGTAGCTCTTGAGGGAGAGTACGAGCAGAGGAACTCCTTCGGCCTTCAACTACCTATATTATTAAATAAATACTACGGAGAGGCAATAAGACAAGCAAGAGATAGTATGTAGCAAAGTAAAGGGAGGGCTGAGTGCTGTGCATTATAGAATAGACACTGGAGACAAGAGACAAGTGCTGTAAAGAGTAGACGCAAAAAAATTCTATATTAAATGGGGAAATACATACCGTTTACAAAATAAATAAACAAAAAATCTGATGTGACCAACACAATACCTCCCGCCATTTACCTATGGGGTCCCGTTGCCGCGTGCCTGATGTCTGGTCGCGAATCTGGGGAATCCGATTTGATATTTGATCCCGATCAACGCTAAATAATTCGAATTTTAAATGGCATAAAATTAACCCTTGTGGTAAACGTCCGCACAATACAAATATGGCACACCCAGCAATGGATAATATGCCGTGATAATACATATTTTTTTATTTCTTTATTTATACATACCTGCATATATACTAATGCTAAAAATTATGTATATTAAGTTCCTTTCCATACAACTATTGTTCTATTTTCAATTTTCCTTTTAAAACGTTACTATTATTAATTTGAAATGATTATTTTTTTGACAGAGACATTTATCTGTCAGTTACATACATTTGAGCTGAACTATGTAACCATGGAGATGTGTTTAAAGCATAAGCTCCGAGATATACATTTCATCACGGCATATTACCCATTGCTGGGTGTGCCAATCTGCTAGTACACAGATATCGGTAATGATGGAATATAATTAAGAGAGATATAATTTTTATATTATTTTATAAATTTATCCATAAAATATATAGAAAAAGTATTAAAGCAAACCTGTAGAATATGGAATGATCTTTATTTTTTATAATAAAAAATTGCGAAAAAATTACATTTAAAGGTATTTTTTGAAGAAAAACTATCTTGAGCTTCAAGTAAACTGCAATTTCCGGAAAATGAATTCAAAAGTAGCAAAATTACAGAATAATCCCATTCAAAAATACAAACGACTCATAGACTTAACAAAGTACATAGTTTTAAGAAAAGTAGATCTTTCGAGACTAGTTTCGTAATGTGCTATTTTCACATTAAAATTTGTTGGGATCCAATTGGTTGTATAATAAATGCATATCAAAACATAGGTGTTTTCCTGTTTCTTGTGTCAGGTAAGTGTTCTGAGAACCATTTTAATAATGAATGAATAAATAATATATTGTGAATATTGTACTATAACTGGAATTCATACATACGTAATTTTATGGCATGTTATATTCATATATTGTTCCATTTATAATCGCATTAAGCTGAAATCCCTGCAGATTATAAAAAAATAATTACAAACATAAATAATATTTATTGGTAGTAAAATAATACGGGGTTAACTAAGGCAATAAAACTGCGGGACTAGAAAACGATTTAGAAATGAAGACAATAAATAAAGTATAATCATCCGTCTCCGTGGCAATCACGGACGGAGCATTGATATCATCAAATATCTCAATCCTAATATCAGAGAAATCCGAGGCTGAGGCTGCGCGATCATCATATCAAACAGACCGCGAGGAATACACCGCGTGCCGCGCATAGCCTCTACTTCTACCTGGCCTGTTTATAAATATTTTCAAAACGCCTCATCGAAAATGCATGAGCATGAGGAAGATGTGCAGGGCATCCTTTCAGCCACATCTGTTTCGACACGATTTAAAGGCAGAAACTATTTTTACAAAAATATTTTACCCCGAATGCTGGAGCGCACATGCGATTTTCTGTCGCGCAATGGTTCAGTCGCAAAAATACGATGGTCATTTCATAAATGCACACAATTGTTAGTTTATAAATAAGTAAAATATATAAATCATCACGACATATTACCCATTGCTGGGTGTGCCAATCTGCTTTGTACACAGATATCGGTAATGATGAAATACTTGTACCGTGTGGGCGCTTACCAAGCGTCACGTAACGGGCACTCATTACTGGCGTGGAGAGTGCAGCACAGAAGTAAATTTTGTGCCATTAAAATTCGAAGTAATTTTTGGTGTCGGTCGGGATCGAACCCGGATTCCCCAGCTTCGCGACCAAACACTCAGGCACACTATCTCTTAACAATCCTTCACACCGCGATACTATATTGTGACTTCAGCATATCAAAAATTTAGTTATTGTATGTTTACACCGTAATTTTTACCTTCCGTCACCCATAGGTAAGGAAGGTATTGTCTTTGGTCAAAAAATTCGGTTGTGAGTTTTCATTGAATAAGCACGTTTTAGGGTCTTTACAATACGATTTTAGTATTTTTACGATGATGTCTGTATGTGTGTGTGTATGTGTGTGTGTGTGTGTGTGTGTGTGTGTGTGTGTGTGTGTGTGTGTGTCTGTATGTGTGTGTGTATGTGTGTGTATGTGTGTGTATGTGTGTATGTGTGTATGTGTGTGTATGTGTGTGTGTATGTGTGTGTGTGTATGTGACCGCAGACCAGAAAAGGAATCATAAAATACCAAAAAAAGAAATTTTGAATGAAAAATTTCGACGTGAGGATGACCCGCAAAATAGAAATGAATGGAAGAAAAATATAAAAAATAGCGACCCCTAACGAATGAAAAAAGCTAAAGAAGAAGAAAATGTCAGTGTCAAGTGCCATTTGCATGATATAATATTACTGGAAATTTATAATCTTTTGCAACAAAATTTATGTATGGAATTTGTACATAATACACAGAATTGACGGAAGGTATTGTGCTGGCCACATCAGATTTTTTTGCTATATCATGTTTCATTTGGTTATAATTTGATGGTAAGAAGTGTCGCCATTTTTAACTAGAATTGTAATTAACCTAACTTATTGAACGATGTAAATTAATTCAAAAACAATATTCTCAATTAGCTCAAAATGTTATTTTTTTATGTTAGTAAAATTTAAAGATTATAAATTTTTCTACAGGTTTGCATTAATACTTTTACTATATATTTTATATCTAAATTTATAAAATAATCTATAATTTAAATCCTGGAGCTTATGCTTTGGTTACACAAAGCTCAAACTGACAGATAAATGTCACTGTCAAAAAATGTCCTTAAATGTTATTGTTTCGCAATTTATGTTATTATAAAAATTAAAGATTATTAAATTTTCTACAGGTTTGCATTAATACTTTTTCTATATATTTAATGGAAAAATTTATAAAATAATCTATGAATGAAATTCCGAGTCTATTACTCTATTCTTCAAACACAATTCCTTGGATCAAATGATAAATGTCGCTGTCAAAAAAGTAATCATTTCAAACTAATAATAGTAACGTTTTAAAAGGAAAATTGTTAATTGAACACTAGTTATATGAAAAGGAACTTAATATACTTTTTAGCATTAGTAAATAAGTAGGTATGTATTTAAATTAATAAAAAATAATTGGTAGGTACAGTAGTATGAAAAAGTTTATATGAATTTATTTCAATATAATTAAAACAAAAATGATCGTCTTGTTCTTTGCTTTTTTGCCTGAGAAGATTTGGACAATGAATCGGTCCAAATTCCTATATTCCTAGGTATGTTTCACTAAAAACAATCATAATTCATCCCAATTTTCAATATTTTTCTTTCATATTTTTTATTTAAATCTTCCCTTTTACTTGCGAAAATAAAATCCTGTATGAATTTTATACTGGATAATAGTGATCCTTTTGTATGAAATAATGCGATTTATATATTTATATTCCGTCTAAGAAGCAGATTCCATTCATTCCAATGTATGAACTAAGTACAAATATATGCGTAATGAAATCTTTTAAGAATTCTACAAAATTTATCTACATTCATTTCTTCATTCGCTCGGCATAAATTTGCTTCGTACTACTCACATAATACTTTCAATATTTTTGAACTATTAGAGAAGAATTATACTTTAGCTCCCTTTATTTTCGTGACACATAAAAGCCGTTTACCATTATATTAATAAGTATCTCCTACTTGTACTCAAAGACCTAGTACTCGTGTTTGTTTCTTTCTTGGTTGATCTGGCACTGGTCTATCAGACCTGTTTCGTCTTTCCTCGGCTACCTTCGTTGTTGAACCACCCGCGGTGTCAGTAAATAATCATTTTCTTCTCGTATTAATGTTTGTTTGAATAGCCGAGATGCCCCAGCGGTAATCAGACAATTTCAATTCAAACGGCCCAGAACCGAGCAATGGTGATGAGTTCCACTCTTCCACTTAAATATTCATTAATAAATTACATGTCAAGTTTTCAAGGGGAGATTTGTTTCGCTAAATATGTTGTTATTAATTCTAATCGCTACATAAGTTTTGTTTTTGTTTTATATGAATAATTTATTTCTATTTGCATTTCAGGACATACAAAAAGAAAAAAGAAGAATCAATCGATTAGAAAACACAGAAGTTCAAGGGCATTTATATAAGGTAAAAAATTGAGAATGTCACCTGTAACTGTCACTACTGCAATTTTTTTACTAAAACTATTATCACTATTTACAAAATGCCATGCATGAAACAAGGAGCAGTTTTTCTGACTGACTGAGAAGCACCAACATTGTAACTTTTGTACTACCTATATGAAAATTGGAAATAATTTGTTACAATAAAAATAATGTTTCAAAGATGATGTCAGTCGGTATCGAACCCGGAACGTCCGAATTACAATCGGATACAATGCACACAGACTCGATATCATGACCGCATTTTTGTTTTAAAATATTTAAAATAAAAAATCTGATATGGCCAACACATTGCCTTTCGTCACTTCTCGTATTTTGTACAAATTTCACAGAATTTTTTTTGCAAACTATTCTATGGGCGTTTCCTTTTTACGGGAAAAATGAACTGAATTGAACTAATCCTAAAAAGAATATAAGAAGTAGAAAATAAAAACATAGGTATATAGAATTTTATTTATAACGTAATCTGCTGAATTGACTTGTTGCTATAATCTGTTTTATTACTTTAAGTGATTTGTTTTTGCCATATTAAATTATTTTACATTTTTATATTTCCAGTAATTAACAATACTTGGAAAGAAAGAAATCGGAACAGATATAAAACTAAAGATATATAACGCTGTAGTAATCCCAATAATTACTTATGGAAGTGAGTCCTGGACAATACAGAAAAAAACATGAATCAAAACTAACAGCAATAGAAATGAAGTACTTGAGGAAAATAATGGGGAAAACAAAATGGAACAGAAAAACCAATGAAAGCATCAGGCAACAAGCAGATCAAGATCAAATACTGTTAAAAATAGAAAATAAACAACTGAACTGCTTTAGGCATATTAGAAGAATGAAGAAAGATAATCTAGTTAAAAAAGTAATAGAATCAAAAAAGATAGGGAAAAGGACACGGGGAAGACCAAGAAAAACATGGGAGGGACGAATAGAAGAGATAGGCAAAAGGAGAGGGAAAAACATGGAGGAAATGGAAAAACTAGCAAAGGACCGGACAGCATGGAAACATTGCGTCAAGAACGAGAAATAGCAAACCATATCCGACACCCAATGAAAGGGTATTAAGGATCTGCGAAGAAGAAGATATTTCCAGTAAAATCATTTCACAAAGATATTATGTAAATTTTATTTGTCATTGACATCTGTCAATTAGTAATATTTGAATATTCTGTTTCCATGGTGCAGCTTTTAGCAGCATAGGTTGCAATTGAATTGCAGGTTGAATATGAAGAAAAAATATAATTAAATCGAATAAAGAATATGGATGTACTAAAAAGTAATATGAAAGAATTATAATATTTGGAATTGGAGTTATGCGATCAGGAACGATCGTCACATACACACACACACTCACACACACACGTACATACAGCAGACATTATTATTCATTAAAAACTCGCCATCGATTTTTTTTATCAAAAACAATACTTTCCTTACCTATAGTAGCCGGAAGATAAGGAAAGTAACTAAATATGGATGTATTTATATATTTCCATATTTGTCTTGTTTTATTTACCATTAAGAAGAAGAAGAAAGTAAGTACGAGCCCATATCATATTAATTCGGCTGGTTTAAATTTTCAACAAATTATAAAATCTTCATAAATGGTTAGAAATGTCTACAAAATTCTTGCGGTTACTTAAATCTTTCGACCGGCATTGTAAGGGTCATCTTCTAGTCCAGATTTAACTTCTACCGAGACCCTTTATTTTTCATAAAATGAACAACTTCGTAAAAATCCAGTGCGTACAGTGAAACCCATATTGAAAGACATTTGGGACAATACTCACAGAGAAATGTGCAGGGCTTAGGGATACAATGCCTAATAAAATGAAAGATAGTATTACTATATAATAAACGTGATGTAACCCAATATTAAACGGTGGAATACTTGAACAACATACTAAGTTTTTGTAAGTTTAAACGCTAGTCTAAAGATATTTGTTGAAATTTTTTACCATTTGCCTAGGTTTTATAATTTGTTTGTTGAAAATTAAACCATGACATTGTTTTTAGTTTTATTATTTGTGCATTTATTATATGAGTGGTATGCAAAAGAACAATATAATTTATTGCAAGAAATAAAGGGTATGCATTTCATAAAATAGAGATGTCAATATATAATAAAAGTTTTATTCTCAAAATAGCATGACCCATATTGAAAATATATTGAGATTGTAATACATAAAACTAGAATTACTGCGTGACCAACAGTTTTATTAAACAATAAACAATATAGTACGTGTATGTTTTTACGCACGTGAGAAATCGATAATGCATTGTGAAAATATATGTATTATTTATTTAGTATGTATGAAAAATAACAAATTAAATTGCTTTATATTAATAATTATAATTACAACTAAATCGACAAAGATGATAGTTATCCATTCCTAGACGAACACACTTATTCATCTCAACCACATTCATAATCGAATTCGTATATAATAAAGGGCTCAGCTAACTCATTTCAGTCTCTTGATCATTTTTACTAATCATACTACTATGTCAAGAAAGTACCGGAAATTGGTCAATAAAACACAAAATATGCATTATTCATCCAAATTTATTTTACCGCCTTCAAAGTAGGCCCCTTCCGAAATAATACACTTATGCCAACGAATCTATCGACTGAAAACGGGTAAGTCGAAGTGGTAATTTGAGTTATGGAAAGAGGAAAAAGGCGGCCGGAGTCATATCAGGGGAATACGGTGGTTGTTCGATAAGATTTGTTGAGTTTTTGGCCAGAAAATCGTTCACAATAATAGCCTTGTGAGATGGTGCGTTATCGTGATGTACAATCCATGAATTTAGTTACTGTCTCACCTTCTGGCAAGCATTTCGAGTGCACAACACCGCGATAATCGAAAAAAACTGTCAACATCACCTTCACTTTTGATCGACTTTGACGTGTTTTTTTCAGTTTCGGCTCAGTTGGAAGGCGCCATTCCAAAGCTTGTTGACTGGTTTGCATGTCAAACTCGTAAACCCATGTTTCATCACCAGTTACAATGCGTTTTATGAATGTGGGGTCGGATTGACTCGTTCTTAAAAAAATCTTCTAAAAGTTATTTTTTGAAAATTTATATTAATACAATAATAAAGATCTTTAAATTATTAATATGATATATTTAAAAAAAATATTATATCTTCTATAGATTGAAAGATATATTATATAATAATATAGAATAATTTGTTGTAATAAATCTCGCTGCCCAAATAACTCCATAGAAACCAGTTGAGATGTGTAAATGTTTATAATTGACAGATAAATGCAACAGTTTTATTAACATTACAGATAGCTTATTCTGGGAAGTAAGTACATTTAAAATTTCTTATTATATTATTAATTAAATATTTAAAATTGTAGGTATATATTACATATATCCTTAAGAAATATCGCCAATACCGTCAGTGAATATAAAGAATTTTGAATATATTAGAAGAGTAGGAGAAAATTGCTTATATAACGAAAGAATAGATACAATTTGAATTATTTGTATGTACAAGAAATGTTAAATTCGTTAATTATGACCTGGGTTCGATCCCGACCGACGCCAAAAATTACTTCGAATTTTAATTGTACAAATTTGATCCCTGTGGTGCCCTTCCCACGACAGCAGTGAGTGCCCGTCAGGTGACTCCCACACGGTACAAATATTTCATCATTTACCGATATCTGCGTACAAAGCAGATTGGCACACCCAGCAATGGGTAATATGCCGTGATGATATATTTATTTACTAATTATTTACTTGTGTAACATAAAACGAAAATGACGAGAGGTCATGTGTTTTAAATATTTTAAGTCTATATAATATATATAAAGAATTTTGTAGAAATTTCTTACCATTTGTACCCACGTAGGTATGCATATTATAATTCAAAATGTCATTTCAAATTAATAATCTGTTATGTTGTGACAACATTTAATAACGATCTCGTATTTTATTAATCATTCTAATTACTAGTTTGTAACTTTTTCCGCGTGTCTTTGTCAAACGTGCCTGTTTATTAATTCATCTTCGTCAAGTGTAGCTGGAGGAAGTGGATGATTTGTAAGCAACTCCCGAGATGTTGTTGGTCTAGCCTAGACTCCTAATGATGATGTCGCCGTTTGTAGGTGATTTAGGAAGCGCTTATCTTAGATTTTGATAAAAATAATTAGAGGTTTTTATTGTTTAATGGATGACGGGTTTTATGCGATGCGCCAGATAAAGGGTTCATTATGTGTACAGGATGGGGGAAATTCACTTCAATAATAAAATGTTACTACGCACTACTTCCTGTTACTTTTCACTTCACTAAATTACGGAGAATATGACTGTTGTATTTAAATAGCACGTTCTCTTGTCAAAAGTTTATGTCTAATTTTAGTACATTCAGTTTCATTCAAATTAATATCACTTAATCGTCAATACAATAATTATTCGTTCTTAATTTCTTATCTACGAGCTCCTTGTCAATAAAGTATGTTCATTAGGGTAGTCGTTACAAAAATCGATGCCGCCCCGTAAAACAGTAGTAACTGATTAAAAAAGGATATGTGCAACCCCGCCTATAATTAAAGGGAACAGGTGGCTACTGAAACGAGAAGTTTAGAAGTCTGTATTTTTTCATTTTTTCTTTGTTAATTCTGTATTAGATTACAAACAGTTCATTTTACAAAGTTTAATTGATTATAAAAAATATATTACAAAATTACGAAAGAAAATCTATTTAAAACTATTAAGAAATTTTTCGATAAAATTTGGATTTCAAAAGGAAATATTACTTTTTTTCCAAATTATGTATTTAAGAATGTGAAATTTCAATTTATTTAAAAGACAAGAAATATTTGTATTGTTAGGTTCTTTTTTCAATGGACACCAATTTCCTTTAATTTAGAGAGTTAGGGGTTCCACAGAATTTTTTTTAATCATTTAGTATCGTTTTAAGGAGTGGCAGCGAATTTTTTTTAATGAGTACCTTAATATGCATACCTATTTTACGGAATAAAGGTTGTATTCTGTACCTTATATTAATTTTAACATAGTTTAACTTTTTCAATAATTACAATACTAGAAACCGAATAAAAAATATGATGTGGCCAACACAATACGTCCCGCCATTTAATTTTTATTAATTTAACTACGTACCTACATATTTACTACTAATGTTGGAAACTATATTAATTTCCTATACATATATATATATATATATATATATATATATATATATATATATATATATATATATATAACTATTGTTCTATTTATAATTTTGTTTTTAAAACGTTACTATTATTAATTTGAAATGATTTTTATTTTGACAGTATCATTTATCTGTCACTTACATACATTTGAACTGAACTGTGTAACCAAGGAATTGTGTTTAAATCACAGACTCGGTATTTAAATTATATATTATTTTATAAATTTATCCATAAAATATATAGAAAAAGTATTAATGCAAACCTGTAGAAAATTTAATAATGTTTAATTTTTATACTAACATAAATTGCGAAACAATAACATTTAAGGGTATTTTTTGAAGAAAAACTATTTTGAGCTTCAAGTAAAGTGCCATTTCCGTTATCCGATTTACACCAAAATCTAATTACAATAAAATCTCTCTTAACAGGTACCTCTATTAACAGGAAAATGTTACGGGAATCGGCATTTTTATACTGATTTACCTAACAAACATATCTCTATTAAGCGGACACACTATTAAACTGACACGGATACTAATTTTGGATCTCATTTTTAAGAAATGGCTTCTCATATACGGACGTTAGTTAAAATCATATACTCGTAGCATTGTATCGGAGATTCCTCGTTAACGTATTTCGGCTTAAATAAAATGCAGTCGTTCTTATTTACTCTTATTACAGTACTTCAATACGCACGTGCACGGTTAAGTAGGTATTGATTTATGCTTTTAAGTTAAATTCACATTTTAAAAATGGCAACATGTACTCTAAAACGTATGTTACGTTCACATGTTAATCTATAACAGAAGAGGAGCTTTTCTAAAACTAACGGCCTCAACAAAAACAAACTTACTTATAAATGGCTCATTAAGGAGCGAAATAAAAACATTCCTTTGTTCCGACATGCAATTAGAGCGAAAGCTAAGGAAATCTCAGAATATGTAGGCTACGAAAATTTCACTGTTTCTTGATGACTAGTTTTTTTTTTTTTTAATTTCGTTGTCCCTATAATCAGACATCTCTTTTAACAGGACGAATAATCGCCGACCAGCACTGTTCGCTTAAGAATGACTCCATTGTACCTATTTTTAAAAGTGAAGCAAAACTAGCATTATTTATAAGTTATTACTACCTGCCACATTAATGGCTTGCTGTTTTCAATTGTTATAGCTCCTAAATATTTTGTATTAACTCCTTCGCAAATTTACATAAACGAGGAGTGATTTTTATTTTAATCTATCTAGCTATGAAGAAAACCAATAGAACGTAATATTTTATTTAGTTTTGTTTTTGATATCTCCTTGACAGTTGCAACAATGAGGCTTTTATGAATCATTCGTAATTCTATTTAAACAATTTTGTAACTTTTCTGAAATTTTAGTTATTATTTCCACAAGTCTTACGCAGATTTTGTGGTTTTCAATCAATAGCCGGTCCTATCGAAATTGCTTACTTAAATTTTGGTTCATTTCCTTCTTGTGTCAAAAACTTACTTGTACTCCAAACCTCTGTAGAATTTGAAAATAATTATTTGTTGAACTAGGCTCTAAAATACTAGATTTACAAGCAGAGGCTGCCGTTTTATTGTCAAGGGGTGTTGAAAAATAGCTATTTGTGTATTAAGAGCGCAAAATAAGACATTGTCGATTGAAATGCGTCGCGCGGCATTCTCTCGAAATCGACAATGTCCATTTGTGTTATTGTGCTCGAAACACACATGAGTTTTTCTACAGTCGCCACAATGGGGTCCTCCACCATAAAAAAAATGTACACTTTGTACTTACACTACTACACAATTAATAAGGATTAATATAAAGAAAAAAAATGTCTTTTATATTTAATTTTAATTTATCGTTATTTCCCATTTTTCTTGACCTATTGCTTCAATCTAATCTAAACATTTTATACTTTCGTTTTTGTAAATGAATGCCCTATTTAATTTTCACAATAGTGCGGCATTTTTTTGGTTATGTAATATACCGACAGAGCAATTATATGTCAGATTGATTTGTAAAGGTGGGAAATGCGTCACTACAGAGTCATTAGTTCCTGACTAAACATTTCCATTAAGAATGTAGACAAGTGACATTTCTCAACATTGTATAGTTAGAAATTTGGACAGCGAGCGTTTTTTCTACTTTGTCGCGCTAGAGCGGCAAAGTGACATTTTGCGTTGACAAAAGAGAGCGCAAATGGCTATTTTATATGTAGACTATAGAAAAAATATTTTTTACCGATTTTAAAATTAATATTGATTTAGTGATTATTTTTAATATCTACTTTGAAAAGTTATAGTTATCAAATTATGTTGCTATACGTTTGTTGAGCAGTTGCTATGTAAATAGAAATAATAGGCATTAAAAATATTTTTACTGCCTAGGCAGTAAAAGATACAATTTATAGCCTGTCATAAAATTCGGATGTTATTGTCAATTGTCAAAAAAATATTTTAATTTGAATCAACGTGATGATAAGTAAGCAGGCAATTATCACAGTAACTTTACAGTATGTAAATTTCAAAATAAAGCCTCTTCAGACTATTCGCAAATAAGAACACTTCTATTGTAAGTGGAGTAACCGGATTTTTTTGTAGAAAGACTATCCGATTTCCAAATAGCTAAAAGCGTATAAATGATAAATAGACCTCTTCCTTTTCGTGGCCTGTCACCCCGCAAACAAATTCTTCCTAAATCGAGCGTGGAGAACAATGATATAATCGGTAGAGCCAATAAGTGAATTATAGTCGGTCACGAAAGCGAGCGCGCTATGGCAAGACGAAGAAAAAGAAAGGACTTCCTGCTCTAGTGTCCAGCATGCGTGCACGTGTCACCGACATATCCATGGTCCACTTTCCTTCGTCAGACGACCAGGAGAAAAAGATTGAACTGTTTTCAGCACTAGGAAGGTCACAAGGATTCAGGATGAAAGGGATGGTTAATGTGAGCCGTGCTTGATGGAAATATTATTTATTATATTTGACATTAACACTGCTCGTTTATATTTAGTTAAAAATATTGAAACTGAAGTTAAATTTACTTCTCTGAAATTAACGTTAATTTTTCCGAAACTAATTTTACTGGTTCTGAAATTAAATATACTTTTTCTAAAGTTAAAAAGTTAAAGATATAGATATGTAAATTTCTCGGTTTTTTTTTTATTTTTAAAGGAACATTTCTCGGTTTTTTTTTTTATTTTTAAAGGAACAATTTCCAAGTATGAAATAATATCGATTTTTGGTATGTATTTTAACTATATTTCCGAATGACGAGTTATGGTCCCGAAGTTAAAATTTTAAATGGGCATTATATTAAAAAAATACATTGAAATGAAAATATTATTTTGCTTTTGAGCGATGTACAATTTGTCCGTATTCATTGGTTTCAAACGGCTCCTGTGGTGCACTCTCCACGCCAGCATTGAGTGCCCTTGAGGTGACGCCTGGTAAGCGCCCGTACGGTACAAATATTTCATCAATTAAAGCAAATTGGCACACCCATACAATGGGTAATATGCCGTGATGATATATTTATTTATTTTTATTTATGGGGTCTACTGGTCGCGTGACTAAATGTCTGGTCGCGAATCCGGGGAACCGAATTCGATCCCGACCGACGCCAAATAATTCGAATTTTAAATGGCACAGAATTGACCTCTGTGGTGTTCTCTCCACTCCAGCAATGAGTGCTCGTGTGGAGACGCCTGAGAGACGCCCGCAAGGTACAAATATGTCATCATTTATTACTGACATCTGTGTACAAAAAGAGATTGGCACATCCAGCATGGGTAATATGCCGTAATGATATATTTATTTTATTTATGAAGTAAAAACAATGGTAAATAGAATCTAACAATATTAAATTATGAATAAAATTTTGAATATTTCCAATTTCCAGTGTTAATTTCCTAATTTAGTTTTTAAAATTTTAATATTTTTAAATGGACGTCGTAGTCGGCATGAGTTGAAATTTGAAAAATGTTTCATTAGCGAACTATTAAAAAGCATGAATGAAAATGAAAAAAAAAAAACCTGAAAACATACAGTGATTATAATTAACTAATAATTTCATTTGTTTGTCATAACCAATGTAATTTTCGATTTTTATCACTTGAGCTTCACGTTATTGATTTCTGAACCGCAAAATAACAAGTAATTATATATTTATCTCTATCTTAATTATGGTGTCCTTCATGCGATCTTTGATACGTATATCTAATAGCTTCATCTTCGTCTTACTAACACATTTAAAGAAAGATAGTTATATAAAATTGGAATATGACATTTGGAAGCAGCGATACTTAATATTTTTGCAGGTTCGTTCGCAACCCAAATTCAGGCGAAATTAGTAAAGGTAGCCTTATTCTGTTTACGTTAACTGTCGCGATATTCGAGAAGTATATGAATTTCATTTTGGACAAAAAAATTGTGAAATATCTGATATCTAGGTTTGATATTTTGGATTATGTCAAATGTCATTGTTATGTTTATAATTTATTGGTGATATTTATCTTTTCTTAAAATGATTTTCGTTCTTAGGTAAGTATATTCTTAGAAATAAACGTAAAATGGAGTAGTATTTTAGTGTAAGAATGAAATAATTCATTATATAATTGTACATATTTAGGTTAATATATGACGTAATTGCATTTGTACACAAAACTGTTCGATTGCTTTTAATCATGTTTCCATCACAACCAAATACCTTTTGATTTATACGAACATCAAACTATGATTTGAATCTCAAGTGATCGTAATTACGGCATATTACCCATTGCCGGGTGTTCCAATCTACTTAGTAATGATGAATATATTTGTACCAGGGCATCGAACCCGAACCTGAACAAATACCAAAACCGGAACCAAACTGTAACATTTTAGCGAACCCAAACCCAGAACCGAACTGGGTAAAATTCTGATTCAAGGTTCAGCTCCGGTTCAGGTTCAATTTCAGTTCGAAACGTAATCGTAACAGCCGATCATTGACGATCGACGCCTTCTGCTTCGCTGTATGTGTTGATTGTGAAAAATGTGTTCATGTTTTTGTCTTGCGTTGCATTAATTATAAATTCCGGCACGCATTTTAAATTATTTCTATATAAACAATGTTATTCAAAAAACATTAATTCAATTTTCATTGAACCCGGAACAAAATTGCAAATTTTATTAATGCTTGAACCAGAACCGCACACGAACCCATTTTTCAGGGCACTCATTGCTGATATGGAAAGTACACCACTTTTGTGTCATTTAAAATTCGAAATAATTTTGGCGTCGGTCGAAATCGAACCTATCTCACCAGATTCGCGACCAGACACTCAGAAAATGTATTTTTGCCGTTTGCAACAAATGAAAATATAAATTTCCAAATTGATATTTTTTCTTTCTTTTTTATTACCATTAATAATTAAAATTCCCAAATGATGCGTCCTGTACTTTCCAAATATGAATGTCCTTTAAATGTCAATTGATCAACTCCAAAGCTTTTATAAGTTATTTATAAAAATAAATCATCGTCTTGGAAAAAGAACGATCCATTAATTTTTTCGCGATAGAATTGCAAGGGATAAATAAGGATTCCTTCTCGTGCTTGCGACCCTGGGAGGTCAGCGTCAACGGCTGGTTGCTGTTGATAATTTCCTGTGTTTTCAACACGCGGTCACTTCTTGTTTCCTTCGATGTGTTGATTTCTTATTTCCCGGTTGGACTGCCGGCTCACCAGGGAATACAACAGATGTTCTGGGTTTGGATGGAGGATGGTTTTTATGAAGTGCGAAGGTGCACAGGAAATTTGTTGCAAATGTTTGGGTTTTGTCGTAATTTGAGAAGTTTCTAACAGGCACAACGTTAATTAATTTCATTCATTTTCTCGACAGCCTACCATTTAACAAAACGCAGCTTTACGCAAGAAATGGGACTCTGCTTTGATTTTGGGGATTATAAAAAATGACGCTTTTGTTTAAATATAGGTCAAGCTTTACTCCCTTTAATACATAAGAAAAAGTACACAATGACATTTTGAGAGGAATGTTAAATAACTAAATTAACATTTAAATTTGTATTGAAAATGCGTCATGTGCCACTATAGCTTTTTGTCCATTTCTGGGTATACCAACTTGGTTTTATTCATTAAATTCGTCATCCGTTACCTAGGAGGCTTGCTGATCTATCGTGAAGAGAGAATTATACGGTCTCTTTATTTGAAATTTAGGGTTTGACACGTCAGATGGATTCGAACTGAATTGCTAACTTCACAAATAATAAAAAATCTCTAAAAAAATCTCCACAAAGTTGAACTTTGAAACACGTTTCTAACCAAACCTTTGTCACAAGATTGATTTTATAAACGCAAAATTAGAAAAAAATATTGTACAAATGTTTAAAATATGACTGTATCTAGTTAAGGTAGCTTATAAAATGGAATAAATTAATTTTTAAAGTACTTTTTTAGTTGTTTGACCTTCCTCTTCTCCACCAAACAGTGACGCACAAAAGTATGGAAACTTTTTTACCTCTCGATAAGAGAGTTATTGGATTCATGCTAAAAATCGCATATCCAGTTTTAAATAAATATGCACGTTTTAAGGTCCCTACAATCCGATTTTAATATTTTTACTATGATATGTGTGTGCGTGTGTTTGTGTGTGCGTGTGTTTGTGTGTATGTGGAGGTACACGTGTGTGGATGTATGTGTGTATGTGTATAAGTGTGGATGTATGTGTGTGTGTGTGTGTGTGTGTGTGTGTGTGTGTGTGTGTGTGTGTGTGTGTGTGTGTGTGTGTGTGTGTGTGTGTGTGTGTGTGTGTGTATGTGTGTATGTGTACGTGTGTGGGGCTGTTGGAAGAACGATTTCTCAAAAACTCTAATACTTAATATCTGTTTAACTACGTATTTCTCAATCGGGCATTTCTGGGAATAGCTGAAAGGTTTTGATAATAATTGTACAACCAGAAGTAGTAGATTCTTAAAAAAATTCTTTAAATATAATTTTTTAAAACTTTTGTTCTTGCTAGTTTTAAAGAAGAGTAAATTCTCTATCTGGTACATATAAATATTTTATTATATCTTTTATAGATTTAGAGGTAAAGAAATATAAGTTATATAATAATCTGTTGTAATGAATCTCACAGTCCCAATAATGTCAAGGAAAACAATTGAAACATTAAAATGATTGTAACTGACAGTTGTATGTAAATATCAGTGTCAAAAATCCAGAGACATTACTGAAGATTTTTTTCTGGGAAGTACATACATTGTATTAATAGTTAAATATTTAAAATTATAGGTATATTACATATACTCTTAAAAAATACTGTCAATCCCGACAATGAATTGGAAACATTTCGAAAAATTAGAAGAGGACAAAATTTCTTCATAGAATGAATTTAAAATTAAAAAATCTAAAGGTAAAGAATTGATATAAATAGAATTTTTGGTGTAGAGTGTAGATATGTATGTTAAATACAATAGGGCACGAGCAGTCATGTGACTTTGTTGGCCTTGACAAGCAGATATGGGGGCCAAAAACGGAAGTGGCGAGAGCTATTGTGTTGGCCACAACAGATTTTTATTTTAATAGTTCTCGCAAATTACAATCTTATTTTCAGTGAGTATATTGAGGAATTTAATACTGTGTGTTTTTTTTTTGATGGAAAGAAGATAGAAGTATGAAAACATAAATAATAGTAATAATAATAAAAATAATAGTATTATTAATAATAATAATAATATGATTTTATTCGTCATATCTTCAATTGTATTTTTTCATTTATTCATGGAGGTGATGTTAAAATGAGGAAGAATAAATATTTTTCGGACGACTTACGAGAAAGAGTAGTATAGCTAAATAAAGATGGTGTGAAGTAGTGCAATATTTTAAAAACTTAAAAAATCAGTAAAAGTGGCGTATCAAAGGTTTTGAAAAAAATCTCATTGTGGAAATGTTAAAACATATAAAAACCGGTCGTCCAAGAAAACAAAAAAAAAAAGTTTTAAAATGGCTTTCTCAATCTCCAGACTTAAATCATGTCGAGCATCTTTGGGAACATTTCGATCAACAAATTCCAAAAAGAAAATATGAACAATGCTAATTAATTGTGGGAGTCACTAAAAGATGAATGGCAAAAGATTTAAATTTAGTGGACTCGATGCCCCAAAAATGTCAAGCTGTACGAACTGAAAACGGTTATGCAACAAAATACTAACTATTTTTTAATTATTTCTAAATAATGTATTTGTTTCTATACTTTTGTCCAAGTTTTTTACCTCTCGCTAAGAGAGGTATTGCATTCATGCTAAAAATCGCATATCCAGATTTTATTGAATAAGCAGGTTTTAAGGTCCCTACAATCCGATTTTAACATTTTTACGATGATGTCTGTGTGTGTGTGTGTGTGGATGTGTGTGTGTGTGTGTATGTGTGTGTGTGGGATGTTGGAAGGACGGTTACTCAAAAACTATAAGACTTAAAATTTGTTTAACAACGTATTTCCCAATCGGACATTCATGGGAAGATCTGAAAAGGTTTTGGTAATAATTGGACAACCGGAAGTAGAAGATTCTTGAAAAAAAATCTTCTAAATATTATTTTTTGAAAATTTTTCGTGGTAATATTAAAGAAAATTAAATTCTCTATCTGATACATTTAAATATTTTATTATATATTCCATAGATTTAGAGATAAAAGAAGTATAATATATAAAATAATCTGTTGTAATAAATTTGACAGCCGAAAGAATGCCATGAAAAATAGTTGATAATTTAAATTATTTGTAACTGACAGATAAATGTCAGTGTCAGAAATAATGAGTAATGAATTAAAAATGTACTTGGAGAATCCCTTAGTTCTTGATCTGTGACTATTATGGAGATGACAAGTCTAGGTTGAAGGACTTAAATTTGTTTCAAACATTATGGGACAATGTACACCAGTACTGTAGACTAGAGTAACTTTGAATTGCGAAAAAGCTATCAAATTCTTCTCAAGTAAGTTGTAAATATTGACAAAATCGGAGTGCAATCTATCCGTCACTTTATTAAAGGGAATTAAGGTTATTTAGATATAACAAGTATGAAAAAATAAAATGTAAAAGAAGATATATAAGAATAGATGCACAATCCAGATATATACATTTTAGACCGCCCAAAATTAATTGTTTTACTAGAAGAATATGAAGAGAAAGTAAACAAAGTTGTTCGAATTGAAAATTGCTGTTACCATCCTAATATTTATATATGGTAAACTCTACTTTGTAATTTATTGTAACATAATTTATGGTAAAATATCTTCATGTTGAGACATGCTATTATTGAATAATAAAGAAGTTTATACGTCATAGATTTATATGAATATATTATTTGTATTTATAAAAATAATCTTTGCTTTATGCATACAGCCAGGTAAAATATACGGCGAGAGGTTATGTGCTGGCCACATCAGATTTTTTTTAAATACATACATACATAAAATCACGCGTGTCCCACTTAGTGGGTTCGCACAAACCCGATAACAATAAGAACAACATCAACATCATACAACAAATCCTTACTCATATTAAAGTGACCGATTTTCGGTAGCGAAATACCGCATCCGGATCACAATAATAGTTAAGAAACAATCATTCTTCGCCACACATTCCTATCTAAGCAGACTTCTTTCGCCTCGGCCACACTCATAATCCTTACTCTTTAACATATTAAAGTGGCCGATTTTCAGTAGCGAAATACCGCATCCGGATCACAATAATAGTTAGGAAACAATCATCCTTCGCCACACATTCCTATCTCAATACGGGTATTTTTATTATGTATGTATTAAATGTTAAATATAATTTAATAAATATGTAGTACATAATATAATATTATTTATGTTAATATTACTTGTCCAGAGAAATATTACATAAAATTACAGCATGAAAATAAAAAAAAGGTTTCAAACTTTTGTTCGCCATTGTATTTACATAGTACGCAAATGCTATGTAAGAAATGAAAAACGGTAATCTTTATGTTACGCTATGTTAACTACAAAATCTTCCACGTATTTATAATTACTAAAATTTTAATATTTGAATAATTTATACTAAAGTATAAATTTTAAATATTTTGGTATTATTATTTTTCGCTTACTTTCTCTATTTTTATTAAGTTCAGAAAAAGTCGAACAATATTTTTAGGTTAATATAGTATCTAATTATACGAACTTACTATCTCTTTTCGTTCGAAACGAGCGCGTTAACTGTTAAGCCACTAATAATTCAACAACCTAATTTTCGAGAAATGCAGGTTATTTTTTGATAGTAGGGTTAAGTGAATGTTTTAACCGTCCTTCCCTGACCGTTTAAAAAGCTCCAGTCTTTAAAAGTTAATGATATTAGAATTTATGCTGTAGGTTGTCTCGCAGAGGTAGAGGGTCCTATAGTACCAGGTAGAGTGCGTTAATGATTACACACATAAATTATAATCAAGTTTGGGGCTGATGAGTTTAATTGGACCGGGCCAGGGCGTAAGCCTCGCATACCTCCGAACTTGTGCAGCCACTGCCATCAAATAGGTTAAAATAGTTCACAAAGTATTTAGAGTCTTACGCGCAGTTGTGCAGACAGGGATAGGGGATAGAGAGACGAACTGCGCCCGTTCCCAGCGTTAAATACCTGCATAACACCACCCGGCAACGCGCTAAGCAGATTTCATTATCGCTCTTTGTTTTTACATGCACTCCAACTTAAGATCCGGTTTCATCGCTAATCCGCTTACTCAAACACAACAAAAATCCACCAACCGTTATTGTCTTCACAGAACCACACATATTCTGCTACATTCTCTGCATTACTATACCGTAGATAATGTACTTTGTACACCGACGGAATGTAAAGGTTTCTCAAAAAGATTTACATTAGAAAATATACGTGTGGCGGTTTGAGGTGAACATAGGGATTTAACATGTGATTTTTGTTTTATGCAATTCCCTACTCTATTCTTTTTTCGACAAAACATGTACAGCGCAAAAATTTTGATAATTAAAAGTTGCATATAAAACTGTTTATAATTTTTTTAATAAGCTTTTAGTATCTTCTTAATTTTAAAAAGAAATTTCATAAGTGCTGTTAATTAGTAGCAATAGATATAACACTCGTTTTCTTTTTCCTGGTTTTCAGAAATTATTAATAAATGTCAATCTGACTTTAGCAAAATAAAGCCCGTTCCTTATTCGAATACACAATTATTATTTGATTAACTTTTTACAAAAAAAAGAAGACAAAGAATAAAATATTCTTTTCCTTTTAAAATTAAGAAGAAACTAACACCATAATGAAAAATCTGTTGTGGCCAGCACAATACCTCTCACGACTTCCGTTTTTGGTTACATAAGTATAGGGCGCGAGCAGTCATGTGACTTTGTTGGCCTTAACAAGCAGATATGCCCACGTCAGAAATACAACTAATAATTAGGTACAGATGTCAAATGTGGAATTTACTTTTCTAGGAAAATAAACTATATGGAATTGGAAAATCACGAAATTTAGAATAAAAATTATTTTTGACATGTACATAATTACTAGCTATCATTCTGACACGGGTCCTCACATCTGCTTGTCAAGGCTAAAAAAAGTCACATGGCTACTCGCGGCCTATCGTATTTAACATTTCTTTTATACCTCACTCTACACCAATAATTCTACTTATTCTTTATATGTAAAATTTTTAAATTTAAATTAATTCTATGAAGAAATTTTGTCCTACTCTTCTAATTTTTCGAGATGTTGCCAATTCATTGACGGGTGTACAGTATTTTTGAAGGATATGTGTAATATACCTATAATTTTAAATATTTAAGTATTAATACAATAAGAAATAATATATGTACATCCCAGAAAAAGTCTTCATTGACACTGACATTTATCTGTCAGTTACAAACATTTAATTTTTCAATTGGTTTCTATGATATTATTTCGGCTATAAGATATATTACAACTGATTATTTTATATATTATATTTCTTTTACCGCTAAATCTATAGAAGATATAATATTTAAATGTATGAGACAGAGAATTTATTTTTCTTTAATATTAGCAAGAACAAGATTTTTCAAAAAATAAGAATTTTTTCAAGAATCTGCTACTTACGTTTGTCCAATTGTTACCAAAACCTTTTCAATTCTTTCCATTAACGTCCGATTGGGTTAAATAGATATTAAGTCGTATAGATTTTGAGAAATCGTCCTTCCGACATCCACACACACACACGCACATACATCCACGCATATAGACATCATCGTAAAAATGTTAAAATTGGATTGTAAGGACCTTAAAACGTGCTAATTGATTAAAATCTAGATATGCGTTTTTTAGCATGAATCCAATATCTCTCTTAGCGAGAGGTAAAAATGTAAGAACAGTTTTGTATACAACATTTAATTCTGTACAAATTCGCACTTTACAGTTTTCGCCGTAAAATGAACAAAAAATCCCAAATTAAATCTCTATGTTCATCCCTAACCGCCACCATCCTGTATACGGGTACGGGTAATAGTAATCCTAATATTAACTAAGATAAGATAGTCCTATAAATAATTTGTACAGCTAAAGTGACTCATTAGACATTAGCTAGTGTGTTAGTGTGCTATTTTAGAGAGTATGGAGTTCACATACCTAGCCTGACTATTAAACTAAAAATACTGTTTTGTCAAGTAGTTCGTTAGAAACCGTAACTTCCTTAAGCCCGTGTCAGGTGTTTAGTTTGTCCGTCAAATATATATCAGTATACACAATTAAATTATTGTTGGTGATTAAAAAATATATATCAAACCATGACTTAAAGTGAAATATGTTCAAATATTGCCATACTTATGTTTCACTGTTATCATAGTTTAATATATATAAAATAATGCTATTTTCAATTGGAACTTTGTAATATTTATTCCATTTCTACATTTTTACTTCCTTGTACGTAAGTAAAAGAAGTATTGTAATCGCGAAAAATTTCGGTTTTCAGATTTCAGCGGAAATATCCATTTTGATCATCCCTGAATCCATTTTCACTAATTTCGTCGTGACGTCTGTACGTACGTACGTACGTCCGTACGTACGTATCTCGCATAACTCAAAAACGGTAAGCCGTAGAAAGTTGTGCACCTCCCTTTATGGTTATTACACAATTTCCAGAAGTGGTACTTTACATGAAGCTTATAATAGATTTTAATGAAAAACTCTTTTAAAATATAATCCAAAACTTTTCAAATTTGGTATACAAGACTTTTATGTCAATCGAAATAACATAATAGATTTTGGTTAAAATAGGCTAACCGGAAGTGGTACTTTACTTGAAGTTTTTAACAGTTTTTCTTGAATAAAATGATTTTATTTTGATTTTAGAAATAAATGCTTCAAATAAAAGTTTTAGAGAATTAATTTCTGCGTCTAGCATATTAAGTATTATTAAATTAGCCCTTTAAATAAGCGAGATATGTAAATTTAAAAATTATTTTTTTGTAATAAAGCTTGCTATGGATTAGGACAAAAAAATAAAAAAATGTTCATGTCAAATTACGTTAAATACGTACAATTTTATGATTCGTACAATAACAAATATTATATTTTTATTGTGAAATTAGTTATATTCATTGTTGTAATCAAAACTCTCTTTAAAAACTCCCTTTATGGTCGCTATATATCTTACTGTTTTGAAGTTAAAATTAATATTTTGTAATTTATTTATTAAAAAAAATATGTATAGTTTAATAATCGTACAAGGAAGTCGTATGGTGTCCACACCAGATTTTTTCATTTGAAAATCTATCATATTGTTCGGTATCAATATACTCTCTTCAACTATTAGATGTTTCAATATATATTCAAACCTAATTTTCGTACTATAATATGTATGTAAAAAAATTCTACGTATCCCATCAAATGCATGAAATTCAGTGTTCATTTTTATTATACAAAAAAATATGTGCTCTTCCTACCTTATCTGCTGTAGTAGTCTGGTTTACCCGATGATTTTGTAGATTTCCAAGTTCAGTTCAGCGCATAAGACTGTAAAATTAAAACAAAAATATGTTAAAACAATAAAAAAAATCATTTCAGTTTTGTTTAACTGCTTATGAATGTTTTGTACCTCAGTCTGACGCATCTTATTTGAACATAACCCAAAACATTAACATTCTTTCAGTATGAAATTTATACCACTAGAAAGAGAATTAAATTCTAGACATTATGCATCATATTGGGCAATATATTTTCATATGTTTATTTTGAATTTTTGATAAAAATCACGACACGAACAACGACATTCGTTTATCGTGGAAGCAAAGTAATGACTAGCCATAGCGCGCTATAAATCTTCGTTGCGAAATACGGGAATCGACAAGCCTACTACGATAAAAGAAATTAAATTTCTACATATAATTTTAAAATTGGCAATGTTTTAAATATTGTAAATGAATGAAATGAAAAAAAATATATTAAAAACTGATCTTAATATAGGGATATATTTTTTTAAATAACTTTTAATATAAATTTCCAAAATTATATATAAATTTAAATTTATTTAAATTAATAATATTGAACATTGAAAGAAACTTTCAGAACTTATAAGACGTAAATAAAACAATATTTGGGTTATAGTTTAGTTTAAATTTTATTAGAAAAACGACGTTTCGAAAGCGAAGTACTATACCCAAATATTGCTTTATTTAGGTACATATATAAATTGATTTTAGTTTTAAATTTTTTATATTAATCTTCAATAAAAATATTTTATTTTGAATCACATTAATAAAATATGTTTTCAATTAATTGATCTTTAATTTCTTACCGTAATAAATTTATAGTGATTCAGTACTGTGCCAGAACGTCATAAAATTTTGGGCGTCTATATAAGGCCAGTAACATATTTTGCTAAATTTTATTGTCTGTCTATCAATAAGAGCATTAGTTTTTAAAATTTACTTTTTTTATTTTCAAAGGTTAACATGTTTAAGGTCAATTTCCTATTATTTCTTTTATTCTTTTTTTTTATTCACATTTACTTAATTGTTTCGCACATTTATGCGTTTTCTCATATTAACACATTTTAGTTTACTTGCCATTTTCATGAAAAAATCAAATTTGCGTGTTTTAAAATACATTGCCATGCCCATAAATTGCCACAAACATTTAAATATTTCGCTAATACTAAGTTCTTGCAAACTATAATTTATGGGGTTTATAGCCTACGAGCCCCTAAGTTCATACATTCATTTTCCATCAAAGTAACCCTAACAATTTCAGTAGCTCCACTGAATGTAATTAAAGGTAAGTATGATACAATAAACTTTATTCAACCGTATATGCGCAATGAAAATTTTGAACTTTGATTTATCGGTTCAAAAGACTTTTCTGTAGTATTCTAGGTACAATTTAAACTTGAACATAACGATTCATTTCAAAGAATTCTCTTTTCGTCATAACAACATCAATACCCTGTAATTGGCTAAAAATAAAATAAAAATTATTGAAACTATATTTACAGTTGATTGTGATTTGATTCTGTTTCGATGATATGGTCCTTGTGATAAAAAATGTTAAAAGAATTATAGCAGAAGAATTTACTACGAATGTAACTAACTAATGATCTTAAAATATACATACATCCAAATTAAAAGAAAGAATAAATAAATAGGAATGATATTTGCCTGCGAATATATTTTAGAGTGTGATAATGGACATGGAAAAGTTTTTGGGATTCAGCCACATTTACTACTTCAGTCTCGACAGTTTCAACCCCACATGGATCTTCTTCAGGAGCTACATTAGAAAACAGATTTTGTTTTATAACAATTACAAAGAGATCATTGTTTCCTTTTTTTAAAAAAATACTGATCTTCATAACACATGAGTGTGGCGCGAATTTTCAATTTTAACTAATTAAACCTTGATTTAACGGTCAACCTTAATTATTATTTTACTTTTATATACATTTTTATACGTTTTACGACTGTTAAATAATATGTTTAACAATTATATTTTCATAAAAACTTTCCATGTTTAATTAAATATTATTTATACATATTATATATATATATATATATATATATATATATATATATATATATATATATATATATATATTATACATTTATACAGGGAATTTATTTTAACATGTAGTATATGGACAATTACTTCCATGGTTACACACTACTGTCAAAAAATGACAGTAATATAATAAACGTCTATTTTAAAATACAACATACAAAATTTGTAGTTACGTATTATCAATACTAATTTCCAATAAATTAGCCTACACACAGATTAACAAAAAATCAAAACTAATTTTAATGTAATGTTCAATAATTCACACTAAAGCAATATCCTAATCGGTACATTGTAACAGAATTACCTTTCTAATTATAATATTAGCTGCGATTAAGAATATATTTTATTTATAATGTTGCATTTTAAAATGGACATCTCTTATGTTGCTGTTATTTTTGACAGTAGTATGTAACTATGGAAGTGATAATCATACGTTGCATTTTAAAATAAATTCTCTATATCAACTTTTATGAAGTTCTAAATTTTGTTAATCATTTCTTATAATATACACTGCTCTCTATGTAACTGTTATAAAACAAAAATTGTTTTTTAATGAAACTCCTGATGAAAACCCATATGGGGTCGAAACTATCGAGACTAAAGTAATAAATGTGGCTCAATCCCAGAAAAAATTTTATTTCCTATTTTTGACTGTTTACGTCCACCATTGTCCTATAAATTTTAATAATTGAGTCCAAAGGACGAGTGAAATGTGCTGCTTCGATTATTAATCATATCACGAACTTATATTTAATGAGAGAATATAATGAATTTTTATAACATTATGTGTGCTGCTAACCTAACTTTCCATATACATATTCATAGTGTATTAAAAAAAATGGTACTTACGAGTTTTATTCAATATATCGGAGTTTGAGTTATTGTTATTACTTATTTTTAAACTCAAAATTGACTGCCAATGTCGTAAATAAAGAAACAATTACCTTAGTAACGACTATAAATAATGTGATAATTTCTTTGTTTTTTATCATGCTGTGATAAAGATGTAACTAGAGAGATTCTGAATGTTGATTGGCGGAAACACATGTCACGTGACTAATGAATTATATTTTCAAAAATATAAAATTGCAAAATAATAATAAATATGATTTGACGTTTAAATCGGAGGTTATAGAAGAAGTAACTTGTTAAAAGGGATAAGAAAATAGAGCTTGTTTCTATACTTGTATATAATTTTATATACGACGACTCAAGTGAGATTGAAAGGCCATTTGAATCATTTGTTTAGATTATTCCAAGTATCATTTAGTTGTTCGAAATAACTCATAAAAACTTCACGCGTGAAATTATACTAACCCTGCACATGGATCAGGGTTGATAATTTTTGGTGTGATCTGAGTGAGGTTACGAACGCGTCAGAGGTTAACCCGATTGACTTTACGAACGCTTCAGTGTATATGGGATCAATCCGAACGACTACGAAAACGCCTATTATATTAAGGACACTGTGTTCATTCCAGAATTACGGTATTTGGTGTTGCAAAGGAGTCACATAAATTATGGAAAAATATATATTTATTAACTTTTACTTTTTAATATATCTACTTTGTTTTTCTTTAATGAATTTTTATTACAAATTAAAACAGAAAACATTTGTAATTTGCATTTCCTCAAAAATATAATTTTTATAAATGTATATAAATAATAAGAAAGTAGAAAACGACATCTGCAGCTGTTTGCAAATATGGTGCTAATTAAAATATTAATTATTTTTAAATGATAAAAAACTTCTCGTAAATAATCTTTTTGTTGCTTTTACTTAAAATTGTTAATATAAAGATAACCATCTGCTCTATCATTATTTGTTTATCCAATATTTTCGTTGATATACTTGTCCGTTTAATGTTAGTGTATAAATTATATTCTTAATTTGTTTTAATTACTTGTAATCCGAATAATAAAATTTAAATTAGGCAGGTAGAACCTCATTAAAAAGTGTGGCAGGTAGAACGCTCCC
The DNA here is from genome assembly GCA_951394225.1 of Harpalus rufipes. Lineage (NCBI taxonomy): Eukaryota > Metazoa > Arthropoda > Insecta > Coleoptera > Carabidae > Harpalus > Harpalus rufipes. The sequence continues at coordinate 38,093,414 of OX596284.1, read as the reverse complement.
GCATAATTTACCCAACTATTTCTGGGCATGTTGATTTAACCAATCGCGGTGGAATAAATAATACAAACGGAGTGCCCCATATTTCGCGGCGACCATAACGGCCGATAACAAGACGGGAATAACCATAAACAAGACGAGATACACCCTATTAAGCCACAAGGATGAGATGAGAACGATCGCAGACGAATAAAAGTCCCAGACCAATAAAATTGCACCTTTAAAAATAGATTCTTATTTCATTTCACCAAATTAACATAAAAAATAAATTGGCTCGCTCAGTCGGCCCAGAAAGGAGGCTCTGAATTCGTTTACTCATTCCATAAGAACACAAGACGAGAAGAATATATTGAATATTTTATCAGTTGTACGAAATTAGCAATGCATATCTATTTGCAAATTGGTAAACCAAGAATATATGCAGTCAGTGTAATCTGCATGCAAATGGTTCACAAATAAAATAAATATCTGTCATATGTTCCAATTAAAAAGAACCAAATATTTGTGAGTACTATGTCATGTTCTCTTAGTCACGCCGCAAGTTCTCACTTAAAGATTTCGTTTCGAATTTTAAAATTTCGAGATCAAAATTCTTCAATGATTATGAGATTCTGTCAAGACAACATCATAAGCAGTTATTTTTGTTTTTGCTACAAGTTAATTATAGTAAATAAATTTATTCCTCATTTGAAGTAATTTTGTCTGTTTATCTAATTGTTCAAATAACAATCATAGAACAGCAAGAAAATAAAAGATTTGAACAATGAAGCTAAGTAAAATTGTACCCTCATATAAATATTATAAAAAAGGCCATCATTTAAACGGTCAGTATAATATTGAGGTTTTAGTCAGCTATAAAACGTTTTCTGTCGGCAAATATAACCCCTAACATAATTCTTGCTAACCCAATATTTAAATAGCGAATCATTTAATTATTTTTCTAAAAAACAATGTCAATAATATATAGACCTATTTATACGCTTATATGCACCATAATTAATTATTACTTTTTTTTACCTTGGATTATATTGTAGTCATAAGTTTTGGACTACGTTATTTCTTCAAATACCTTAAAATATAACCTAACGCTGAGCCTAACGCTCAAAACTTGTGGGAGTTAGTTTTGTGTATTCCCTAAAATTATTTCACATACATATTGTGTAAATTGTAATTGATACTAACATCTGTCAATTGGTAATATAGAATTATTGAAATGATGATGCAGCAAAGTTTACAAGATTTATAAAAATTAATTTATAAATTTTTATCTCTAAATACATTGATTATGAGGCAAATAATGCAATCAAATCGAATAGAGAATAAAATATTATTTTATTTATAATATTAAATATCAAAAATGGCATTTAACTATTTTTTTTTTTAAGAAAAAATCTGATGTGTACACCACACGACTTCCTTGTACGATTATTAAACTATACATATTTTTTTAATAAATAAATTACAAAATATTAATTTTAACTTCAAAACAGTAAGATATATAGCGACCATAATCTAACCCGGTTCTTTTTAAAGAGAGTTTTGATTACAACAAAGAAATATTTGATTACAACAATGAATATGACTAATTTCACAATAAATATATAATATTTGTTATTGTACGAATTGCACTTTTTTAACGTAATTTGACATGAACTTTTTTTTTATTTTTTTGTCCTAATCCATAGCAAGCTTTATTACAAAACCAAAAAGGTATATAATTTTTAAATTTACATATCTCGCTTATACAAAGGGCTAATTTAATAATACTTGATGTGCTAGACGCAGAAATTAATTCTCTAAAACTTTTATTTGAAGCATTTATTTCTAAAATCAAAATAAAATCATTTTATTCAAGAAAAACTGTTAACAACTTCACGTAATGTACCACTTCCGGTGAGCTTATTTTAACCAAAATCTATTATGTTATTGCGATTGACATAAAAGTCTTGTATACCAAATTTGAAAAGTTTTGGATTATATTTTAAAACAGTTTTTCATTAAAATCTATTATAGGCTTCATGTAAAGTACCACTTCTGGAAATTGTGTAATAACCAGAAAGGGAGGTGCACAACTAGATGTTATAGCAGTCCTAAATACAAAATTTCTACAGCTTACCGTTTTTGAGTTATGCGAGATATGTACGTACAGACGTCACGACGAAATTAGTCAAAATGGATTCAGGAATGATCAAAATGGATATTTCCGCTGAAATCTGAAAACCGAAATTTTTCGCGATTACAATACTTCCTTTACTTACGTAAAAGGAAGTAAAAACAGTTAAAAGCTTCATATTAAGTTATTTCCGGTTGTTCAATTGCAACCAAAATCTAATCAAGTCTTCATGTAGATGTAAGAATGAGGAATACGAAAAAATTGTAATTTTTGGATTTATAGTATTGGAGTTATCGTGGCCGAAACAATCGTCACACACACATACACTCACACACACACACACACATTATCATCATCATCGTAAAAATAGTAAATTCGTATTCTACGGAACCCAAAACATACTTATTCGCTTATTCATTAAAAACTCGCCATTGAATTTTTTTACCAGACAAGACTTTGACTAGGAGCTGTTTTATAAAAAGGCGAAATTAACAATCTGACTGAATACGACTTAATATGTAAGATCTGGCAAATACAAATTACTGTAAAGGACATAAAAAGCCCAATTTACTTTTTTTCATTTACCTAAACAATGAACTTAAAATAACTCAATCAAAGGTCACATCTAATGTATTTGTGTATTCATACAATTTATGGAGAGCCATCAATATAATATATGGGGCTAGCAATGTATGACCAAAATGAGATTTCATGTGTAATCGACTAAAAAAAGTCAGTAAAATCACGTCCATAAATTAAAAAATATATAATATGCATTAAAAATAAATAAAAACTAAATTACATTATCCATTCTAGTAACTGATTTCAAAAAGGAATTAAACGAACTATCCATAATACATTTACATGCGATCACAACAAGGGAAGCGTTGCGTATTGAAATATAGCAATCAGTGATTCAAATTTCCATATGTGATTTCATCTTCACATTGATTCAATTATTCTCTTAACGAGTTAACTTGAAATGAGTAACATCTGCCGCACTCTTGACTGGCAACACGTGCGGAAGCCTAGGGCTTCGCCCCGGCCTCCCACTAGGTTTGTGGGGCCCACCCTGGCCAGCCCTCGCCCGCCTAAGCGTGACAGTGATGTATCACAGGTCAACATCGACATAGAAAAGTAGAAGGAATTTTTGAGGTAGCGAAAAACACAAAATAGCTATATGTTTTCCTGAACATGAAAATGGTTGCATTGATTTTGTTAAAGTTTAATAGTGTTATCTGGAGAATTTACGAACGTTGTTTTTGTAAAAATAAAGCCCAAAACTTAGATGACTGACAGGTTAATTTTTGATAAAAATGCAAATATTTGGCATCGCTATAAACCAATTTAAATTACTTCGAGGAATTCGAAAATAAGTCAAGATTTTTTTATACAAAAAAGTGATATTTTAGTTTGTAATTAAAACTATAGGCCTAAAATTAATAATAAAGAAAATAGACATTTGTAATGAAAATGAAAGATGTGTTTCATATATAAATATATATTTTTATATGAAATAATATCAAAACTCCATAACTCATAACAAAGCCAAACACAATTTTTATTATACATAGAAATATGAGTTTGATGAAATGGCGATCCATCATATTATAACCGAAACATATGGTCCATTTTATACACATGCATTATACATTACATAATTATTATCGTGCGTACATCTTCAAATATCAATTCAAATAACTAAAAATTGGTTTACTACATAAAATATATCACAAAATTGACGTTCAACTTACTTTTTCCATCCAAATTTCAGCTTAACAAACCACAAATAAATATCCATTTATTCACACTGCAAGACATGTTACTTTTAGTTTTTAGTATGTCCATGTCGCCGTTTCATAGAAAGAGCAGCACCTATGCTAACAACAAAATAACGATCTGAAAATACTGCTAAAAGTCAGGTCTGGACTAACAAACAAGATTTTTCGAGAATTCGCCAGAATTTGTATATTGAAAATATGTATAAAATCATTAAACGGGGACCAAGTACGTCTCTGTAAGTATTTTTACATTGAAAATTTGTGTTTATTTTTAAATTTATTAGACACACCAGAAGTATATATACGCACAAATACCGATAGGTTCCAATATCATTGGGTGGTGATAGTTCCATAATTACTCAGGGATATTTAGATATACAGATCAAATACGGTAGTTAAAATAAAAGAAAATTCAATAAAAAGACGGCAATAAAAAAATACAAAACCGGTAAAAAAGATCAAATAATTGTAGGAAATGTATTCACCTACATGTTAGATATAAATTTAAGATTTTAAAGATTTTCCATTATAAGACTCGTGTGTGTCCGAAAGTAATAATAAAAAATCTGTTGTGGCCAGCACAATACCTTCCGTCATTCTCGTGTATAATGTATAAATTCCATAATTTTTCTTACAAAAGATTCTAAATTTCCAATAAAATTATTTCATAAACAAACTATTCAAATTGCACTTGACACTGGCATCTTCTTCTTTTTTAGCTTTTCCCATTCGTTAGGGGTCGCTATTTTTGCATGTCATTCTCATTCAGTTCCTTTTCTCTCAAATCTTCCGCAATACAGTCCTTCCATCTTATCTTTGGTCTTCCTCTGTTTCTTTAACGTCCTATTACTAAACTATTCATTTTGTTCCAATATAATTCTTCATTTCTCCTCATCACATGTTCAAACCAATGTAATCGTCTTTCTTGTATCTTTCTAAAAACTTGTAACACTAGAATTATTTTCTTACCGTATCTTTCCGTGTATTCCCCAATATCTACTTCAACATCCTCATATCTGCCACATTAATTTACTTTTTATTGATACTGACATCTGTCAATTTGAATTATATGAATATATTACTAGTTCCCAAGTTTGGCATAGCTGGCTGAATTATAAAATTTAATTTCTTTAAAATTCTTTAACTCTGTATCTTTTGAATATGAAGTATAAATTGTAATCAAATCGTATAGAGAATAATATATTCTTTAAGTTATAATAACGTTAAATGTCAATAAATCAAATTTAACTGTTAAATCTTCAAATGAGACTACTTCCGGTTGACCAATTATAACCAAAATCTAATCAGTTGTTCTTCTGGATGTAAACTTGAGGAATACGAAAAAAATATAATTTTTGGAATCGTGGTATTGAAGTTATTGGATCCGGAAATTTTGTTACACACACACACAGACACACAGACACACATACATACAGATATCATCGTAAAAATGGTAAAATCGTATTATATGGACCCTAAAACGTGCTTATTCAGTAAAAACTCATCATTGAATTTTTTGACCAAAGACAATACCTTCCTTACCTAAAGGTGACGGAAGGTAAAAAATAAAATATATCAACTACAATTATTTGGTTACTACAAAATTTACTTAGCATGAACAACCATAGTAAATATGAATTATATACAAGATTTTAAAGAAAGGTAAAACATTTTAAGGGTATATAGTGTTGACCATGAGTAAAAAAAATCTGATGTGACCAACACAATACCTCTCGCCATTTAATTTTTATTAATTTAAATAAACATACATAATTATGGGGTTTCGTGGCCGCGTGCCTGACTGTCTGTTCGCGAATGTGGGAAACCGGATTCAATCCCCACCAACGTTAAATATTTCGAATTTTAAATGGCACATAATTGAACCCTGTGGTGCACTCTCCATGCCAGAAATAAATGTCCGTGAAGAGACACGCCCAAACGATACAAACATGTCATAATCATTACCTACATCTGTGTACAGACAGATATGCCGTGATGACATATTTATTTTTCTTATTTAAATACATATCTGTGAAATTGTGTTTATCTTTAAAACATAGACTCCGGGATTTATAAAATTGTTTATTTTATTAATTTATCTATAAAATATATAGAAAAATTATTAATGCATGCCTGCAGAAAATTCAATAATCTTTAATTTTAAAGGTATTTTTGGGAAAAAAACTATCTTGAGCCTCAAGTAAAGTGCGATTTCCGGTTTCCGATTTATACCAAAATCTAATGGCTTTTTCCCATATTAGAATAAGGTCGAAATACAAAGTTTCAAAAGTTTCCGAACGATAGTACTTGAGTTAGAGTGTCTAGAAGATCCACACTCACACACACACACACACACACACACACACACACACACATACATACACACACACACACACACACACACACACACACATATACACACATACCCACCGGCATCATTGTGAAAATGTCAAAATTGAATTCCATGGACCTTGAAACGTGGGTCATATCTGCTATATCAAATACTGTAAGAGTTACGACTTTGATTAAATGAGACTTCTTGTTTACTTTTCAGAGGTTATCTTAGACCTGATTTTTTAAATCAAATAATTGTACTAAGTTAAATGTTATGGCGACCTTGGCCAATATTTAATTTTCAAATAATTTCGTAACAATTAGATCTATCACTATCTTATCAGTTTTTCTTCGATTTTTCGTTTTTCTCGGAAACAGTTGAAGATCTATGTTGAGTAAACTTTTTTACTCATTTTGGTCAGAAGTGTGCTATATACCGCCAAAAAAAAATATCCTTGTTTAACACCCTGTATATTGCGACATATACTTTGCCAAACAGTTTGGTTGTAAAACTGTTTTTCGTAAAAAGTATCTTAGTCACAATTTAAGCATTTCTACAAAAAAACTCTTTTTTGCACGATCAGGTTTTTTTAAACTTTACCGATAGGGTTTCCAAGGCAGTAAGTTTTGTTTACAAATTACTGATCAGTAAGTGATGTGGTACTGATCAGTAAGGGATGTGACTGACCGGTAAGTGATGTGACTACCTACCGATCTAGAGGCGGTGAAAATTACATAAATAAAAAATTAATGCACAATTTTTAAAGCTTAACGATAACAAAACAACGATCATAGCTTACTTAAAAATGACAACTTTTTTTTTTAAATGTCAAAATAATTTTTAAATAATTCTAAACTTTAATTTGTTATTACTGGGACGATCGTGCAAAATATATAATAAATAATGCGGGCATTAAGTGCTTCTTACCGGTGTCGGATGTATTGGAGATCTCGACTTCGTCTCGATCTCCAAACTAATCCTCATCCTGCCCTTAATACTTAAATAACTATTAAAAATGTGTAACGAAAGGATTATCTTCGTTTGATAATCCAATCGTTACAACTTGTAAAACAAACACTTTGAAATTAAATTGTAAAGATATTGTAAATATAAATTTTATTAACAAATTTTGACAGTCCTGGACGAGGAATTCAAAAGTAATAATGTTTTTTGGTTGTCAGCTGTTCCAAGGTAACCTCGGAACAGCTGATCAACAATGGGCGAGGCAAACGTGGCGGATAACTTGATAAATATTGAAGTATACTTGATCCGCCACATTACCCCCTACCCAGAGAAACGATATAACATAATTCTTAATATTTATAATTAACAATGGTTCCTCTTCTGTTCCACGGTTCCGGTGTAATTATTAATGTCATCAATGTTTACTTTTCTAATTCTTAACATCCAGTAAATAATTTCTTAACATTTAAATATGATCCTGAGTTAAATTAAGTTATAAAACAAAGGAAGCTGGAAAGTTGTTTATTTGATTATCTCAAAACCAAAAAATTGGCTAAAGTTGTTTTTGCGAAGGGTTCCTCAAATCGCCAAAAATAATGTTCTAGTTTGAAAATGAGAATTCGCAAAGTAAAGACAAACAAGTACAGTGTTTGCATGTAAAAAAAAATGGACACACTGTAAAAAATCTATGTAAAACAGTTGTAGATAGAGTAAACATTAGAGTAAATGAAATGTGTTAATCGCATTCCCAACTGCGGATCCAATGCTGCACCGCACAGTCCACAGTCCGAAATAACAAAACACGAACTGCAAACTGGAAACGAAACTTCAACATCCAGCATTCGCATTCGGAGTCGTTAAAATATTAATTACTTTTCTATTTGCATTCTCCCAGCAAGCTAAAGATGAAATTACTTATTTACTTAAATTTAAATAAACACGGGGAAATTATTCCGACAAGTTTTTCACTTCTTCGTCTTGGTTAATCGATTCGACGCGGGCCTACGAAATAAAAAACGCGAGTCTTGTCGTATAAGCAAACACTTGGAAATGAATATTCTACAGTCGGTTTAAAATGTTTGCGTTCGGTAAACGCGAACGAGAACCGACGACTATGAGGATGAGGACGATGCATTGCAGTGCGGAAATATTGCATCGCCCATCGTATTTGTCCGGGCGGAGATATTTTCAACTAGTGTTTGCACACTCTGCTATGCTACATTATTTCTTCTACTTGTACAGCTATACAACGTATTCGTCTGGGTATGAGTGTAGTGTAGGATGAATTACTTGTTGCTTTATTGATATATTATTTTTATATTAAACATGAAGGTAATACCTATTTATTATTTGTAGTAAAGAAGAGCTAGTGGCAGCACAATAGTAATCAATTGATCTAGGTACCGGGTGAATAATTTAAACTCGTACACGAGAAAATCGTTTTTCGCAGACTGTTGCTCGAAGTTTCAACTGACAACAATATTTGTGGTATCAATAGAAAGATAAAAAAATCTATTGTGGCTGGCACAATACCTCTCGCCACTTCCGTTTTTGGTTACATAAGTGTAGGGCGCGAGCAGTCATGTGAAATTGTTGGCCTTGACAAGCAGATATGGGGGTTCGTGTCAAAATAACAATTAGTAATTTTGTACATAGATGTCAAATGACAGAATTGTTCATCAAAAATTTCAAGATTTTCTAAATTCACGAAGTTAGTTTGTCATACTTGACCTAGACAAGCAGATATGGAGTGAAAATAACAGTAATTATTTACATAAATGTCATAATTTTTCACGTGGTTAATTTGTCACCAGGAATATGGAATTGATTTCTCGAGGAAAATAAACCACATGCAATTGGCATATCATGAAATTTTGGATGGAAAATTGACATTTGACATATATGTACATAATTACTAGCTGTCATTCTAATTCGTGCCCCCATATTTGCTTGTCAAGTCCAATAAAGTCACATGACTACTCGCGCCCTATAAATTTCTCATGTCTTTTCTTTATCTTTAGATTATTTTTATAATTTTAAATTTATTTTTTGAGGAAGTTTTCTCCTATACTTCTAAATGTTCGAATTTCTTCCAATTTCTTGACGGGATTTCTGATGAGTATATGTATATAGCTAAAATTTTAAATATATAATTGTTATTATTGTTATACAACAAGAATATTAAAGTTACCAATATTACAGAAAAAATCTTCAATAATGTCAGTTAAACTTCTTCATTTAACGTAAAAACGTATTTTGACGTTTTACTACTATGTTGCCAAAAAAGAATATCTAAGATTTATTCATACATATGACAAATTCTGAATCGATTCTTATCCACTGTCATGTGTTTAGTTAAAATAGACGTAAGGTCAAGTTTTAGAATTGAACTGCCAATACCGCCCAAATAGGTTTATGAACAACTGTTGGTTTTTGACAATGACATTTTTCTGTCATTTACAAACATCTGATGGTTACTATAGAGATATAATAATTTTAAAATGTATCGAATAAAGAATTTTACGTTCTTTAAGACTAATAATAAAAAAAATCAAAAAAATAATATTTAGTATTTTTTCTTTAAGATACTACTACTTCCGGTTTTCCAATTGGTACCAAAACCTATTCAACTCTTCCGATTAATGTTAGATTGAGGAATCCGTAGTCAAAAAAATCATTAGTCTTATAGAATCTGAGAAATCGTGTCTCCAACAACCTCACTCTCTCTCACACACACACACACATCATTGTAAAAATGTTAAAATCGGATTCTATGGACCTTAAATCGTGCATATTCAATAAAATCTGGATATGCGATTTTTAGCATACATTCAATACCTCTCTTAGCGAGAGGTAAAAATCTGCATGTAAATTTGTAATATTTTAGACCCATAAATTAATTATTAAATTTATTCAATTTCTTATTAATATCGATAGCCCTGATGGCATTTCAACAAAATGGCAAACAAATGTTTAACATATTATCTATCACAATTCGTTAGCTATAATTTTTATATTTTAATTTCTTTTTAATATTTTATCACAGTTTAGAAATGGCTTAAAATAAAATAAATTAATTAAATATTAAATAATATTTGCACAAGTTAAAGGTTATAACGGATTCTGACAGACAAAATATTAAATATTTGTTTGTCATTTTGTTCAAATGCCATTATGGCTATCGATGACGGGGAGTAATGTCACGATTACATCATATTTTAAATAAATATAGTTAAAGTTTAGAAAAATAGCAACTCCATCTTGTTTCATGTACAATTATTTATGAATGTAATTACTAAAATATCAACTGCACACTGCTCCTATCACGTACAAAATTACCCCACCCTAATCCCTACCCATGAATATAGGTCATAGCCTTGATATATATATTTATACAACTAGTAACTATCCCAAAATCAAACTTTAATAATTTCCATATGGCTTAGTTTCCGCAAACTGCTTCAATTAATTTTACAAGTGTCCGGTTCGACCTTGAACGTCCTAGCCAAGTCCTTGGGTCGCACTGCTATGATGGTGTCTGCATCTGATTCCCAGAAGGCTGCCGACGGTTCTAGTTCAGTTGATGAGAGGTCATGACGAAATCATACACATTATTCAGCAAATATTGAACCGCAAGAGTCGAAATATTGAACGACGGTTATAGTTTGAGAGGGTAATTATTATACTCGTAGAACGGGATATGAGATAGAGTGGGTGTTTTTTGTAGAGTAAACAGAAAGCCGACTGGAGTATTCATTTCAGTGTTTACTTTGTCGATGGTAAAGCCGAAATAGTATTGATATGAGAGAAGGAAGAGTTTTTCTACTAGGTTCAACAATAAAATAATACAAAAATAGAATAAGAAAAAGACGCATTATTATAAAATAACGAAATCTTTTATTTTATTTATGTACTAAAATTATGAAATAACTTGACAAGGAATACGTATATATTTCTATGCAAGAAATATGTATAGAATGGTCATTCGAGAGTGAACCAGAAATTATCTCCGTTATTAAGCGAAATAGCGATTATCTTCAAATAAACAAATTTACTATACACAATATGGGCAATAAGATGACGTATCAAGAACTGTTCTACTACTTCCGGTTCCGGAGTATGTAATGCTAACTTTGAAATTTCAAATGGAACATATTAAATTTTATTATATTTTTGAAAAGTACACAAAATTTTCTCAACAATGGTAATAAACAAGTAATATGTTGTATCTGGTTAAATTGACAATATAGTATCGAAACGAAATGTCAAATGAGTTATTAAATATTACTGTCAAAATTTCGATACGCACTTTTTACTTCCTTGTACGTAAGTAAAGGAAGTATTGTAATCGCGAAAAAAATCGGTTTTCAGATTTCAGCGGAAATATCCATTTTGATCATCCCTGAATCCATTTTGACTAATTTTGTCGTGACGCCTGTACGTACGTACGTATCTCGCATAACTCAAAAACGGTAAGCCGTAGAAAGTTGAAATTTTGTATTTAGGACTCCTATAACATCTAGTTGTGCACCTCCCTTTCTGGTTATTACACAATTTCCAGAAGTCGCACTTTACATGAAGCCTATAATAGATTTTAATGAAAAACTGTTTTAAAATATAATCCAAAACTTTTCAAATTTACTATACAAGACTTTTATGTCAATCGAAATAACATAATAGATTTTGGTTAAAATAAGGCTAACCGGAAGTGGTACATTACTTGAAGTTGTTAACAGTTTTTCTTGAATAAAATGATTTTATTTTAATTTTAGAAATAAATGCTTCAAATAAAAGTTTTAGAGAATTAATTTCTGCATCTAACACATCAAGTATTATTAAATTAGCCCTTTGTATAAGCGAGATATGTAAATTTAAAAATTATATACTTTTTTATTTTTGTAATAAAGCTTGCTATGGATTAGGACAAAAATATAAAAAAAATGTTCATGTCAAATTACGTTAAATACGTGCAATTTTATGATTCGTACAATAACAAATATTATATTTTTATTGTGAAATTAGTCATATTCATTGTTATAATCAAATATTTCTTTGTTGTAATCAAAACTCTCTTTAAAAAGAACCGGGTTAGATTATGGTCCCTATATATCTTACTGTTTTGAAGTTAAAATTACTATTTTGTAATTTATTTATTAAAAAAATATGTATAGTTTAATAATCGTACAAGGAAGTCGTGTGGTGTCCACATCAGATTTTTTTGTTAAGCTGTAGTAAAGATTTTAACTATAAGCGGTGCAAATGGCCATATGTGCGTGAGATTTTATTGTTTCTTTTATGTTCATGGATGATGGTATTATTTTAGGTAAATTCATTTGTACAGCGTAACCTGGGCAACAAAACTAATTAAACAAAATTTCACACTGTCTTGATTTATTATATAAGATATTTCAAACGACCGCCATTTTATTTTTTTAATAATACAACATACTACTTGTTTACTACTATTGTAAAGCAAATTTATGAACTTTTCAAAAACATATGTTCCATTTGTATTTCTAGTTGGTACTACATACTCCGGAACCGGAAGTAACAGAACGCTTCTTGATACATCTTATTGTCCACATTGCTATAGTAAATTTGCTCATAATTGTAATATGTCATTATTTTTCTTTCAAAATTTCAAAATATTCTGACGGATAGAAAATCATGATGTTTTGAATTGAAAATTATGATACTTGACACTACTAGGTGTTATTCTGACACGGACCCCCATATCTGCTTGCCAAGGCCAACCAAGTCACATGACTGCTCGCGCTCTATGCAACATAAAATGAAAATGGCGAGAGGTATTGTCCTATCCACAACAGATTTTTATTTTAAAGAGCTGTGAACATTTTCATGAGAATCTATTATTTATATCATTATTTATATTTTTATACCTGTACATTATCTTAACAAGACACCATTAGTAAACCATTAGATTATTTGTTTCTTTTTTAAACTTTATCTACATTTTACATTGGGGTTAGTTTATAAAGAGAATATTCACCTGGTTAACTTTATTTAAATAACTTCCATTAACCAGTGTGCTCCGTAATATAACTTTAATGATTATTGTCCCTCTGAAATCTGATCGAAGTATGCTCTGTATTTACATCTGGACTGTTTTATATACATCATATAAGTACTTTAAGACCATTAAAATTTAACATAAGTATGTCTTTGTATGCAAATGACAGTAGGTTTTCGCACATTTAGCATCCAAAAGCGCTTAAGATTAAAGTGCCGTATCCTGCGGAATAAATCATTTCTATTGCTATCTTGCATACTATCTAAAACTGTAATCGTTTTACTTTAAATGCGCTTGCAAATCAAAATATGACAAAGGGGAAAAACAAACAAAATATTATATTCTGCACTTTTATCTCTACCAGACATTTAAATTTATTTACATATCCATACACGATAGGTGTGGCATTAAATTTTTAAATTAATTTTTCTACACGATATATTTTTCACGTACTAGTCTAACTATTGAATGTATCTAGAAGATGGTAAATTTTAAATGTTAATTGGCCCTTTAAACCATAATCGAAATATAATACTTACTGATTAATAAGTAGTAAAGGTACATAATTTTTAAAAAATCTGATGTGGCCAGCACAATACCTTCCGTCAATCCTGTGTATTATGTACAAATTCCATACATAAATTTTCTTGCAAAAGATTATAAATTTTTGGTATTATGTGATTCCCTTTCTCGGCAACTGAATTCCATACTCCTGATAACAAACAAACCACATGAAATAAGAAAATTATGAAATTTTGATTGAAAAATTATAACACTTGTCAGTTATGGACATAATTAATTGCTGTCATTTTGACACGGGTCAAAGTCATGTTACTGCACGCGCCCCATACATAAATTTTCTTGCAAAAGATCCTATATTTCCAGTAAAGTTATTTCATTAACAAACTATGCAAATTGCACTTGATACTGACATCTTCTTCTTCTTCTTCTTTAGTTTTTCCCATTCGTTAGGGGGTCGCTATTTTTTATTTTCTTCTTCCACTCATTTTTGTTTTGCGTGTCGTCCTCATTCAGTTCCTTTTCTCTCAAGTCTTCTACAATACAGTCTTTTCATCTTATATTTGGTCTTCCTATGTTTCTTTCACCTTCTATTAATATATTCATCTCTCCTCATGACATGTTCAAACCAATATGTAATCGTCTCTCTTATATCTAGAAACTTCTAACACTAGAGTTACTTCCCTTATTCTTTCATTGATTTCATTTTATTGATACTGACATCTGTCAATTACCTGAATATATTAGCAGTTTCCATGGTTAAGTTAGCATAGCTGGCTGAATTATGAAATTTATATAAAATTTATTATCGTTATTTTTCTTTAACTCTATATCTGTTGAATATCAAATATAAAATGCAATCAAATCGTATAGAGAATAATATATTCTTTAAGTTATAATAACATTTAACTGAGTTTTTCAAGAAAAACTGTTAAAATCGTCAAGTGAGGGTACTTCCGGTTGACCAATTATAACCAAAATCTAAACAGGTCTGCATATGGTTGTAAGGAAGAGGAATACGCATGAATTGTAATTTTTGGAATTCTAGTATTGGAGATATCGTGCCCGAAAACGCGGTCCACACACACACACATACACACACACACATACAGACATCATCGTAAAAATAGTAAAATCGTATTGTAAAGACCCTAAAACGTGCTTATTCAATGAAAACTCACCACCGAATTTTTTGACCAAAGACAATACCTTCCTTACCTAGAGGTGACGGAAGGTAAAAATATAGTAAAATGGAAATGTATTGATAAAATTTATTATAGTATATTGGAAGACGTAAAATTTGAAATAATTGATAATAATAAAAATTGTTCTGTACGAAACAGACCTAATAATTTAAATTTGGACGAATTTTGTCAAAGGTTTTTGGATTTTAAAACCTAGCTTAGAATATATTTTAGAATTAATAGAAAATAAATATGTAAATATAAATAAATATGCCATCATTGCATATTACCCATTTCTGGATGTGTACATCTGCTTTGTACACAGATTTTGGTAATACATATTATGTACGCGTCATTATCTAAAATATCCTTTTGGAGATTTTTGGGTTATAAATAAATCTACAGCAAGAAGTATTATCAAGAAAGTCTTTTAAATGTACAATTTCTCTGCAATGCTGATTACAAAATTACAGATATGGGCATACGATGGACAGTATCGAACCATGATAGTAATATTTTTGAAAATTCTTGGTAACGAATGAGGTTTGGGCTGGTGAAAGATGCAATGAAATAATTTTAGGCGATGGGGGCGATCTGGTTAATATCGGTTAATAAGCGAACTTCAGACGTGGAAAAATTTGCAGTTCTTTTCTTGTCCATATTTATTACGAAGTGACTCATAAACACACATATCTTATTTATATTTCCATGTCACAAAAATGTCAGTGTCATGTCATATTTTAATTTATTCCATTTTTTACAACTAGATTCTTAAAAAGTACCTAATAACAATTTGCCTAGCAACTATACATTGAAATACCGTCATCTTCCTAATAAATCTACGTAATAAATTTATTTACCAAATAGTTATTAGGAAGATGTGTTAGGACATTGAAATATCTATTAAAAATTCAAATTAATTATACTTAATACATCTTTACATTTTTTCAGAATATGTGTACATATTCACTCGGCATATACTCAAAATTGAATTGTGACTTCTGAATTTAATAAAAAATTAATATTTTAATCATTTGCTATTGTTTCTTTAAATAATATAACATAATTATGTTTACAATTTTTTCTAAAATCTATATAATATTTTTGAGAATGGCAGTTCATTAATTTAATATAATAGAATGTAAATGCTTACTTACGTTCTCATTAAAAAATTGTCTGCAAAATATGTGTTGCTTTGTAGTCGATCGCAGAAAAAAATTAATGTTTTCTTTACAAATAATCTGTCTTTTCTTATCTTGTTTTGGTCTTACAAAAAGTGAAATTGATTTCCGTCCATCTATTCATTTTCCAATCAATTTACGAAGTTTCATTAAAAAATATGAAAAAGAATACCAATATTGTACTCGTGTATTCTATTCAGATTCCGCCTAATTTAAAAATAAATTAATGATGTATTTATAACTTTTCAATGAAACTATTATCCCTGAATAAAGTAGGACAAAAACTGAATTAAAAGTTAAACTGAATTCAATTTAAACTTTAATATTCCTTTGAAACAAAAAAATGAATAGTTTTCCGTTAATTTCGTTCAATAAGTTGATTGAAATTTTTACTTGACTTTTGTTATTGCCCTCATTTTCAATAAAATTTATTGTATTAATTTATTTAAATTGAATTAATTTAAATAACATATTTGAAAATGATATATATGACCTACTTTTAAAATATATTGTTTCAGGACAATAACGGTCAATAATTTAAATATTTCCAGTTCGGAAAATAAAACATAATATATAAATACAATAAAAATGAATTGATCATATGAAATTTTAATTTTAATTCATATTTATACGGTTGAATTAGGGCGATTAAATGAACTGAAAAATATTATTTTTTCTTATGTATATATATTTAGCGACACCAACGATTTTAATTAAATTTAAATTCTAATTTTTAAATTAGATTGTTCATTCATTTTATTTTATGATCTTTGGTAAAATATTCAATTCTTTAATGAAGAAGTACGTTTTAGATATTCTACAATACGGTTTTACTATTTTTACAAAGATATATTCTTGATATTTAACAACGTAAAACATATTTTTTAAAATATTTGAAATAATTACATATAGTATATTTATTTCTATTAAATTAATTTGTTAAGGATTGCTTGGAACTGTACATGTATTAGATTTATTTTAATAATAATTCCAATATTTACTACATTTTCAAAAAAAAAAGTATACTTCATTTCACGTAAGAAGGTGGTTGAGAGCAGACCGATTCAATTTGCGTTAAATAAGGAAATTAAATTCGTGAAATAAAATTGTTAACACTAAATAGTTGTATCTGTAAAAATATATTAAAAATTACAAAGTCCAAATCAAAAATAATAATAATTATTATTTCGCTTTTCCTTGTTAACCGACAGCTGCTATATTTTTAAACTTTTTTGAACTAGATGTCCATTCTGACTAATCGTAGGAGCGTGTTCATTTCTTTACCTAAAATAACATTTTCGTACGTGAAACGAACTGTAAATGTATAAGAAAACTTATTTTTTGCTGATTGACATTAAAAGTGCGTTTTTTGATAGCTAGCAATCTGTAAAATATCACTTTTACTGCCTGGACACTAAAAATATTTTTATTCACAATCGGTTAGTAATATGACGATTTCTGACTTTTAAAAAGTTGGGAAGTTAGTTATTGTTAACCTCATTTTCGCAGAGGTTGGGAAGTACAGCGTGAGTATAGCTGAGGTTGGGAAATGTCAATTTCCCAACCCCAGCTATATTCACGCTATACTTCCCAACCTCTTGGAAAATGAAGTTAACAATAAATAAATAGCTGCCTCCCACTTAGAGCGATAAATGCGTATCAGTGATGGGTATTTACATATAAACAAAACTTCTTCACAATTTATATGTTAAAAATAAAATTGTAAATAATACAAGTAATCAATGAAATGAAAATTTAAGGTTAGAAATCAAACTGACAGTTCATGTGGTATTTTATTAAAACTGGTACTTTTATTTATATCTCCACCATTGATAGCTTAACTGCTTATATTATATAGTACAAATAAAATGAACACTGTCAAAAATTACTCAATTTTATTTATTAATTATAATTATTAGATAGGAACACGGTAGATTAATTTATAAATGTACCAAAAGAAATTAATTATGATGTGAAGTTCTTCATTATTAGTATTATTATAATTCGTATTAATTTCAGATTGTGAATAAAATAGTATACAAACCTCGGTGAAAAGTTTCATTACGTCTCGGGCTATAGCTAACCTCGGCGCTGTGCGCCTTGGTTAGCTATCTTCGCCCTCGACAGTAATGAAACTCTTTCCACCTCGGTTAGTAATATACTATTACTGCCTATTACATAGCAACCGCTCAAGAAATGCATTGACAACATTCATTGGCTTGGCCTCGGCAATGAAACGGCAGCTACTGCTGTAAATCTGGTATTTTAATGCCTAGCTAAACAAATAACTATAGTCTTTGATACAGATTTCCTTTCCACTTTATACATTACCCTATTCAAGTAAATTTCCTAAGGTCGTAATCATTTTTACCTCTCGCTAAGAGAGTTATTGGAATCATGCTAAAAATCGCATATCCAGATTTTAGTCAATAAGCAAGTTTCAAGGTCCCTAGAATCTGATTATATCATTGTTATGATGATGTCTGATGTGTGTGCACTTTTTCACGCATTTATGAACCGATTTTAATTAAGAATTAAATACTTAGCATAATCATCAGCAATAGTTAATATAATACTTTATTCACATATAGGCAGGTACTACGAAGCACAAAAAATAAAAATCTCACCTTGAAAAATTATGTTCATTTGTACATTTCCCTGTCTTGTAGGTGCATTAGAAACAGTTCCTTGCATCAAGAAGTCACCATTGAAGCATCAATACGCAAGCACTCCGTACACACATCCGAACGATTAAACTGCAAAACGAAAAATATCTGAATTAGTCAACGTAATTGCCTGGTATTAGGTAACAACAATTAATGTTCCCCAGAAATAAATGTTAAAATAATAAATTATAATAATTTATAATTACTATTATGTATTCTTACACGTAAAACTCTTATTTGTTCATGAATCTGGGGATGGCGGCAATTGAACTCAAACAGGTTGTGATATGTAGAAAAGAATATTTTAACAATATTTTATTTTTACACAATTTCCTTTATGGGGTCTCGTGGCTATGTGCCTGAGTGTCTTCTTGCGACTCTGGAGTCTCGGGTTCGATCCCAACCAACGTTAAAATTTCTTAAAGTTTTAAATAGCACAAAAGTGACCCCTGTAGTGTAGTCTTCACTCCAGCAATAAGAGTCCGTGTGATGACGCCTGGTAAACGCTCACACAGTATACGAATATATGATAAACCATATTGGTACACTCAGTAGGAAATTTGCCGTGATGATATATTTTTTTATATTCGCTTATACGAGAAAATTTAAAAATATGTACATTATAAAAATTGTTTACCGGATAGCGATCAAAATCCGTTACATTTACATAACATAGGAAAACAGTTTTTCTTTTAAATATTATTTGCCCCGTAAAACTTTATGCGATGCTTTACAGATTTATGCCCAGACTTAAATTTAAAGTGGCCCTTAAACAGAAAATTGCAAATCGAAATTTTGATAACAATGTATAATTAATTTCATTTAGATACAATATTATCAATTTAAGGAAAGCTTCAAATTTAATTTACATTTGTGTAACGGTAAGGGCTGACAATATATTCAATTAATTACTATATTAAATTTTATTTTTTTAGTAAAATTATTTGCAAAGTGATATTAATTTATTAAAGTACCACCTACAATTATATTAAAAACAAGAATAAAAAAACTTCTGGATGCTATGATTATTACTGCAATTCAACAAATTTTGATATGGTGTATTAATAGAGTGTATAGAACTTGAATACAAAGCTTATAATAAAATATCTTAGGTTTAATAATAATTTATTTGCAAATAAACCATTATTAATAACATTGTATTTAAATCCAATACACTTTATTAATACATAAAATAAAAAAATCTGTTGTGGCCAGCACAATACCTTCCGTCAATCCTGTGTATAATGTATAAATTCCATACATAATTTTTCTTGGAAAAGATTCTAAATTTTCAGTAAAATTATTTCATAAACAAACTATTCAAATTGCACTTGACACTGACATCTTCCTCTTTAGCTTTTCCCATTCGTTAGGGGTCGATATTTTTGCGTGTCGTTCTCATTCGGTTCTTTTTCTCTCAAGTCTTCCGCAATACAGTCCTTCGATCTTATCTTTGGTCTTCCTCTGCTTCTTCAACCTCCCATTACTAAACTACTCATTCTTGTTCAAATATAATTCTTCATTTCTCCTCATGACATGTTCAAACCAATGTAATCGTCTTTCTTGTATCTTTCTAGAAAATTGTAACACTAGAGTTATTTTATTACCGTATCTTTCCGTGTATTCCCCAACATCTACCTCATCTCTGCCACATTAATTTACTTTTTATTCATACTGACATCTGTCAATTTGAATTATATGAATATATTAACATTTTCCATGTTTAGTATAGCTGGCTGAATTAGAAAATTTAATTTCTTTAAAATTCTTTAACACTGTATCTATTGAATATAAAGTATAAAATGTAATCAAATCGTATAGAGAATAATTTAATCTTTAAGTTATAATAATATTAAATGTCAATAAATCAAATTTAACTGTTAAATCTTCAAATGAGGCTACTTCCGGTTCACCAATTATAACCAAAATCTAATCACTTGTTCTTCTGGATGTAAACTTGAGGAATACGAAAAAATTATAATTTTTGGAATCGTGGTATTGAAGTTATGGGATCCGGAACTTTTGTCACACACACACAGACACACAGACACATAGACACACAGACATCATCGTAAAAATGGTAAAATCGTAGTATAGGGACCCTAAAACATGCTTATTCAGTAAAAACTCATCATTGAATTTTTTGACCAAAGTCAATACCTTCCTTACCTAAAGGTGACGGAAGGTAAAAATTATAAATTTATTTACGAAAACGCACGTAAATGAAACGATTGGTAGCTAACATGCTGGCCACATCAGATTTTTTTTCCAGTATATCCAATTACTGTTTTATCAACAAAACATACGATCACTAAACTCTGTTACAAATTGTTTGTTCTTGTTATTGTTTAAATCTACTTAGTGCTATCTCCTTGCTTTAATCCGACTTAAGGTTGTAAAAGCTACTAGTTTAAAACAATTCCATTTGATGAGTGTAGTGTGAGTGTAAAGCGCGGTGGAGTGCAGCCCTACTCTTGTGTCGCATCGCAGACTGAGTCTCACTGCTGGCCTCGTAAATAGATATCAGATGAAGGCATTAAGTTTCAACTGAATTGTTTCTCTGTGTATAGAAACGGACCGAGATGGATGGCAAAGAAACAAGATACAGAAACGGACTTAGGGGGTTGGAGAGGAATTAGCGAATGTAGGTGACATATAACCTATAAATGTTGACCTACTTTTGATAAAGTTGTTGATGTTTTTGTTTGGTGTTTTCTATACGCTGTAGTTGTAAATATAATTATAGATATCATATTTATTTTACCAACATAAATTTGTATTGTTAAGCAAGGAAGATAAATACATTCATTATAGTCTATACTACTGTTTTTTTTTTAACAAAAATCTGATGTGGACACCACACGACTTCCTTGTACGATTATTAAACAATACATATTTTTTTAATAAATAAATTACAAAATATTAATTTTAACTTCAAAACAGTAAGATATATAGCGACCATAAAGGTACTTTTTAAGAGAGTTTTGATTACAACAAAGAAATATTTGATTACAATAATGAATATGACTAATTTCACTACATACATACATACATAATCCAGATCCTCTTGTACCCTACGGTGTCGAGGTTTCTTCTTGGTCTTCTTTTATTCTATCCTTGTAAACAAAGTTTCTCCATTTCTTCCTGTCTTTTGCTTTTTCTTTTGCCAGGTTCCAGCTTTCTCCTGCATTAGCTAGTAGGTTCTTAATTGAACTATTCCAAGTGGGTCTTGGCCTTCCTCGTCTATTTTTACCTATGGGTTTAGACTCCCATACTCTTTTAACTTGTCTTGTTTCTTCCATTCTGACCAGATGTCCGAACCAACTCAATTTCTTTTCTTCTATTAGTTGTTTAGACGGTTTGACTTCGGCTTGTTTTCTGATATCTTCATTTCTTCGTTTTTCAATTCTTCTGATTCCTAGTACTCGTCTTATGTATTTCATTTCTACTGCTTGTATTCGTTTTTGTTGCTTATCTGTGAGTACCCAATTCTCGCCATTGTATAGTAGTACCGGCAGGTATACCGATTTATATATGGAGAATTTCGTTTTTGTTGTTATGTCTTTGTGGTTAAGAAATTTTTGTTGTAGGGCCTGGTATACTCTGTTTGTAGCTTGGATTCTTGCATTAATTTCTTCGTCTATTGTTCCTTTGTTATTTATTGTACTTCCTAGGTATTTGAATGAGTTTACTTGTTCGACGATTTCATTATTTAGTTTGATCTCGGCTCTTACATTTCTATTACTGATTACCATACACTTGGTTTTTTCTATATTGAGGTGTAAATTGCGCAATGAGAGAATTTCTTGCCATGTGTTTAAATTCTTTTCCAAGTTCTCTTTTGAGTTTGCAAACAGTATGATGTCATCGGCAAACGCACAGGTTTGCAGGAACATGGGCTGTAGATTTTTATAACCTATTACAAATTTCTTTGTTTTACTTTGGCACTCTTTAATTGCGTCATCAAGTGTGCATATGAATAGCAGGGGGCTCAATACACTTCCCTGTCTGACTCCTTCCATATTACTAAATGTCTTAGATAGTTTATTGGCAGTGCGGACTTTGTTGGTGGTAGAATTGTATATGCTTTTGATGGCATCTATTAGATCTTCGTTTACATTTTTGTTTCTTAGGCTCTCCCATATTTTATTTCTCTTTAAGGTATCAAACGCTTTTTTCATATCCAAGAAGCATACGTATATATCCTCATTTTTTGCCAGCTTTTTCTCTATGACTTGATTAAGTGTGAATGTGTGGTCTTGTACACTGTGTCCTGGCCTGAATCCGCTTTGTATGTCTATGAGTTGTGGTTCGACTGTTGCCCTGAGCTTCATTTCTAGAATACTTTCGTATATTTTTAGGGCAATGCATAGTAAAGTAATACCTCTGTAGTTGTCACAGTTTTTAGTGTCGCCTTTTTTATGAATTGGCAGTATGATACCAGTATTCCATTCAGATGGTATAGCTTTCTGTTTCCAACACATATTTAGTATTTTCAGTAGTTCTTCTTTTACTGGATCTCCCATATATTTTAACATTTCGGGTGTTATTTCATCACAGCCTGGAGCTTTCCCTATTTTAATTTTCTGTATTGCAGCCGACAATTCTACCATACTGATGGAATCTTCGTTAGATATTATATTTGTTATTACTTCTTCCGCTGTTACTTCCGTCTGTTTGTCTTTTATATGGATATTGTCCATATTGTCTGGGTTCAGAAGTTCTTGAAAATATTTTCGCCATCTGTTAAGTATTGCTGTGTCATCTGTTAGTATGGTTCCGTCATTATCTCGAATTTGCTGCAATGTAATTTGAGGTTTATTCTTAAGTGCTTTCAAAACTTTATAGAAGAGCTTTTGATTTTCACGGCTATTGACTTCCATCCGTTTCCCAAATTCTTCCCAGGATGTTTGCTTTGCTTGTATAATTATATTTTTTGTTTCCGTTCTTTGTTTTTTGTACTGTTCATATGTTGCGTTATTCCTGTCTTGTATATATAATTTCCAGAGCTTTTTCTTCTCTTTGACTGCTTTTTTGACATTTTCGTTCCACCATGGTGTGGCTTTTTTAATTTGTCCTATTTTACTGTTCCCGCACACTTTTCTAGCTGCGTTTTTTAAATTATCTCTAAAGCGAATCCACCTCTTATCTATGTTTGTAATATCTTCTTTATTTTTAGGAACGTCTAATTCCTCCTTTAAAATATTTTGGAATTTTACTCTATATTCCTCATTTCTAAGTAAGTAGGTCTTTATTTTCCTTTTACATATTTGGTTAATTTCCACTGTGTTGTTACTCACATTTATTTTGTCTTTAACAATAGCCTGTACTAGGTAGTGGTCGCTTCCGATTTCGTAGCCGCGTTTTACTCTCACGTCTTTTATTTCATTTCTGTTTTTTCGTTCTATTATCATATAGTCTATTATTGACTTTTCGTTACGGCTAATTACTTCTCGTGTGAATTTATGTATATCTTTATGTTTGAAAAAAGTATTTGTAATAATCAATTCATTATCTCTACAAAATTCAATTAGTTTTTTCCCATTATTATTCAGTGTTTCTTCTCCATGTATTCCAATAACTCCACCCCATTTTTTAGCTTCTTTCCCGACTCTAGCGTTGAGATCTCCTAAGATTATTAACTTCCCCACAAAAGTGTCGCAAACTATTTGTAGATTATCCCAAAACTTGTCTTTTTCGTCTTGTTTTTCGTTCTCGCTAGGGCCGTATACTATTGCTAAAGTGACTATGTCATTGTTTATTTTTAGTTCTAATTTCATTATTCTTTCATATATAAATTCCCAGCTTCTAATTTTCCTTATTACATTATTTTTAATTAGGCACGCTACTCCCGCTCTCGCTCTTTCTGTTTCATTTACTCCTCCAAAGATAATTTCACTATAAAAATATAATATTTGTTATTGTACGAATCATAAAATTGCACGTATTTAACGTAATTTGACATGAACATTTTATTTTTTTGTCCTAATCCATAGCAAGCTTTATTACAAAAAAATAATTTTTAAATTTACATATCTCGCTTATACAAAGGGCTAATTTAATAATACTTGATGTGCTAGACGCAGAAATTAATTCTCTAAAACTTTTATTTGAAGCATTTATTTCTAAAATCAAAATAAAATCATTTTTCTCAAGAAAAACTGTTAATAACTTCAAGTAATGTACCACTTCCGGTTAGCCTATTTTAACCAAAATCTATTATGTTATTTAGATTGACATAAAAGTCTTGTATACCAAATTTGAAAAGTTTTGTATTATATTTTAAAATAGTTTTTCATTAAAGTCTATTATAGGCTTCATGTAAAGTACCACTTCTGGAAATTGTGTAATAACCAGAAAGGGAGATGCACAACTAGATGTTATAGGAGTCCTAAATACAAAATTTCAACTTTCTACGGCTTACCGTTTTTGTTATGCGAGATACGTACGTACGTACAGACGTCACGACGAAATTAGTCAAAATGGATTCAGGAATGATCAAAATGGATATTTCCGCTGAAATCTGAAAACCGAAATTTTTCGCGATTACAATACTTCCTTTACTTACGTACAAGGAAGTAAAAAACACCCAACAGAAACAAATTTTACATTTTGATGTTTATTTTCAAAATTTAATTCTACAAATCTGATTTTATTTACTATTTTATATTACCCTTACACGAAATTTAGTGACCATTGTCACAAAATTTATAATTACCCTC
Source organism: Harpalus rufipes (assembly GCA_951394225.1). NCBI lineage: Eukaryota > Metazoa > Arthropoda > Insecta > Coleoptera > Carabidae > Harpalus > Harpalus rufipes. The sequence goes on along the minus strand of OX596284.1, from coordinate 38,067,922 downwards.
AAATACCACCGCAGGGCAAGGAACAGGGTGCGGAGAAAGAAAAAACTTGAGCATCGGTCCATACTTATTTGACGGCGACTATAGTACTGATAGATGTTTCCTGTATCATTTTTCTATATTTTAAATGAAGTGTCAGGTATCATTTAGCTAAATGTTACAGCAAAAATTCATTTATTATATAGTGAAAGATCTCTTTTGCGAGCCCGAATCCGAACCGAAGGGCGGCGGAAGTGATCGAGCGAAGCAGTAGAAATGGTCGAGATGTCAGAGAAGTATTTCACTGTACTCGTATTCTGTTAAACTTGATGATGTTAGAAGCAGTGAATTTTGAGAACTATTTTTTTATATTGTTGTGTTTGCGTGTGTTAAATAAATAAATAAGCAGTTAGTTTCAATTTCCAAACCCGCAGTATAAAAAAATATAGATTTAAAAGTTACATTTCATCTTTCGTTGAGTTAAAAGCAAATATTAAATTTTTACCTTCCGTCACCTTTAGATAAGGAAGGTATTGTCTTTAGTCAAAGAATTGGTAGTGAGTTTCTAATGAATAAGCACGTTTTGGGGCCCCTAGATTACGAATTTACTATTTTTACGATGATGTCTGTATGTATGTATGTGTGTCTCTGCCTGTGTGCGTGTGACGGTGAATGTGACGATCGTTTCGGATCACGTAACTCCAATACGACAATTCCAAAAATTATAATTTTTTCGTATTCCTCGATGCCTATGCAGACGACATTAGATAATTGGTCCACCGGAAGTACCCTCATTTGCAACTTTAATAATTTGTGTTCAAAAAACCCAGTTAAATATCATTTATTGACATTTAATGTTACTATAATTTTTAAATAATGTTATTCATACGATGTGATTGCATTCTATACTTCATATTCAATAAATATAGAGTTTTAGATTAATAACAGGACTGTATTGCGAAAGACTTGAAAGAATAGGAACAGAAATGAGTGGAGGAAGAAAATAAATAATAGCAACCCATAACGAATGGGAAAAGCTAAAGAAGAAGAATATGTCAGTGCCAAGTGCAATTTACGTAGTTTGTGTATGAAATAATTTTACTGGCAATTTAGAATATTTTGCAAGAAAATTTATGTATGGAATTTATACATAATACACAGGATTGACGGAAGGTATTGGGCTGGCAACATCAGATTTTTACCTCTCGCTAAGAGAGGTATTGGATTCATGCTAAAAATCGCATATCCAGATTTTATTGAATAAGCACGTTTTAAGGTCCCTACAATCCGATTTTAACATTTTTACGATGATGTCTGTGTGTGTGTGTGTGTGTGTGTGTGTGTGTGTGTGTGTGTGTGTGTGTGTGTGTGTGTGGATGTATGTGTGTGTGTATGTATGTAGGATGTTGGAAGGACGATTACTCAAAAACTATAAGACTTTAAATTTGTTTAACTACGTATTTCCCAATCGGACATTCATGGGAAGATCTGAAAAGGTTTTGGTAACAATTGAACAACCGGAAGTAGAAGATTCTTGAAAAAAAATCTTCTAAATAATATTTTTTGAAATTTTTTCTTGATAATATTAAAGAAAAATAAATTTTCTTTCTGATACATTTAAATATTTTATAATATATTCTATAGATTTAGAGATAAAAGAAATATAATATGTAAAATAATCTGTTATAATAAATTTTACAGCCGAAAGAATGGCCATGGAAAATAGTTGAAAATTTAATTTTTTTGTAACTGACAGATAAATGTCAGTGTCAGAAATCCGAAGACATTACTGAAGAGTTTTTCTGGGAAGTACATACATTATATTATTTCTTAATGTATTAATAGAATTGGAAACATTTCGAAAAATTAGAAGAGGACAAAATTTCTTCATCAAAAATGAATTTAAAATTAAACAATCTAAATATATATGGAATAGATATATGCGTAAGTAGAATTTTTGGTGTAGAGTATACAAGAAATGTTAAATACAATAGGGAGCGAGCAGTCATATGATTTTGTTGGCCTTGACAAGCAGATATGGAGGCCCATGTCAGAATGATAGCTAGTAATTATGTATAAATTACTCATTCTAAATTTAGTGATTTTCCAATTCCATGTGGAGCAGAATTAAATGTTAAATATCTAAGGCATACAAGTAAATTTTAAACTCCTGGTGATAAATTGACTTAAATTTAGAAAATCTTAAAATTTTTAATGAAAAATTCTAACATTTGACATCTATGTACATAATTACTAATTATCATTGTGAAACGGGCCCACACATCTGCTTGTGAAGCCCAAAAATGTAACATTACTGTTCGCGCCCTATACTTATGTAACCAAAAAAAGGAAGTGGCGAGAGGTATTGTGCTGGCCACAACAGATTTTTTTTATTGTTTTCGTCGACTTTATTTCCACAGGCCTTCCACACTTTAAATAATTTTTAAGCGATTCCCAGATTCATTAAAATTGCTTACACCACAATTTTACTGTAAATTTCATGAATAATTTATTGGTCCTTTCCCTCTTTTGTCAAGAAATTTATGAATATCATTCATCAGACAAATGTCACTGTAAATTTGTTGTCAAACCATATGTAATAAATTAAAGAAAATCTGACCTGAATTAGAATTCTTTTGTATTTTTTATATTCTAAGCTTCTTTCCATACATTAGAAAAAAGTCCTTTTGTTGCGTGTTACAAAATTTAAATCTAACCTAGTTCTGTATCTAGCACCTTATATAGGAGCTATAAATCGGTTTAATACCTCCCTGTTCTGTAGTTCTGTGACCGCTTTTCGACATTTTCCGCCTGTAGATTTACAGCGTGTACAGCGAGTATCATTACACACCCACGCTGCAGGATTACGGACTTAGCTGCGTCTTAAAAAATCCCCTGTTCTCAAAGGTCCTAAATCCAATCCCGGATTACCTGGACCGTATTCAGGGCAAAGGAAACGAGCAGGAAGGTTTTTAAACAAAGAGAAGCAGGAAATACGAAGATGGGATATTCTGGGGGTTAATAGGGTTGATTGAATGAAAAAGGTTATACTCGAATTTGAATTAAAGTTGGAACATGTGGAGTTTCTTTGAATTCATCAATTGGTACAGAAATTCATTTTCAATTGCTTTAACTTAATTTGAAAATCCCAAACTAAAATTACGTTAAGACTTTATATTTATTAAGTAACGCAACAAGTGCCTACTAAAGTGCTAAAGTTATATTATGAAAACGAAAACAACTTTAATTTTAATTTAGTGTTAAATTGAAGATAAAATGTATTATGAAAACGGCCCTACGAGCCCAACTCCAAATGTATTTGTACCCTCTGAAAAAAATATATTAACAGCAAGAAGAAATAAATTTTTAGATTACAATTGTTACGAGTATATTTGGGCATTTTTACCTTCCGTCACCTTTAGGTAAGGAAGGTATTGTCTTTGGTCAAAAAATTCAATGATGAGTTTTTACTGAATAAGCATGTTTTAGGGTCCCTATAATACGATTTTACCATTTTTACGATGATGTCTGTATGTATGTATGTATGTGTGTGTATGTATAAAATTTTTTTTTTTTTGCTGTTAATATATTAATTTCAGAGGGAACGAATACATTTGGGGTTGGGCTCTAAAACGTGTCGTTCATTTCACAGTGTATTGACAATAGTACAAAGTATAAACAAATAGTTACATACGATTTCACAATATTATGAAATGCGTGTAATCCAATAGAATATTGTTTCACATAGTTTGTACACAGATAATTTCATATATTTAAACGAATTATTGTAACTAGTTTCGTGAATAATTATTATGGCAGTATCAAAAGGTATAAATTATTTGAAATATTACACTAGCTTGTATTACACATTTCATTTTTGCAGGATGGTGCGTTAGAAGGCGCACAATAGGAATTTCAATGTTAATTTTGAAATATTGAAATATTGGCTATCCTAATTATTTCTCAGCAATACAGTTAAATAGTTTTTTTGTAGAGAAAAAAATTCCACATATTATAATTTATAATTTTTTTTTAGCCGGAATAGAAAAAATAAATAAATAAATGTTAATTTTAATCAAATCACTAGTGCCATGGAATTAACAAAAAAAAACAAATACAATTAAATACTTTTGACATTTCATAACAAACGGCATAATACCGGGCTTATCATGACTGTTATTCAAAATTTGTCAGAATTAGCTACACATGGGTCATGCCATGACTGACACATTCTTGTTTTACACGTGAATGAAACATGAAATAATTTAATGCGTTGAAATTGCAAATTATTCAAAAACAAATGAAAAGATCAATTCCAAATCATCATTTGTTTATTTAGATTATATATGTATGTATTTTTATCGTCATTATAGTTGGGTTTATGTTTGTGACATTTCAAAAAATGTGGTTTAATATGTTTTCTGAAATAGGTGTATAAATTGAAAAAATGAAGAAAATAAAATTAGAAATAATCTGAAGAACTACAATGGGGATGTTTAGTGTTTTTTTTTATTATTTTATTTTATTAAGATTGTCTTCCAAAGTGATATTCTATATTGTATTTCACTCAAAGATGCCTAGATTTCTCAAAAAATGAAATTTTCTAAAATAATGACGTCACAACAGTTCACGGAAGACGTATAGTCTACCTTAAGCAGGCGCGAGCTGGGTTCCCATGGCACCAGGAAGTATTAAAAATGGCAGGCACATGTTTTGACATTTATAAGCAGTGACAGTTCCGTGTTAAGAATATTATAGGTTATATTTCTGTTCTTATGCAAACGACTAGTTCAATTTATTTCATTGTGTATTATTGTATTTATTGGTGTAGACTGATAAAGTTTATTAGTGTAAATATTTCAAGAAATTAATTTTGTTTCGTAAGGATGAGCAAAAAATAACAACAGAAATTATATTTTAGTAATAACCTACCGCTGTGTTTTTACATTTTTCAATTCCGCTGATACAAATGGATTATCTTTATAAAAATCCTGTTTCCATCTTAAACTACAAAAAGAAATAGAAAATATTAATTACTGTAAAAATAATAAACATATATTTACATATACGTAAAATTCGCAATAAACTTGCATATAGGTAGATGCAAAAGAAAAGAATATACTAATATGTGTACAAAAAATATTTACCTTATAAGTTGAACAGATCAGAATATTAAAAATTAAGTACTGTATAATAATTTTGCAAAGAAATATAATTCCAATTCGAACTATAAACTTATAACCTCACTCCGCGAAAACGTAAACAAACCCGCGTGAACTGGCCAGAAGTTTGTAGTGTAATACACAACCTACGTTTAAAAAGTCAGGTCTCACCATCCATTCTACGCTTGCGCATAAGTCACTTGTGACGTCACAACAGTTCGATGATAAATAATTAATTATAAATATATGGGAACATTATTTTAACTGTCAATTACATTTTCAGTTATAATTATTCATCTATTTACGATTAAAAAATATTTCACGTGTAATTTCAATCACGCTAAACTTCCCCATTATTTATTTCATTCTTAGTTACATTTATTTGCATAGTGTTTTCAAAACATTTTTCGGTACAAACTACATTTTTTCTTGGTTTTATTAAAAATACACATATTTTTATCATAAAAGTGGAATTCATTTTCAAATTCAATTTATATTTTGAACATGGTACGTGTAGTATCTGCGAGATTTATACGGATTTCTTAGTTTTATTGTTGTATTCATGCTGTTTCACCGACGTTCTACGTTTTATTATACAATAATTCCCCTATTCATGTGAATTTTCGTCTTCCTTATTATATTCTCTGTAATCCATAATCCTGGCAAAATTCCTAAGTATCTTCCCTAGTAGTTACTCAGCGAAACTTTATAGAAAATTATTCAGCGTTTAAATGCAAGTATTAAAAGCTTTTAATAGTCCAGGGTAGTGTTTTAAGCCTAAACATAAATTTTAAAATACGTTAAACTAACTGCAGTAACTCTCCTCTTAAATATAATTTACGACAAGTAATTAAAATAACATTACGCAGCGAACAGGGGAAGCAACACAAGCGGCTCCCTTCACGGACGCCACTGCTGCATTTACATATGTTTACATACTGCAAGGAGCCACGATCATATAGGAAAAGACTACGCACTTTCTATACGATTCACATACCACTTAGGGTTGTAAATTTATTTCTTTTCTTTTCATTACATCGCATAGAAAAGTATAATTACTGTTGATTCATATGCGAATCAGAAGAATACGATAATTCTAAATTGTGATTCTTCCAGATATTAAGCGAGCTTATTTTCGATTGACACATACAATAAAAATGGTAATATGAACGAATGTAATTCATACTATTTTTGTCAGTTGTAAATAGAGTTACCAGATGTCCTCTTTTCACCGGACATGTCCTCTTTTTTGGGGTAAAGGTCCGGGTCCGGTATCTTTTTTAATTTCCAATGCACTTGTCCTCTTTTGTTCAAATCCAAAATATATTAGAGATATACTAAAATTTTGTAATAATTTACACATTATGTATATTACTTTTTGCTATTCCTGGTCACAACGCTAACATTGAAAGGGTGTTTTCACTAATGTATACCCAATTGACAGATGAAAGAAGTAGATTAAATATATCAATAATTAAAAATATATTAATGATTCAATTTAATTATAAACAATTTTCGTGTAGATTTTTCAATTTTTTTATTGATTAATAAGACGATTCTAAAACAAATTGGGGGATCAAAAATATATATTTAAAGTTAAAAGTATCAAAAAAAAATCATTCGCCATAGGACCGATTGGCGTTATATATCAAATAAATTGTGCTTTTTTGTAGTATTAATCAATTGTCATATTTTTAATCAACATATTTTTCTTTAATTAAGCAGTAAAAAAATAATAATGAATTGCAGCATCAATCTCTTCTTCAAGCGAAAACATTTTACCTTGTAAATTTTAAATAAGTTCAAAAAAATAATTAAAACTGTTGTATTAATTCTGTACTATGGGAAGACGCATTTGAGACAAACATATTTTTTTTGTAATAAATTAACTAAGTTCTAACTAACTTAACTATTACAAATAAGAGCTAATTGACTGTTTAAAATGACAGCGTGACCTTCGTAATAACATTCCTGTAATCGTTTTCTTTTTTACCTTCCATTATCTTTAGGTAAGGAAGGTATTGTTTTTGGTCAAAAAGTTCGATGATGTGTATGTGTGTGTGTGAGTGTGTGTGTGTGTGTGTGTGTGTTAGTGTGTGTGTGTGTGCGTGTGTGTGTGTAACGATCGTTCCGGATCGCATAACTACAATACTACAATTCCAAAAATTATAATTCTTTCATATTCCTCAGATTTTATGGTTACGATTGGTTAACCAGAATCACCCAAATTTGAAGATTTTAAATGTTTTTCTTGAAAAAGAGCAGCTAAATATCATTTATTGACATTTAATGTTATTATATTTTAAAGAGTATGTTATTCTCTACACGTTGTGATTGCATTTTATACTTCGTATTCAATAGATGGAGTTAAAAATTATAAATATATTGAATAACATAAATCAGCCAGCTATGCTAACCATGGAAACTGCTAATATAATCAGCTAATTCAAATTGACAGATGTCAGTCTCAATGAAAACAAAATAAATGTGGCAGAGACTAGGATATTGAGATAGATGTTGGAGAAGACACGGAAAGACAGGTAAGGAATTAAAGGATAATTTTAAATGAAAAATTATGACATTTTAATACATAATTAATAGCTGTCATTCTGATACGGGCAAGGTCAGCAAATTCACGTAACTGATCGCGCCCTATGGAATTTGTACATAATACACAGGATTGACGGAAAGTAATGTGCTGGTCACATCAAATTTTTGTATTTTAGTATGTTTCTTAACCACATCTGAATGCTATAGCACTTATGGCCAGTTGCACAGCGTGTACTTAAATTTTAACTGTTGGTTAAATTGACAATATCGTATGGTAACTAATTGTCAAATGAGGTTAAATATTATTGTTAAAATTTCAATACGCACTTTTTTTTGTTAACCTGTTTTAACAACTACAAGCGGTGCAACTGGCCATTTAAAATTGAATACAATTACTATAAGTCTTAAATAATAGTTGGTAATTAATATTGTGGTTGTTAATTATATTTGTAAAATAAATTAGTAAACAGTTGTGGGTTGTAATATTTTCTTTCGCGCAGATTGAAAATGTGCTACGGCGAATCTCAGTGTTATTTTAACGAAGAGTTTAAGATATTCAATCGCAAACAGAGCGAACTCTACACTTCCACGTTTTTTATTTCCTTCTTCAAACCAAATACGAAGTAAAAAAATCTCAAACAGTGCACACAAGTCTTCGTTCGACTCCAACACAAACAAAAACCTCTTAAGACCCAGTTAAAAAAACGCGGGACAAGTTTTATTACAAAACACACAGAAAAGCAAACACAAGACTGTACAGTCAGTAATGAGCATAAGTTTTTGTGTAAGTACAGTTACAGTAAATCCTTCGGTGATAAAATCGAAGTATCGAAGCCTTTCAAAGGCGTAAAGTCAGGACTTTTATCTGAATACGAGAAGAGAAGTCTATAGCGTACAACCCGGACCACGTACGGGACTCTAAACAAGATCGATTCGAAAGAAACACAAATCTAGAAAAACTGCTTCGAAAATTGAAAGAGAAATAAATTCTAAGATAAGCTATATTACGTTCTAATAAATAACTATACCATAGTGTTCATTTTCATTTAGGATTTTATCATTTAATTGATAACTTAAATTTTCTTTATGAGATTTCTTAAAAAAGTTAAATTTTCTTTAAATTCAAGAAAAATATATATTATTTTCAAATGCTAATATTATTTCATATTTCTAATAATATATTGGCTGACCAATTATAACCGAAACTAAATGAATTATACTCGCAGATACTTACCGCAACGTCATAAGTTTAAAAAAAAAACAAAAATAATTCCTGTTTGCTACGTTAAATTAGAAATATTTCATTTTACACTTTGTGCATCAAACGTTAACAGGTAGTATATGCAATTTGATATATCTACTGATTCTATTAAAAAAAGATTTTTTTGAAATTCGTACAAATATGTGCAGGGGTGCAGTTTATTTGAAGTGAACATATTTTGTACTATTGCATTATTATACTTCTCCAATAGAAGCAAGTAAATAATATATGTTATCTACACCTGTTTAGTAATATATTGATTATGTACGTAACCATGGATACATAATACCTTTCATTAACCTCGCCCCGTGGATTATGTCTCATAATCCACGGGGCGTGTATTATGAATTATATAGTCTATATTTTGTTACAAAAAAAATGATCAAATTGTTTTCACAACCTACCTGGTATCATGGCTTACCGGATTAATTATTCATAATTTTCTCTTCCGTTTTTGTAATTTATTAAAAATGAACTTCAAGCCTATCATTGAATTCATAATTTTACGTAGATACTAAATATATAAAAATATATGGGATATCTCATTTGAAATATGAAATTTAATGTCATTTCCAGTTAAACTGGAAGCGCTATCATCATGCCAAATACAATGACTTGTAAGCCCTTAAGTCTAGTTTACAAATATATAAAAAAAATTATAATAATTATAAATAAGAAAGTTATTTTGAGCGGACTATTTTTCAGCGTCACCCGGTATAATATAATTTCAATGGCAGATGTAGATAAAATATCGTATTCTACTAGAGTATAATGGCTATTATTCACTCGGATGAATTACCACACTCGTCTGCGGCTCGTGTTCTAAAATTATCCTCGTGAATAATAGCCATCATAATACGCTCGTTGAATAATATACTATAATAAAGGTAGTAAAATATTGAAGGATCAGCCAAGGTTTTTTATCTCCTCGCTAAAAGAGGTATTGGCTTCATGCTAAAAATCGCATATCCAGATTTTAATGAATAAGCACGTTTTAAGGTCCTTACAATCTGATTTTAACATTATTACGATGATGTCTGTGTGTGTAGATGTATGTGTGTGTGTGTGTGTGTGTGTGTGTGTGTGTGTGTGTGTGTGTGTGTATGTGTGTGTATATGTATGTGTGTTTGTGTGTATGGTTGGAAGGACGATTTCTCAAAAACTGTAAAACTTAATATTTATTTAACTACATATTTCCCAATCAGACATTAATGGGAAGAGTTGAAAAAGTTTTGGTAACAATTGGACAACCGGAAGTAGAAGATTCTTAAAAAAAATCTTTTAAGTATTATTTTTTGAAAAATTTTGTTCTTGCAAATATTAAAGAAAATAAAATTTTCTATCTGATACATTTAAATATTTTATTGTATCTTCTATAGATCTAGAGATAAAAGAAATATAATATATAAAATAATCTGTTGTAATAAATCTAACATCCAAAATAATGCCATGGAAACCAATTGACGAATTAAAATGTTTGTAACTGACAGACAAATGTCAATGCCAGAAATCCGGAGACATTACTGAAGACTTTTACTAGAAAGTACATACATATATTATATCTCATTGTATTAATAGTTAAATATTAAAATTTTAGGTATATTACACATACCCTTTAGAAATACTGTTAATCCCGACAATGAATTGGAAACATCTCGAAAATAATTAAATATACTTGACATTGGTTATTCTTGCATTAAGCCACAAGTTTTAAAAAATATCTGATCCATAATTTACAAAGAAAAATATCATTGTGAATCATACAAATTCTTCTTCTTCTTCTAGAACGTAAAATAAAAAAAAGTTTTTAAGTCAGCATTGAGTAAACTAATACTTGGTGCAAAAAATATGGAGTGCGCTTATTTGTCTTTCCCGGTGGGGTTAGTTTTGTAGTGTCTGTTTAAGAGGAACAAAAGACGCGATTAATAATATTTAAGGCTATGAAAGAAAAATATGTTAGCGGCATAAACCGGTAAAGTAGTAGAAAATATGTGAGAACAGAAGTAAATGGGGCATGATGATTCATATGTGAATGGCTGTAAGGGTTTCTTTCCAATCCAGGGTGAGAAAATATGTTCCACTCACAATTTGTCTCATCCATTTTCCTTTTTCTTACACGACCGCAAAAACTCACACATTTTTTCTTCCAGGAGATTCAGGGCCTTTTTAACAGAAAACAAACACGCACTATGAGAGCTGTTTACGGAGAATGTTAAAGCCAACGCCGGTCTAGGTAAGTCAAAACAATTTTTTTGGACGTTTCAACAAAACCCATATTTGTTTACGTCGAAACTCATAATGTATGCATAGGCATACATATGTATATAGACATTTACCGATTAAAACAAAAACACATCATAATGGGGTCTTCTGCCATATTAACAAATTAGAACGCGTCGATAATTTATATTAAAAATAAACCGTATAATTGTGTACTAGGGATTAACAAGATTTAAACAATCTGACGTGGACACCACACGATTTCCTTGTACGATTATTAAACTATACATATTTTTTTAATAAATAAATTACAAAATATTAATTGTAACTGCAAAACAGTAAGATATATAGCGACCATAAAGGGAGTTTTTAAAGAGAGTTTTGATTACAACAAAGAAATATTTGATTACAACAATGAATATGACTAATTTCACAATAAAAATATATTTGTTATTGTACGAATCGTAAAATTGCACGTATTTAACGTAATTTGACATGAACATTTTTTTAATTTTTTTTAGGATTCATGTAAAGTGCCACTTCTGGAAATTGTGTAATAACCAGAAAGGGAGGTGCACAACTAGATGTTATAGGAGTCCTAAATACAAAATTTCAACTTTCTACGGCTTACCGTTTTTGAGTTATGCGAGATACGTACGTACGTACGTACGTACAGATGTCACGACAAAATTAGTCACAATGGATTCAGGGATGATCAAAATGGATATTTCCGCTGAAATCTGAAAACCGAAATTTTTCGCGATTACAATACTTCCTTTACTTACGTACAAGGATGTAAAAAGCAAATGGTGGAGGCATCCATTATTAAAACAATTTGTAACTACAATATTTTAAACATTTATTATATAAATATCTATATTGTTTTAAAGGTAACTGTGGCTCAAGTTTCAATGTTTATCGGCTTCACTTTTTAACACATAAATCGTGATTGTAAATCCTTTTACTAATAAATGAAAAGTTGCACCGCCTTCAAGCAGCTTGAAATCTAATTTAAGCTGTAAATCTCTTATAAAATACAATCTATTCTACTAGATAAAATTGGCATTGAACAAGCGTTAAATGATTTTCTGAAGAAATGATTTATTGAATCTAGGTATTCTATTAATAACTAAACTTACAACATTAATTTCAATCTGTTATTGTTGTCGTATGTCTCTGCATACTAATTAAATTAATAGTAATAGTAACAGGGTGTAAGTAACATAATAAAGTACTGATCCAAATGAATGAAAAATTCTTAATAAAGATGATTCTGTAAATTAATAATATTAGAAATAAGAGATATGAGCTATTTTGTGTTATTTATTACACAATTTTTGGAGAAAAACGAACATAAATAATGCGAAATCCAAAATTTTTGGTATAGTTTTGATAAGGAACATAGGTGTATGCCGGTCATTTCCGTATTAATACATTCTATTAAGCACCACAAATCTCTTAATTGTTAACTAAATTTGTTGATAAGATCGTATTTTTTTTTATTCTTTTTTTTGTAACATCTTTGAAGAAATTAGAGGTCAGGTGCTGGATGGTTAGTCGAACACGCATTATAGTAACTCGGGCTTGGTACGTTTACATGGTATTTTAAAAGCGCGATATTCGTAATGTATTGGTTTATCGGAAAACCAATATCGTGAATTCCGATAAATCGATTAAAAGACAATATCGTCAATATATCGGTATACGTTGTATCCGTAGTTTTGGGTTCACAATAGCTAATAAAGGTGTAAGATGGAGTTGGGGTTCCGTGAAATGCAGGCGGTTTCTTAAGGGTTCCATGTCTTTATGGCTTATTACTCATTGCTGGGAGTGCCAATCTGCTTTTTAGTAAAACAATCAACTACATAACTCACTACTTGATATGATATTGATATTCATTATTTCTTGTTGCAGTGGGTTTGAACAAAATTCCAAATTTAAATATCCGAAATCCTAAAATCTAAACAATATAGATTGTAATAAGGCAAGATCATCTTTATTATAAAAATTATATTAATATTTGTTAGCTAAAAGCAAAAGTAACATGTATCGACGGAAATTATTATTGAATTTTGCTCATATTAAATTTAAGTTCGTTTGAACTTTACTATAGGTATCTATTATATGAATAAGACAGTACAAGGTGCATTTTGATACATTTTGTCTGAGTATATTACCCATTGTAGTTAGTCGACATTAAGAGTATTGTGGTGTGTAGTACAGTAAGAGCTGGTTGGTACAAAGATACCATGCTACCGCTACTTCCAGAGCTAGTTAGGATGCATAAGCCGCACGCATTACTTCAGATGTAAGGAACAACGCTTTCAGCTCTAATGTAATATACATTGTGCAGTTATAATTGGTGTTAACGAGACATACCACATAAGATGGAAATATCTTCTAATATACGCGTTTTCGGCTGAACATACATTGGCTTTTAAGGAAGTCATTCAGGAAGTAGGAAGTAAAGAAGTAAAGACATAAACAGCAATGCTTTAAAATTTAACTCACCTTAATAAAAAATAATCAGCTAAGTATATACAGGGCGATTCATTAGTCTGTTCTATTTGAATTGACAACAATATACACACGAAACAACAAATTTAGTCATGATAACAACATATTATGACTTGATTTTTTTCTGTCACAATTTCAAAATATCAAGATCATTTTAAATATTATGGAAAAAAGTTTCAAACGAATTTTATTTCACATTAAAATGTCTACAATTCTGCAGTATGGATGGTTTCTACAGGCTGTTCTGTTTTAACTCTCGCTAAGAGAGGTATCGGATTCATGCTAAAAATCGCATATCCAGATTTTATTGTATAAGCACGTTTTAAGGTCCTTACAATCCGATTTTAACATTTTTACGATGATGTCTGTGTGTGTGTGTGTGTGTGTGTGTGTGTGTGTGTGTGTGTGTGTGTGTGTGTGTGTGTGTGTGTATGTGTGTATGTGGGATGTTGGAAAGACGATTACTCAAAAACTATAAGACTTTATATTTGTTTAACTACGTATTTCCCAATCGGACATTCATGGGAAAATCTGACAAGGTTTTGGTAACAATTGGACAACCGCAAGTAGAAGATTCTTGAATAAAATCTTCTAAATATTATTTTTTGAAATTTTTTGTTGGTAGTATTAAAGAAAATTAAATTCTTTAACTGATATATTTAAATATTTTATTATATATTCTATAGATTTAGAAATAAAAGAAATATAATATATAAAATAATCTGTTGTATTAAATTTTACAGCCGAAAGAATGCCATGGAAAATAGTCGAAAATTTAAATTGTTTGTAACTGACAGATAAATGTCAGTGTCAGAAATCCGGAAATAATACTGAAGACTTTTTCTGGGAAGTACATACATTATATTATTTCTTAATGTATTAATAGTTAAATATTTAATATTATTGGTATATTACACATACCCTTCAGAAATACTGTTACTCCCGACAATGAATTGGAAACATCTCGAAAAATTAGAAGAGTAGGACAAAATTTCTTCATAGATTCAATTTATATTTAAAAAATCTAAATCTAAGGAATAGATGTAGAATTTTTGGTGTAGAGTGTAGGTATACAAGAAATATTAAATACATTATCGCGCGAGCAGTCATGTGACTTTGTTGGCCTTGACAAGCAGATATGGGGGCCCGTGTCAGAATGATAGCTAGTAATTCTGTACGTAGATGCCAAATATCATAATTTTTCATTCTAAATTTAGTGATTTTCCAATTCCATGTGGTTTATTTTGCTCGATAAGTAAATACCACACTCCTGGTGACAAATTAACTACGTGAATTTAGACAATCTTGAAATCTTCTGACATTTGACATCTAGGTACATATTTACTGATTATCATTCTGAAACGGGCCGCCACATCTGATTGTCAAGGCCAACAATGTAACATGACTATTCGCGTCCTATACTTATATAACCAAAAAAAGGAAGTGGCGAAAGGTATTGTGCTGGCCACAACAGATTTTTATGTAATGGTATACAACTTTATATTTTCAAATAGAACAGCCTATATATTTATTCAAATTTGAAACGTTCATAAACTTTTCTATCCAATGGTATAAAAACAATCATATGTTATATTATTAAAATATGCAATAGCGAATGATTTAAATATTAAATTTTTATTAAATACAGAAGGCTTTGCATTTCATAATTTTTACATTACACATTTCAAATTAAAAAAAAATTAATTAAACATTTCATTTATTTCAATCCGATATTTCATTATTACGCTTGTTATTTAATATTGTCAGATAAGTAGTATTTTCAAATTTTAATAAATATGTACCGTGTTCCATTTAAAAATATAAAGGTACATACCATTGCGTAAAAATGGAACGTTTATAGAAAAATCCATATTTCAGATTTATAGCCATTTTTATTTAAAATAAACTTCGTTTGAAACTTTTTTCCATAATATTTAACATAAACGAGTTATTAAAAAGAACAGACCAATGAATGACTCACCTGTACGGGCCCAAACTCATAATACGAGGGTGGATTGAAAATTTTCCAGAATCACTGAGAAGGCCATGGTTTTTCGAAAACAATCTTATGTCTTTGTTTTGTTTAACTCTTCACATGAATTGTCAAGAAATTTCAGTACAACCTGTCTATTAATCGATCTACCTAGCGTTAAATAATGGATAAAAACAAAGTTCGTGCAGTGATTAAGTTTTTTATTTGGAAGGAAAGACAGCAACGGAGGCCAAGACCAGGTTGTATGCTGTCCTTGGGAATGCTTCACCTTCATTTTCCGCGGTGAGTTTCTGGGTTTCGGAATTTAAGCATGGCCGAACACACACCTGTGATGAGCCACGTTCAGGTCACCCAAAATCGGCTACCACACCGGAAATTGTGGATAAAGTCCATGATATGGTGTTAGAAGATCGTCGAATGAAAGAGCGTGAGATAGAGAAAGCCCTAGGGATATCTTATGAACGTGTAGTTCATATTTTGCATAATGAGCAGAGCATGAGAAAAATGTGCGCAAGGTGGGTGCCGTATTTTCTTAATTCGGAGCAAAAGCGCATTCGGGCACGAACTTCAGCCGAAAATTTGGAGTTGTTTAAGAAAAATCCGGTGGATTATAAAAGACGTTTCAAAATTATGGATGAAACTTAAATACACCACTGCACTCCAGATAAGAAAATTCAGTCGAAAGCGTAGATTGGACAGGAAATGTTATGGAGTCAGTCTTTTGGGACGCCAAAGGCATTATGCTAATTGATTATCTTGATAAAGGAAAAACTGTAACTGGACAATATTACGCCACACTTTTAAACAAGCTGAAAGCAGCAATTCGAGAAAAACGCCTAAAGGCCGTATCCCACGATACAACATATTGACAATTTATTGCTGTTAACGTTGAGTTGCTTGTATGTGTGACAAAACGTAGTGTGCTATAGGCAACTTTTAAACCACAATTAGTTTAGCTGCATTTCTTGTTTATATAAATTTAAATGCAAATAAGTACATATTATTTACCAAATAGCAGGCTTCAAATATTAAAATTTCGCTATTTAATTAGAGAAGGACCTAAATTCTTTCGGCGTCGCTAAAGTAAGTATTATATGAACATGTAATAGTTTCGATCATTCCTACCTTTATTACGTACTGTTATACAGAAAATTTAAAATGGAAAGATCGTAAGAAATATTTAAAATGGAAATTTAGGAACTCTCACCTCAGAATAGATTTGGTACATTGGGTTTGTTAGGACTGCATTCTCTTTTTGATGTAATTGTGACGTATCACAAATTTTTACTTTTTCAAGTTGGCAACACACACTTATACAAACATCACCTTGAAAATATTTAAAACTTATTCTATGAGTAGGAATTGCAAAACGTGCTATTCGCTGAAAATTTCCTATATAGATTTTTACCTCTCGCTAAGAGAGGTATTGGATTCATGCTAAAAATCGCATATCCGGATTTTATTGAGTAAGCACGTTTTTAGGTCCCTATAATTCGATTTTAAAATTTTTACGATGATGTCTGTGTGTGTGTGTGTGTGTGTGTATGTGTGTGTGTGTGTGTGTGTGTGCATGGATGTATGGATGTATGTATGTGTGTATGTGTGTGAGATGTGGGAAGGACGATTACTTAAAAAATTATAAGACTTTATATTTGTTTAACTACGTATTTCCCAATCGGACATTTTTGGGAAGATCTGAAAAGGTTTTGATAACAATTGGACAATCGAAAGTAGAAGATTCTTGAAAAAAAAATCTTCTGAATAATATTTTTTGACATTTTTTCTTGGTAATATTAAAGAAAATTAAATTCTCTATCTGATACATTTAAATACTTTATTATATATTCTATAGATTTAGAGATAAAAGAAGTATAATATATAAAATAATCTGTTATTAGTTATTTAACTATCAAGTGTGTTAATGAGGGCGATTAATGATCGAGACATTTTAACGCGTGAGCGTAGCGAACGCGTTAATTGTTGAGATCATTAATCGCCAATTAACACACGTGTTAGTTACAATATTTTTTCGTTGACCGTATCTTAGTTAAATGGAAAATCTAATTTTACTCCATGAAAATTTTTTTTAGGTTAGTAATGGTTGACCGAACGTCAAATTTTACGTCAGAAAATCAATAAGTTGCTTCAGCAATTGTTTTCAGTGGGTGCGTTCAGTTAACTTAATCCTAGATGACACAAGCGGTTTTTTATATTATTTGAGGAATTTTATTCTTTCAAATTCATTTTAAAGGTATGCTACGTGAATATATACCTAGCTAGTAAGTGTCAAAAGCATGATTTTTAATTCTGTCTACCTTTTTGCTACAACTTAGCGTTAGCAATATATGCTGTGTTCCGTGTGGTGAACGCACCCAATAAATCGTTTATTAATAAAAAATCATGCATTAATAGGGGTCATTAATGAATGATTTTCTATACATTAAGATAGCCTATTAATAAACGGTCGACGGAAAAATAAATTTTACAGCCGAAAGAATGCCATGGAAAATATATGAAAATTTAAAATGTTTGTAACTCACAGAAAAATGTCAGTATCAGATATCCGGAGACATTACTGAAGATTTTTTCTAGGAAGTACATACATTTTGTTATTTCTTAATGTATTAATAGTTAAATATTTAAAATTATAGATATATTCCATATATCCTTCAAAAATATTGTCAATCCTGACAATGAATTGGAAACATTTCGAAAAATTAGAAGAGGACAAAATTTCTTCATTAAATTAAATTAAACAACCTAATATAAGGAATAGATATAAGTAGAATTTTGGTGTAAAGTGTAGATATAAAAGAAATGTTAAATACAATAGTGCGCGAGCAGTCATGTGACTTTGTTGGCCTTGCGAAACAGATATAGGGGCCCATGTCAGAATAATAACTAGTAATTTTGTATATAGATCTCAAAAATCATATCTCATTCTAAATTTAGTGATTTTCCAATTCTATGTGGTTTATTTTCCTCGACAAGTAAATTCCACACTCCTGGTGACAAATTAACTACGTGAATTTAGAAAATCTTGAAAGTTTTAATGAAAAATTCTGATATTTGACATTTATGTACATAATTACTAATTATAATTCTGAAACAGGCTCCCACATCTGCTTGTCAAGGCCAACAATGTAACATGCCTGTTCGCGCCCTATACTTATGTAACAAAAAAAGGAAGTGGCGAGAGGTATTGTGCTGGGCACAACGGATTTTTTTCTTTAAAGATAATGGTCCGTATTACGAG
Source organism: Harpalus rufipes (assembly GCA_951394225.1). NCBI lineage: Eukaryota > Metazoa > Arthropoda > Insecta > Coleoptera > Carabidae > Harpalus > Harpalus rufipes. The sequence continues at coordinate 38,048,987 of OX596284.1, read as the reverse complement.
CGCACTTTTATAATAAAATCACTCGTCATAAGAATATAATGTAAATGCGCGTTCCATAAAAGCGCTTTTATTATGGAAAAGCGCTCGTAAATACAGGCATTACCTCTGGTATATAAAAAGTTACTTATTATTTGTTTTTGTACCTATTTATTGAATGTCACTATTATATAAATTTACCTGAGTGTATCACCATTACTTTCAATTACTTATTTCAAGTCTCTAAGGGTGTGGCAAGGGTAAAACGTGGCTTTTAAAGCAATTATGACAGCTAAATAAAAAATTACTTGTTGCTTGAAGCATTTCTCCTTTAAATGACATAATAATTAATGAGGTACTTCTATTTCAAGTAAATAAAAACTGACAAACAAGATCAAATATTAAGTACACAACAAGCTTTTTAGTTTCTTTTCAACGGTAATAATACACACAATAGATCGCGGTAATGAGAAAGGCGTAAAACAGTCGGTTAACAAATTAATAAATTCAGACAATATTTCAAGGGCTCTTCAACCGTAACGATTAAGCTCTTTATTAAAAATTAAATTTTATCACGGCCAGAAGAAACAATTCTTTTCTGAAAGGTATATGATTTTAAATTGAATTTTTCGATAAAAACAAGTTAATTGCACATTAGGCTCGTTCAGGTTTACGGTATTTTATAAATTACATATAAATTATAAATATAAATAAATGTAATCAAAATTAAAATTTCCATATTTTTTGTATTTTTATACCAATAATAACATAATTATAATTTTTCATGTAAACAAGTGATGCTGACGTCATTACAGTTCAGATACGACGGAACTGACGTTTGCTATTATACATATTTTAACGACAAGTGCACTGAAGCGTACATCTGATTTTAACGGTAACGTATTTCGGCAACTTTCGCGCCGAAACATTAATAATTATTTAATCCGTTATTAAACATAATTTAAAGAAAATAAAATAAATAGTTTAATTGATTTTACTACTATTTGTCCCATTTAATATTGTGCAGAATATACAAAATGTGAAAACAATTATTAAAACTTCAATTCTAAGTCAGAATCACCTAAGTCCAGTTACGGTACATGTAATAATTCATTTCGAATTTATAACTTGTTGCCATACTATTTCAAGTTTACATGCAGTGTTGAAAATGGTTTTTGGACACATACACTAGCAGCCGGTCCTGCTCAGGACACGACGCGGACTAGTGAAGTTTTTAACAGTTTTTTTTGAAAAACTCAGTTAAATATTATTATAACTTAAAGAATATATTATTCTTTATACGATTTGATTGCATTTTATATTTCATATTCAACAGATATAGAGTTAAAGAATTATAGATAATAAATTTCATAAATCAGCCAGCTATGCTAACTTAACCATGGAAACTGCTAATATATTCAGGTAATTCAAATTGACAGGTGTCAGTATCAATAAAAAGAGAGATGAATATATTGGAATAAGAACGAATAGCTTAGTAATAGAAGGTGGAAGAAATATAGGAAGACCAAATATAAGATGAAAGGACTTTATTGCGGAAGACTTGAGAGAAAAGGAACTGAATGAGGACGACACGCAAAACAAAAATGAGTGGAAGAAGAAAATGAAAAATAGCGACCCCCTAACGAATGGGAAAATCTAAAGAAGAAGAAGATGTCAGTGTCAAGTGTAGTTTGCATAGTTTAAATAATATTATAATTTACACATTTAATGTTATTATAAATATTAAAGAATATTCTATTATCTATACGAATTGATTGCATTTTATATTTCATATTCAATGGATAGAGAGTTAAAGAATTATAAAGAAATTAATTTTATAAATCACCATCTATATGCTGTAATCATGGAAACAACTACTATATTAAGAAAATTCTAACTGAAAAGAAAATGAATTTGGTAGAGATGAGGATGTTGAGATCGATGTTGGGGAAAGATACGGTAACGAATGCATGAATAAAGGAAATAACTCGAGTATTAGAAGTTTCTAGAGAGATACAAGGGAGACGATTACACTGGATTGAACATGTCATAAGGAGATATGTAGCATAATTGAAAGAATGAATAGCTTAGTAGTAGCAGGTAGAAGAAACAGAAGAAGACCAAAGATAAGATGGAAGGACTGTATTGCAGAAGACTTGAGAGAAAAGGACCTGAATGAAGACGACACGCAAAACAGAAATGAAAGGAATAAAAATATAAAAATAGCGACCCCTAACGATAGGGAAAAGCTAAAGAAGAAGAAGAAGATATCAGTGTCAAGTACCATTTGCATAGTTTGTTTATGAAATAATTTTACTGGAAATTTCGAATCTTCTCAAGAAAATTTATGTATGGAATTTGTATATAATACACGGGATTGACGGAAGGTATTGTGCTGGCCACATCAGATTTTTTATATTAAGATGAAGTGTTCCTTTATTCTATTATCCAATTTCGATTTACCCCCTGGAAATGAATCCTATCCTGTCCTATGTTATTTGCTAAAATCTTCATCTAAATTCCTTATTTCGGCCTGTCCTAAATAATGCCTTGATATATTTTATTAATTATTATACATTTTTACTTCACATCACAGTATTTTTACTTCACCTCACTACACTTCACTTTCATATTATGTATTAGTATAATGAAATTACACAAACTCTATAGAGCGCAATTAAACGCGTCCGTCTCCTACTGTGGTTAGAACAAGACTCTAGTAATTTCTACTTTAAATGTTTTAATTATAAATCATAATTCCGGCAATTAACGCTTGTAAAAAATGTATAGGGAACGATTATAACTTATTAACAAACCCTTGTATTCGTAGATGTACCACACCTATTCACCTACGTATGTGTTATATCTAGAAAATAGCATGCTTTGTCCATTTTATTATTAGCAAACATATACAAATCCTCTCCATCATCATAAATTATCAAACATTGTATCATTTTACATTATACATTACAAACAAAGCTAGTAATAAAACGAGATAGTTATTCTAATCCTAATTTATCTCCCATTAAACAATAAACATCTCTGAAACATGGAATCCTTTATCAAATGTGTATAAACATTAGTGTTTGTTCGTATGAGAGAATTCGCTTCCTATGCTCTAATATTGATCTGGTTTTGCATATCGTAGTTTATTAATAGCCCTTAATTTGAGTGAAGCAAAAGCCTGGGAGGAATACGACTGACCTTGAGAATGTTTGTATAAGATGATCCCATATTGTAGAATGCTATGTAAGCCTAAGGGAGGAAATTAAATATTGAGAAGTACGGATACTATGTAGGTTATATAATATGAGGTTGGAAGTTTGATAATCTGAACTGATTATTATAACAATAACTACTAGCTGTATACGTTGCAAATATTTGCAAGAAACAATATTATAGGGTAATGTTATTAAATTATAATTTTTTGGTACTCTTCTACAGTGTATTTTTTAACCTCCAATACTTTGTTGGATATATTGACACATAGGAAGGAACTCTGGTTGATTATTTGACACAACACTGTTAACAACAAATACAGCACTTAGGGCCGGTTTCCATTGATAATTATTTGATAAGGAATTTTGGATTATTTTATTGTACAATTTTTTTAGCAAACTGCAGCAATGTTCAATTTTTTAACAGATAAATATATTGAAAATTTCTATTTACTAAATAATACAACATTGAGCAGCGTCATACAATAAAACAAAACGAAAGAGGTTAAGTTGATCGACGATAATTAAACAACAACATAACGCCTGATTTTTTAGGTTGCATAGAATAGAAATAACCAAATTTAAGTTCTTATTCTATTCCATGCGGCTTGCTTCGTTAATATTCGTGTGACTGGTGTGACTTCGTTGCTTTTATCCCTTCCCCTAACCTAAAAACTTACTGTGGACAACAGTTTACTGCACAAATACTTTCTTTTTTAGCAAAAACAATAATATTATTTACTAGGTATAAATTAGTTAATCTAGTGAAAAAGTGACACAAAAGTGACGTCATTCTATTCCAAACTATTCTATTCAATGCAATCTATACATGGTCTTAAAAAATTCTATTCCATTCCTTATTCTATTCCATTTTATTCTGTGCAATCTATAAACCAGGTTATGATAATCAATAGACTGCAAAATTTGGTGACAATTCATACTCTCGTTTTTATTTATTGGCGCCCGAGTCAGGGCTAGATTAACCATTTTGAGTCCCCAAGTATATTTGAGGCCCCCCATTCTTTCAAAAACTAACAACCTAAAAAAAGCGCCAATTTCAATAAACAATATATATATATATTATATATATATATATATATATATATATATATATATATATATATATATATATATATATATAAATGTTCTATACAGGTACTATGTTTTTTTTTTACCATATATCGGTGTCCCGAAAAACGCGGCCTTTCAAATTGGGAAGTTATTCGCTAAAATAATTGATAATTTTTTTATAATGAAATATTGCATATTATGAAATCTATACCTCATTTCAAACAAATATTATTTTATGAAATAAAATCACGTTATAAAAAACCTGTTTCGTATTTGTAAATATTAATTTATTATCGCTGCAGACAATAAAACATTTATGTGCGAAACAAATATGCATTAGTGAACTAGATTGTTTATTATAGAACGCGTATTTGTTTACGATTTATAAGTCATAAATTATATTATTTAATTTTGTATGAAGGCGAAAGGTAAAATATTTTCCTTCGTTGTTATAATTGCAGTTGCGAACTCCTTCTTTTCACATTTTATTACTTGTTACGAGGAAAATGCCAACGTGGCAAATTGCAAATGCACTCAAAGCAATAACAATACACACTTTGATATAAGCTCAGGTTTTATTTGCGCAACGTATGAAATTTCATTCTGCTATTGTTGAACATGGGGATTCTATTTTAACTTAGACTAAACAAGGATTTTTACACGTTTCACAATATCATTTTCATAAATTTATAACTTGAGAAGCAAAATAAATAGAGTTTTTGATAGGTAGGTAAACCTTTGTAAGCGTTTTATGCAATATGCAATACGAGTATAATAAATAGATTTCACCATTAATTAAATGATATTTCATAACATTTTATCCACTCACGGAAATTATAAACTTTCTTTACTCATTAATACCATAATTAACTATTGGTCTGTTTGAAACAAAATCAGAATCATTAAAAGTGTGTACAAACAAGTAAAAGCAATATGGTGCAGATAAACTGTATTAGATGCCAGAAATTTGAAATGGGAAAAGGAGTCAAACAAGGAGTGAGCCTGGGCCCTCTACATTTTGTAATTCTAATGGACAGATTTTTATAAATTTAAAAGGATAAGACAGATATCTTCCATACTCTAATAAGATACAGCAAACTTAATTGGACACCCTACTAAAAGCCGGGCGGTGGTTTTGAAATAACTGAGGTAAACTTCAAATATTGCTCCCCAATTTTTTTAACAATTTTCAATTAATTAATATTTAATTACGTAAAATAATATTCACATTAATTAATTAATAAAAAATCTGTTGTGGCCAGCACAATACCTCTCGCCGCTTCCGTTTTTGGTTACATAAGTATAGGGCGTGAGGCGTGACACTGTTGGCTTTGACACGGGCCCACATATCTGCATGTCAAGACCAAGAAAGTGATATGACTGTTCGCGCCCTATTGTATTTAACATTTCTTGTATACATACACTCTACACCAAAAATTCTACTTACATCTATTCTTTATATTCAGATTTTTAAATTTTAAATTCACCGTATGAAGAAATTTTGCCCCATCTAATTTTTTGAAATGTTTTCAATTTATTTCGGGATTGACAGTATTTTTGAAAGGTAATATACCTATAATTTTAAATATTTAACTATTAATGCAATAAGAAGTAATATAATGTATGTACTTCCCACAAAATTCTTCAGTAATGTCTATGGATTTTTGACACTGACATTTATCTGTCAGTTACAAACATTTTTATATTTCAATTGGTTTCCATGACATTATTTGTGCTGTGAGATTTATTACAACAGATTATACCTTAGATATCTTTATCTCTAAATTTATAAAAGATAATAAAATAATTATTTGTATCAGATAGAGAATTTACTCTTCTTTAATAAACAAGAACAAAAAAAATCAAAAAACAATATTTAGAATTTTTACCTCTCGCTAAGAGAGGTATTGGATTCATGCTAAAAATCGCATATCCAGATTTTATAGAATAAACACGTTTTAAGGTCCCTACAATCCGATTATAACATTTTTACGATGATGTCTGTGTGTGTGTGTGTGTGTGGATGTGGATGTGTGTGTGTGGGATGTTGGAAGGACGGTTACTCAAAAACTATAAGACTTAAAATTTGTTTAACAACGTATTTCCCAATCGGACATTCATGGGAAGATCTGAAAAGGTTTTGGTAACAATTGGACAACCGGAAGTAGAAGATTCTTGAAAAAATATCTTCTAAATATTATTTTTTGAAAATTTTTCTTGATAATATTAAAGAAAAATAAATTCTCTTTCTGATACATTTAAATATTTTTATATATATTCTATAGATTTAGAGATAAACGGAATATAATATATAAAATAATGTTGTAATTAATTTTACAACCGAAAGAATGCCATGAAAAATAGTTGCAAATTTAAATTATTTGTAACTGACAGATAAATGTCAGTGTCAGAAATAATGAGTAATGAAAGAAAAATGTACTTGGAGAATCCCTTAATGCTTGATCTGTGACTATTATGGAGATGACAAGTCTAGGTTGAAGGACTTAAATTTGTTTCAAATATTATGGGACAATGTACACCAGTACTATAGACTAGAGTAACTTTGAATTGCGAAAAAGCTATCAAATTCTTCTCAAGTAAGTTGTAAATATTGACAAAATTACACATCGATATAAGAATAATCGGAGTGCAATCTATCCGTCACTTTATTAAAGGGAATTAGTGTTATTTAGATATAACATGTATGAAAAAATAAAATGTAAAAGAAGATATGTAAGAATAGATGCACAATCCATATATACATTTTAGAACGCCCAAAATTAATGTTTTTACTAGAAGAATATGAAGAGAAAGTAAACAAAGTTGTTCGAATTGAAAATTGCTGTTACCAGCCTAATATTTATATATGGTAAACTCTACTTTGTAATTTATTGTAACATAATTTATGGTAAAATATCTTCATGTTGAGACATGCTATTATTGAATAACAAAGAAGTTTATACGTCATAGATTTATATGAATATATTATTTGTATTTATAAAAATATTCTTTGCTTTATGCATACAGCCAGGTAAAATATACGGCGAGAGGTTATGTGCTGGCCACATCAGATTTTTTTTTAAGAATCTGTTAGTTCCTGATTTCCAATTATTACCAAAACCTTTTCAGCTCTTCCCAGTAATGTCCAATTGAGAAATACGTAGTTAAACAGATATTAAGTATTATAGTTTTTGAGAAATCGTCCTTCCAATAGAGTCACATACACACAACACACACACACACACACACACAGACATCATCGTGAAAGTATTAAAATCGGATTGTAGGGGCTTAATCATTAAACTCTGGATGTGCGATTTTTAGCATGAATCCAATACCTCTCTTAGCGAGAGGTAAACATAGAAATACTTATCAATTACACCTGTAAATTCTTGAAAAATAAATCCTTATCAGTCAGAAAACAACAGAACACTAGGAAACGAAAAACAAGGTATAACTAGTGTATAAAAAATAGCAGAACTCGGAAGGACAGAAAGAAGTGATGGGAGTGGATTAAAAATTAACATCGAGAAAAGGGTATCGCACACTCAACTACGGGCATGAGGGATATGAAGAAGAAGAAGAACTTTAATTACTTCAACGGTCGATAGTTTTATTTTCAAGTAAAATTACTGATGAGTTTAATTCACGATTATTAAGAAATATTAAACGTTATTGCTATTTATACCTAAGTAATGTAATATTTGCTCTTTGAAACGACTAATAAAAATATATTATAGTAATATTCCACGTCGATTTAACAAAATTGCTTGTAATTCTAAATTTCCTATAATTCCATATCCTACACAATAAAATAACGTATGTACTTAAATTTATTATATTCTATAAATGCACACAATAGAACATTATATATAAATGCCCATCATAATCAATTTTATTGTTGTACTTTTCCGTAGTTTTTTTTTTACACAGATAAACACAGAATATGTAATATATGTAAATAACTTTATTCAACAATAATATGCAGGTACATGTGTAATGTGTGTATAATGATAATTACATAAATAAACTATTGCTCATCAAATAATGTATATTTTAAAGTACTTAAATAATACAATATTCATTGCCGCTATTACAACTCAAGAAATATAATAGATTTTACACTTTCTAATTAATTTCATATATAGCTTATTTCAATTCAATCTATAATTGCCAATAAAATTTACAAATAAAGTATGTTCCTATCGATTTACGCGGTTAATAAATATGTTTAGTACATTTTATGATTCTGCAAACAATCTTTCACGCGACATTAATTAAACGGATATTATAATAGTTGCATTAGGTATGCATGAAGAGTATATTATACCATTTGAATGCACAATTTTCATAGAACATTATAAGGTATTGGATTGGTTTATCAAGGAGACCATTGTATCAATACCCTGCAAATAAAGGTATACTTATAGATTATTTTGTTTGTTTAGTTGGACGAGGAATAAATGCGAAAAACAAATGTTTATGTACAGGGCCGGCTCGCACATATTTGCCGCCTGAAGCGAGCGCTCAATTTGCCGCCCTTATATTTATTGTGTGTTTTAGTCGGGACAATAACTAAATAATGTAAGTTTTATGTTTTATTATCACATGAAAATAACTTAAAAATTAAATAACAAAATGAAGAAAAATAAAATATTTCAAGAATAATGAATGTATATATTTAAAAAATATAAATGAACATATATGTTTATATACATTACATGAGTCTAACTTTTCTAGCTTTTTTCTTAGCCAAATCATCAATTATATCATCATAATTAATTAATTTTGCTTTGTACAATTGATAATACTGTCAAATCTATGAGCCTTTTTTGGGACATTGACGAACGTAAATATTTTTTAATCAGTTTCAACTTGGAAAATGAACGACAGTTATAGGCAGCGTTATTAGAATTCTTAAAGAAAAACAAATTAGGAAATTTTTCTGTCAAAGAATGTTTATCTATATAATTTAAAACATCTAAAGGCGTCATTTTACCGCTTAAAATGTTTCTTATAATTAAAAATTCAATATACAAATTTAAAGGTTCAATATCATCTGTTAAATGAACATGCAAATCGACATTTTTTAAAAATATCATCCAATTCATTGTTAACAAGGGATGGTATGTTATATAAAAATTCAAAAATATTGCTGTGATTTTCTAGTTGTGAAAAACGTTCCTCAATTGAATATATAGAGACGTCAATAATTACATTGAAAAATTCAATTTTATCTTAAGAGGATCTTCTATAGGTGTATCTCTGCCCTCATACGTAAATTGTTTTAATTTGCGACGAATTCTAATCGGACGTATTTGTTCAAATTCTGTCTCAATTTCCAATTCTGTCGCAATTTCTTTTAACGAACGTAACATTTGTTTAAAATCGTTTAAACGATAATTTTTCAAAAAAGAATAAATGTTTCTCAAAATTTTGACACATTCTAATAAAATTAAAGATTTATTTTGTAATATTTTTGATCCTATGTTAATTTGCGACAGAATATCATGCCAAACTATAACACTACAAATAAACTTAAATTTTGAATTTTTGTCGGCCAAACATTTGCTTTTATATTATTTAGTATCACAATCTGTATATTTATTTAAGGAAAGTTCTGTCAGTGCATCGTATATTTCTCCGATTTGATACCTGAGATAGCTTCTATACGGCTTTCCCATCGCGCTGCACAAACGTTGTCTTACAATAAAAACACATTTTGAAATTTAAGACATTTTATTATTGGGTTGTATAATGTAAACTGTAACGAGCAACATGATGTTATAAAAATATTTTTCATCTCAAATGCCGCCCTAAAAATATGCCGCCTGAAACATTCGCTTCACTGTTTCACCCCACGCGCCGGCCCTGTTTATGTACAATGAAAGGTGTAGGCTGTAAGACGTTGAAATGTATAAAATAAAAATGATAAATGTAATGAAATGTTTGTGTGTGTGTGTGTGTGTGTGTGTGTGTGTGATTAGATTGTGGTTATAATTGGTCAACTGGAAGTACCCTCATTTGAAGATTTTAACAGTTTTTTACTTCCTTGTACGTAAGTAAGGGAAGTATTGTAATAGCGAAAAATTTCGGTTTTCAGATTTCAACGGAAATATCCATTTTGATCATCCTTGAATTCATTTTGACTAATTTCGTTGTGACGTCTATACGTACGTATCTCGCATAACTCAAAAACGGTAAGCCGTAGAAAGTTGAAATTTTGTATTTAGGACTCCTATAACATCAAGTTGTGCACCTCCCTTTCTGGTTATTACACAATATCCAGAAGTGGCACTTTACATAAAGCCTATCATAGATTTTAATGAAAAACTGTTTTAAAATATAATCCTAAACTTTTCAAATTTGATATACAAGACTTTTATGTCAATCGAAATAACATAATAGATTTTGGTTAAAATAGGCTAACCGGAAGTGGTACATTACTTGAAGTTGTTAACAGTTTTTCTTGAATAATATGATTTTATTTTGTTTTTAGAAATAAATGCTTCAAATAAAAGTTTTAGAGAATTAATTTCTGCGTCTAGCACATCAAGTATTATTAAATTAGCCCTTTGTATAAGCGAGATATGTAAATTTAAAAATTATATATTTTTTTTTGTTTTTGTAATAAAGCTTGCTATGGATTAGGACAAAAAAATAAAAAATAAAATGTAAAATTACGTTAAATACGTGAAATTTTATGATTCGTACAATAACAAATATTATAATTTTATTGTGAAATTAGTCATATTCATTGTTATAATCAAATATTTCTTTGTTGTAATCAAAACTCTCTTTAAAAAGAACCGGGTTAGATTACTGTTAATTTAAGAAATAGTAGTAAATGAATTATTTTTTGTTCTATATCAAAATATTTCTCGGGCTCGTACAAGGAAGTCGTGTGGTGTCCACATCAGATTTTGATGATTCAGATGAAACACTATTTTTATACGTTTCATATAAATACATAAATAAATAAATAAATAAATAAATAAATAAATAAATAAATAAATAAATAAATAAATAAATAAATAAATAAATAAATAAATAAATAAATAAATAAATAAATAAATAAATAAATAAATAAATAAATAAATAAATAAATAAATAAATAAATAAATAAATAAATAAATCAATAAATCAATAAATCAATAAATAAATCAATAAATAAATAAATAAATAAATAAATAAATAAATGAATAAATAAATAAATAAATAAATAAATAAATAAATAAATAAATAAATAAATAAATAAATAAATAAATAAATAAATAAATAAATAAATAAATAAATAAATAAATAAATAAATAAATAAATAAATAAATAAATAAATAAATAAATAAATAAATAAATCATCACGGCATATTGCTCATTGCTGGGTGTACCAGGCAGTCATTGCTGGCGTGGAGAGTGCGCCACAGGGGTCAATTTTGTGTCATTAATATTCGAAGTAATTTTTGGCGTCGGTCGCGATTGAACCCGGGTCCCCAGATTCGCGACCAGACGTTGCTTACTATTTTCACGCCGTGTCCAATATGATAGAAGCCACAGCTTGTTAAATGATAAAGATGTTGTTCCACTTTTAGTTGTTCGTAATGTACATTTACACATTCATTTTTATTTTTTGTATAACATACAGATCAATATGAACTGTAATTATTTCATAATGCATTAATGCACATAGTTACATATGTATATGTATTGAAATGTAGTGAAATTTGAATTAAACACCGGTAGTTATTTCTGATAATTAAAGTAAAATTAGCTGAAGTGTTATGAAGTGTAAAGGACTAAAATTAGCTTCATGCAATCAAGGGAAACAATGGCTTATTAAATCCGTTGTTCTACTAGAATAATACACAGGGTATATTAATAGTTTATAGCGCCTTTGTCTTACATATAAAGACAATTCCCACATTTAAAAAAAAAAAATGCCAAGAAATGAGAACAGTAGTTTAATATTTAATAACAGTAGATTATATAATTGATACTATGTATTTCAAAGCAAGTCGTTTACGTAAACTTTAGGATCAACGAATTGTTTCATTTTTAGAAATTACATTGTAGATTAATTTCGAACGGATTTTATAAACGGTTTACTGAGAGAGAAAAATTGTTTTGACAAATTTGGTCCTCTTTTTGAGTAGAATAAAATGGCATAATTTGTTTTTTTTTTAACTTAATAATTTTCGAGATATAACACAAACTTATATTTTTTTAAATTTATTTATTACATAAGCTTTTCAATTATATATAACAAGTCTACATTTTCTCGACATGTGCAAAGCCAATTATAACGTTGATAAAATATAATTTATCTAACTCGAAAAAAAATATTTAAGATTAAGAACATAATTAATAGATATAGAATTAAAATAAACAAATGATGATCTGTCATAGATTTTTTCATTTGTTTCTTAATAATTTTAATTTTTTTCAACCCAAAAAATTAATAATTCATGTTTCATGCATGTTTGAAACAAAAGAATGTCGACTTGTTATACATTGAAAAGCTTATAAAATAAGACTATTTTCAACATTAGTTCCCATTAAAAAAATTATACGTTTGTGCTATACCTCGAGAATTATTAAGTTTTCAAAAGTCCAATTACCTCCGCCATTTTATTCTACGTAAAAAACAATACAATTTTTTTGTCTAACTAGCATAATAAATAAGATATGTTATTTTCGAAATTAGTGTAAAACGAATTTTTGCTGTGACTTGGAAACAAAAGAAGATTGAAAATTCGTGTGGTGACTATTAACTTTTCTCAAAAAGTTGACCCTGGAACGGTTTTGCTCTATCGTTAAAATACCCGAGATATCTTAAAAAATTATGCTAACAATAAAAACTGCTAATATATTTTAGATAATTCAAATTAACAGATATCCATGAAGAGTAAATGAATGTAGTAGAAATGAGGATGTTGAGATAGATGTTGGGGAAAGGATAAGGAATGAAAGAATAAGGGAAATAACTCGAGAGATAAAAGTTTCTAGAAAGATGCAAGAGAGACGATTACATTGGTTTGAACATGTCATATGGAGAGATGAAGAATATATTGGAAGAAGAATGAATAGCTTAGTAATAGAAGGTTGAAGAAACAGAGGAAGATCAAAGGGGTCATTTTTGTGCCATTTAAAATTCGAAATATTTGGCGTCGGTCGGGATCGAACCCGGTATTTAAATTTAATTTTAAGTATTTACATGAATAAAAATTAAATTAAACGGGAGGTATTGTGTTGGCCACATCAGATTTTTTGTAATAGGCCACCCTCGTAAATTAAATTTATATGTTACATTTCTTTGGTTGATATTCAGTTAGCTATCTTTTTTCTTTTTAATATAAAATTTAGTTTTATAGTAAATCATATTCCTATATCATTTCCTTCGTGAAACAAGTACCTACCTACTTACATCTAATCTTCTTGAAGAACGTAATGGTACGATATGTATTTGTAGAGTGATTTTTCGTCTAGCATCATTAGAGCTGGCGGTTGTGTAAAGTTGGAGTAAATAAAAGCTACAAGCTCATTTATCCATGCAGGTGTCAGGAGCTTCCGAAACACCTTTCTCAGCGCACAAAACGTGCTAAACGCGTATTTTCATAGCTAGTTCGCTTGACAAGATTTACGATGCACTTTATAGACTACATCAATGTCCTTCGTACAGGAGCTGAAGGCTCAATGCCGCCGACATAATGCTTGACACGAGCTCAACACCTCCACAACGCTAATTGTCATCAAACACAAAGAAAAGGAACTTTCTTTCCATTTTAAACAATTTCACCGCAAAATTAATTCATGAGAAAAGCTATAAACAGGTTTCTTAAAAATGACAACGGTGCTTTCGGATTTGAGTCAAAGGGCTTAAACCAATCAAAAATTAAGAGCAGATATTTTTCTGGTTGTGCTTCATTATTAAGTTATTGATAAAAACAAATATTAATATTTAAATTTTATTAAAAACGAATAATATTAGAAAACAAGATATTTTCTAAATCTGCTGTTAAAAAATGTGTTTAAATAAGTTGCCTCCTACTTTCAAACAAACCTTTGCACGATTTATAAGAGAAATAATAAAAAAAAAATCATCACAAGGATTAGAAATCGATATTTCTGATGTCAAAATCTTAACGGAAAAATAAACCACATGGAAATGGAAAGACACTAAAACGGACCTCTATATCTGCTTGTCAAGGCCAACAAAGTCACATACTGTTCGTGCTCTGTTGTATAACATCTCTTGTGTACCTACACTCTACACCAAAAATTCTACTTATATCTATTCTTTACATTTAGATTTTTTAATTTTAAATTCATTCTATGAAGAAATTTTGCCCTACTCTGCTAATTTTTCGAAATTCCAATTCATTGTTGGGATTGACAGTATTTTTAAAGGGTATATGTTATATACCTAAAATTTTAAATATTTAACTATTAATACAATAAGAAATAATATAATGTATGTACTTCCCAATTACAAACATTTTTAACTTCTCAATTGCTTTCCATGACATTATTTGGGCTGTGAGATTTATTACAACAGATTATTATATACCTTTTATTACCTAAACCTTTTTTGCTCTTCCCGATTGAGAAATACGTAGTTAAACAGATATTAAGTATTATAGTTTTTGAGATATCGTCCTTCCAACATCCCCACACACATACATACACACATATATCCACACACACACAAACACACACACACACTCACACACACACACACACACAAATCAAAAATATTAAATTCGAATTGTAGGGATCTTAAAACGTGCTTTATCATTAAAATCTAGATATGCGATTTTTAGCATGAATCCAATACCTCTCTTAGCGAGAGATGAAGAAGACGTAGAACTTAAAATTTTAGAAAATTCAACTTTGTTTATAACAAAAGTCAGAGCTGTCAAGTTATCTCAAAGACTATTTTTCGTAAAGTCATTAAATTGTGGAAGATGATAGTTGAATTTACCACAAACTTGTATTTTAAAAATTTAATTTCTGTTAAGTATCTTGGTGAAGTTGAGGGTTTTCGATTGCATGACCGACCAGTGTGTAAGTGGATGGATGTGGTTAGTAGGGTGCTTAAAGAAAGACAGTTTCCAAGTATGAAGAGAAGAAGAGCATGTATGAATGCGATTATGAGTGTGGTCGAGGCGAAAGAAGGAATGTGTTGCGAAGGATGATTGTTTCCCAACTATTATTGTGATCCGGATACGGTATTTCGCTACCGAAAATCGGTCACTTTAATATGTTTAAGAGTAAGGATTTGTTGTATGATGTTGATGTTGTTCTTATTGTTATCGGGTTTGTGCGAACCCACTAAGTGGGACATGCGTGATTTTATGTATGTATTATTCTACTCCCGATAGTGAAAAAAATGTTTATATACCTCAGAAAAGAATAATATTTTCCCTCGGTGCTTTATAATCTTTGAGTTGCGTTCTTAGAATTCAAATTACAAATAACACCTCAAGAAAAATTATGGAGTTCTTTCCCTTGATGTATAATATACGATTTAGTTTCGTGAATAATTTTATTAATCATTTACCGTTAATATATGATTTCTTACCCTGATTATTACTATGCAAATGTTAATATCGTGTACTACATATATTGTATCAGACTTAGGCAAGTGCCCATCCAAGAACTAGCCGTTCTCATCCATACTTAACTCATAGATCAAATATGAACTGCCTGATTTCACATTAACAGTATTTTTCCTTTGGCATTTCTAGCAATTGCTTCTACTTAAACAACATTGATTAAGTTGCGATTAAGAACATATGTATGCCGTTATACTTCAGTATAACTTTCGAGTAAATCTTACTAGCTCCTCGATCACCCTCAATTCTAGTGTATCCAAATAAAAATACAAATTAAACCCCCCATTTCACACATTTCCCTTACTTACTTTCCATCACCACCACCATGGTTGTTTATCTGTCCACTTTCTCACCCTCTGGTTTACGTCTAAGGCCTGTTTATGTCCAACATGTTCATCCCTCTATTTACCCTACACTTGCATACATTGTCACGATCACTGCACCACACGAACGTATGCGCTGGTACCGGTATAACGTTTGTTTGCCACAATACTACAAATCTCACTATATGTGTGGTTGAGAAACACTGCACTGCATCGGTAAATACAAGCAAGAAGATAAGGGTGGTTTACTAAGGGGCTTGATGTATAATAAAGGAAATAGAAATAATTTCTTGTATACCGGAGTGATGACATATTGGAAGTGAATATTTGCACATACAGATACACTCACAAATAGTTAATAGACCGTTCAATGAATATTTTATAAGTGCAGTGTAATGCGGTGCAGGTTATTACAGTGAATACTAATTGGTTCAGTCAAATTGGCCCGCTTTTTTAGTATTTCCAAAAAATTCTTCGTGTGGTAAATTCCTCATGTTTTGCGGTCAAGTACTCCCCCTATATTAAATTTTGAATTAGTTCAGCTTTAACTTTGTGATACATTATATAAAAAGAAAACAACACTTGTAACTTTGTAATAATCACTAATTTATTCAATATATGTAACTAGTTTCGACCAGTTCGGTCATCATCAGACGAATGTACAACAAATAACATAGCAGTAAATAGGAAAACAAAGAAATAAAAGGGGCAACAAGAGATATTATTTTTTGCGCTTCTCTTAATGAGGAGTTATTAATATAATAAGTTAGGAAGGGCTAAATTGGCATTAACCTATCCTTTTTGGAAATTACGAAGTTTTATTTATTGTTTATATAGATTTAGGTATGCGCTATAGTGCGACATTAACACAAATTATTGTAATTGTTTATAATTTGTTATTGAAAATCAAAACTAGTAGGGCAAACTTGACACTAAAAAAATTTTTTTTTATTGTATATTTTTGTATTGCAAACAAATTTACATTCAATGCCCTTTTTCACTTCATAAATATATTTTTACCTTCCGTCACCTTTAGGTAAGGAAGGTATTGTCTTTGGTCAAAAAATTCAATGATGAGTTTTTACTGAATAAGCATGTATTAGGGTCACCTATAATACGATGTATGTGTGTCTGTGTGTGTGTGACAAAAGTTCCGGATCCCATAACTTCAATACCACGATTCCAAAAATTATATTTTTTTCGTATTCCTCAAGTTTACATCCAGAAGAACAAGTGATTAGATTTTGGTTATAATTGGTCAACCGGAAGTAGCCTCATTTGAAGATTTAACAGTTAAATTTGATTTATTGATATTTAACGTTATTATAACTTAAAGAATATATTATTCTCTATATACGATTTGATTACATTTTATACTTCATATTCAATAGATACAGAGTTAAAGAATTTTAAAGAAATTAAATTTTATAATTCAGCCAGCTATGCTAAACATGGAAACTACTAATATATTCATATAAATTAAATTGATAGATGTCAGTATCAATAAAAAGTAAATTAATGTGGCAGAGATGAGGATGTTGAAGTACATGTTGGGGAAACACGGAAAGATACGGTAAGAAAATAACTCTAGTGTTACAAGTTTCTAGAAAGATACAAGAAAGACGATTACATTGGTTTGAACATGTCATGAGGAGAAATGAAGAATTATATTTGAACAAGAATGAGTAGTTTATTGATAGGAGGTTGAAGAAACAGAGGAAGACCAAAGATAAGATGGAAGGACTGTATTGCGGAAGATTTGAGAGAAAATGAACTGAATGAGAACGACACGCAAAAATAGGGATCCCTAACGAATGGGAAAAGCTAAAGAGAAAGAAAATGTCAGTGTCAAGTGCAATTTAAATAGTTTGTTTATGAAATAATTCTACTGGAAATTTAGAATCTTTTGCAAGAAAAATTATGTATGGAATTTATACATTATACACAGGATTGACGGAAGGTATTGTGCTGGCCACAACAGATTTTTTGCACTTGTATTCATTAAATTATAATTAAACATACAAGTTAGGAAGGACTATATTGACAACAGCCTTCCCTTTAAAAATTACTAAATTTTCTACATAGTTTGAATAGGTGTACACATACGCTTTTCTGCGATATTGAAATAAATGATTGCGCTTACATATAATTTACTTAATTAAAAATCAAAACTTGACGCCTAAAAAAATATTTTGATTTTTTTTGCAATGAAATTAAACCTAGGTGCACGGCGCTTCATAAATAATTTTGTTGCAATTTTCTTCATTATTGTAATAATTGAAATTATAACTTAGTTATATCCTATCTCCTAAACCTCTCAAGGTCATGTTAAAACATGCGCACTGGTTGTAAAAGAGAGAATAGACAGTTATACAAATTAGGGAGGGCCACATTGACAACAGCCTTTTTTATAGAATTTACCAAGTTTTCTTTATTCTTTGAATAGGTTTACATATGCGCTTTTATGCACTACGACATACATTGTCTCGCTTGCCTACATATGTAAAAATCTGTATTGGCAAGGACAACTTGACATTTAAAAAAAAATCTTTTTTTTCTCATAGAAATTAAATGTAGGTACATGGCATTTCTTCGCTCCAAAAATATTATATATTATTGCCGTTGTTTCCATTAAATTGAAAAGTTAGGATGGGCCACAATATTATTATTAATAAAAGATCAAATCTAGTAGGACCAAGTTTTTTATTTTATTGAATTATAATGTTATTGAAATTAAAAGGTTAAAAATTGTTAATGGGCTATTTCACCATTATTTTTATATAAATTCCCATATTCCAAAGAACATAAAAAAGTGTCTTAAAGACGTATAAGCCAAAATTCGGGTCGACACGTTAAAACGAGCAACATAAAATCTGATTAGTGATTTATGTGTAAAATTTTATTATCTACAACCTTTATTTGAAATATTTTTGTCTAAAATTAATAAGGTAACTAATTACAGCAAAATAAAAAATTAACGTTGTATTCTCTATATTACGGATTTCAAAAAGACACCCGGTATATGAGAATAGCTAACTATATGTATAATTATATTATAATCTTCATATACAGGGTGTTAATAAAAAAACTTTACACACTTTAGCAGGTGATAGTAGAGATGAAAACAAGAAAAAAATTCTAATACACTTAGGTCCAATACTCATTGGTTTTTAGAAAATTTATGTATGGAATTTGTACATAATACACAGGATTGACGGAAGGTATTGTGCTGGCCACATCAGATTTAACAACTAAGGACTCTAGGTGTTTACGATCAAGTGCGTGAGTCTCTTCGACGACGGCTGCAACTTTGTTTACAATTATGTACAAATTCCATACATAAATTTTCTAAAAACCAATGAGTATTGGACCTAAGTGTATTAGAATTTTAAGGAATTGGAAAAACCTCGAACATTTAGAAGAAATGGAGAAAACTTGCTCATAAAATGAATTTAAAATTGTAGAAAATACGCAAATATAAAGATTAGGTTTAATTAGAATTTTTGTGTGTATAAGAAATGTTAAATGCAATATTTATATATACCACAATGGAAAGGGCGAGAGGTATTGTGATGGCCACAACAGATTTTTTCATGAATATTTCTCGACAAACTGCTGTATCTCACATTAGCTTTAAATTACTCTTTGTGTAACTATACTTAAATTATCTGCTGAATTTATCAGTTTATTAAAAAGTGAATATTGCTTATACGCTTCAAACCTTCCTAATCCCCATAACATGAAATTTTCCTCCCTTGGTCGTGCGAGAAAAGTCTCCCTCAAAATGTTATAGTTCTCTTCCGACAATTATAGCATCCTGCAGCGTCTGAAGACGACGTAGCTCGCTGTGCAAATACACGAGTACGGATCAAAAGATGTTGTGGATCTCACAAAGGGTCCTTATTCAAACGCGAAACCCGACTTGGTTATCTGCCTTCGCCAGTGGAGTGGAGCGTGATCATCCACTCGGAACAGCCAGAGGGACAGATGGACACGCCACGAGTAAGGGGAGGCAATTAAATTATACTCGGACTCATATTTCCAAAGATGCAAGTACAGCACGGGAATTTTTTTACTGCTCATAGAAAAACTACAGTTTAAAAATAGATTATACAGATACAGGCAAGGGCAACATGTGATTATATGAGTTTTAGCTGTATTTTATGCAACACAATAATGAGAATTTCAACGACTATTGATTTTCTATAATACACGAGAAGAAAATCTGTTGTGACAAGCACAATACCTCTCGCCACTCAAATTTTTGATTACATAAGTATTGTATTTAACATTTTCTTGTATGTCTACGGTCTACACCAAAAATTGTACTTATATCTATTTTTTATATATAGATTTTTTAAATTCATTCTATAGAATGCAAGCAGTCATGTGACTTTGTTCGCCTTGACAAGCAGATATGGGGGCTCGTGTCAGAATGACAGCTAGTATTTATGTATATAGATATCGAATGTCATAATTTTTCATTAAAATTTCAAGATTTTCTGAGTGGTTAATTTGTTACCGGGAGTATGGAATTTACTTGTCGATGAAAATAAACCATATGGAATTGTAAAATTATGACATTATACATCTATTTAGCTCTCTTTCTAACACGAACCCTCATATCTGCTTGTCAAAGCCAACAAAGTCTTCAAGACTGCTCGCGCCCTATGAAGAAATTTTGTCCTACTCTTCTAATTTTTCGACATGTTTCCAATTCGGTCTGGATTGACAGTATTTCTGAAGGATAATATACCTATAATTTTAAATATTTAACTATTAACACAATAATAAATAATATTTATGTACTTCCAAAACGTCTTCAGTAATGTCTCTGGATTTTTGACACTGACATTTGTCTACAGTTACAAACATTTTAATTTTTCAATTAGTTTCCATGACATTATTTGGGCAGCAGATTGTTATATACCTTCTATTTATTTATCTCTAAATCTATAAAAGATATAATAAAATATGTATGTTTCAGATAGAGAATTTACTCTTCTCTAACAGTAGCAAAGAACAAAAAAATTCAAAAAATAATATTTAGAAGAATTTTTTTTTAAGAATCTGCTACTTCCAGTTGTCCATTTATTTCCAAAACGTTTTCAGCTCTTCCCAATAATGTCCGATTGAGAAATACGTAGTTAAACAGATATTAAGAATTATAGTTTTTGAGAAATCATCCTTCCAACATCCACACGCACAGATACATCCACACACACACACACACACACACACACACACACACACACACACCACGAACACACACACACACACACACATCATCGTAAAAATATTAAAATCTGATTGTAGGGTCCCTATACGTGCGTATTTATTAAAATCTGGATATGCGATTTTTAACATCAATAGCTCTCTTAACGAGAGGTAAAAAATGTGCATCCATTTAGATATTAACTCATCCAAACTTAAATAATTGTCACCATATTTTGTCTTCATGATAAAATCAATATTTGTTCTAAGTATTATCCTGAATAATGCCTTTATTATTTATTAAAAATACATAAAATGAAAGTTAATAATATTTTTAAGAGAATAGGTCACACTAACTGTAGAATAAAATATTACCTTGATATTAATAGTAAATAAGTAAATAGGTACAAAACGAAATACTTAAGGAAATTTATTGTTCAATATAAACACATATAAGAAATGGAAAATTATTTTATGTACTTGTTTTTTCACTGAAATAATATTTTCTTTCAAACTATACAATCAAATTAAATAACCATTTCAATATTTGAATATGAAACAAACATTTACTATTCAAAGCAATTGATGCGATATACAAATACAAATGTTATGAAAATTCCTGGAAAATATCCAGAATTCAGTAAACAAATTTCCCTAGCAGTACCGGGTCAAGGTTTGCATGCAAACATTTAATTCCTACGTTTACATATTCGTTTTATTCGGTCCCTTGTGAATTCCAGCTGCTCTAGGAAAATTTACTTGCAGGGTAGATATACGTTTTATATAAAATACCTGGAATCTAGAATACAGTTGGAAGCGCAATATTTTGTCTCATACGTGATCGATAGACACATACTCGTACAAAGGTGACCGAATCAAAGGTATAAAATACCTAGATAAGTGAGTTAGAATACCGTGTTTTATTGAATATTTACATTTAACCGAAGGCCATAGCAAATTTTATTTTTTAGGAATTTTATTCATGGAATCAAAAATTGACAAATCCAAACAGCTTTTATAAATATACGAGGCGTGTTTTTAAAGTAAGTACCGTTTTGAAATTCCACCGCTGCAGCGCCGCGATCGGCATTTGGCACATGCGCACTGTGTACTGCACTCTGTTGGCAAGCCACAGATGTCATTACAGAGTCATTTGGCGTGTTTACGAGTCTTTCGTGAGTACTTCAAATGCCTCTTCCGATTGAGAATCCCGCTGACTATGAAATACGCGTTGTGATTCGTTTACTTAGTGTTAAAGGCGTGAAAGCGACTGAAATTCATCGTCAGACCAGAGAAGTCTATGGAGAAAACATTATGAGCGATGGGATGGTACGGAAATGGGTGAGAGCTTTTAAATATGGCCGTACGAATGTGCATGATGAGGAACACTGGCCAATCGAACTCAAGAGCTGATCGAATCATTTGGCTGGAAATATCTTGATCACCCTCTATACAGTCCCGGTAAAGCAGATATGGGGGCTGTGTCAAAATGACAACTAGTAATTATGTACATAGATGTGAAATGTCAGAATGTTTCATTCAAAAGTTCACGTCACCAGGAGTGTGGAATTTACTTGTCGAGGAAAATAAATCACATGGAACAATCACAAAATTTAGAATGAAAAATTATAATATTTGACATTTATGCACATAATTACTAACAGGGACTAAAAACGAAAAATATTTCGTTCAGTTCTTATCCGAACGAAACCGAAAAATTTCGTTCCCGTTCTTAATGTTCCCACCTAAATATTTTCGTTTTCGTTCACAGTAGTTAAATACCGGTTAATACCGGTTATAACTATTAATGAGTAACAATTGATGAAAATATAGAAATATAATAAGTTTTTTTTTTTATTAAACATGAAAATAAAACATACATATAAAGGAAAGATAATACATATATAAAAATAAGAAAAGCTTATGCTATGGCCTGAATTTTTTACGATAAAGAATAAAACATTAATTACATTTTATTTCACCTAACTAATAGTATGTTTTCAAGAAAATCTTCCTTTATGTTAGTTCTCTTATATAAGTACTTAACATAACTAATAAAACGTATACCGACAGTGTGTGCAAATGAAAATTATCACAGTCAGTGTTCAATAGATGAAACTACGAGTATACCGTTTAACCTAACACGTAACAGGGTTAGCTACTGGAGAGCTACTTTGAAAATCTGCTTGTTTGCAAATCAAATATCTGAAAATTCAATAATATTTGCCTGTAAAATATTTGCTGTAAATAAAATATTAAATAAAATAACGGTTAAAACCGGTAACCGATATAAATTATTTCGTTTTCAATCATGAACGAAAAAAATTTATTGCGTTTTCGTTTCCGTTTTCGTTCTTATAAAAATTTCGGTTTATTTCGTTATTTCGTTTTCGTTTTCGTTTCGTTCTTAGTCCCTGATTACTAACTAACATTCTGACACGGGGCCCCATATCTGCTTGACAAGGCCAACACAGTCACATGACTGCTCGCGCCCTTTTGTATTTAACATTTCTTCTATACCTATACCCTACACCAAATTTCTACTTATATATATTCTTTATATTTAGATTTTTTAAATTTAAATTCATTATATGAAGAAATTTTGTCCTATTCTTCTAATTTCTCGAGATGTTTTCAATTCATTGTCGGGATTAACAGTATTTATGAAGGGTATGTGTAAAATACCTATAATTTTAAATATTTAACTATTAATAAAAGTCTTCAGCAATGTCTCCGGATTTCTGCATTTATCTGCCAGTTACAAACATTTTATTTTTTCAATTGGTTTCCATGGTATTATTTGGGCGATAAAATTTATTACAACAGATTATTTTATATATTATTTCTTTTGCCGCTAAATGTATAGAAGATATAATGAAATATTTAATATTAGCAAGAACAAATTTTTTCAAAAAATAATATTTAGAAGATTTTTTTCAAGGAGCTGCTACTTTCGGTTGTCCAATTGTTACCAAAACTTTTTCAACTCTTCCCATTAATGTCTGATTGGGAAATACGCAGTAAAACAGATATTTTAAGTGTTATAGTTTTTGTGAAATCGTTCTTCCAACATTCAACACGTACATCGACGCACACACAGATATCATCGTAAAAATGTTAAAATTGGATTATAAGGACCTTAAAACGTACTTATTCATTAAAATCTAGATATGCGATTTTTAGCATGAATCCAATACCTCTCTTAGAGAGGTAAAAATGTGTCAACGGGTAAATAACGTTCAATGATAGTGATAATATTTCGGGATTCATTTAAAATAAATTTATTCGTAGAAACGTCAACCCATACTGGACCGTGAGATAGAGATACGTACAATATCCATAGCTTCTGAAAATCTTTTAGATTTTACAGATGTATCTACCAGCTCATCATCTCTATGAAATATGTTAAGTTTTGGAAGTCTTTTATGAATTTGAATTAATAACTAATAAATAACTTCTGTTAAAATTACTGTGGTGGTTGTGTTTAATTTACAGCAATTTAAATAAAATTATTAATCCAGTTTGTGTTACATTCCTGTGTAAAGCGTTAAAGTTACTCTGTTGATAGTGTTCAATTTACTTCTACTGTTGAGTTAATATTAACACCACAAAAGGTTTCAACCATTACTCAATATTAGCTCTACATCTGTGTTGAATTTTTTACTCCAGCAAAAATATTTTTCTTAACATCAAAGTCTATGTAAAATATAGAATTCTTAGGGCGTTAAAATAGAGTAAAAATTATCACCGAATTTCTTAAAGTGTAGCTAATATGCAACAGCAAAGTTTTACAAATAATGATAATAAATATTGCTTCTTCCTCATGTTTCCCACATGCGAAAAGATATTAGCCAAATTACTTTCGGTCTAGTATTAGTCACAGTTCCATCAAATTAGTCTACCATAAATTGAATTTGGTCTAGTAATAGTTCTACTTCTCGTAGACAAATTAAATAAACGAATCTCGTATTTCGCTAACGCTAACCAAATTCCCCTCTGTTGAAGCGGGGGCGGTAGAGAGGGGTAAAAGTGTTGGAAAGGGTTCATGTAATTATAAACCGCATCCCCGATACAAGTCCATTTCGCGTTGGTCCAGTACGCTGATCAGCCATGTGTAAACACGGCTTTATAAATATTAGTCCCCTTCGGTGTACTGTTTATGTACATACATGCCTCGGCAAATGTGATGATATTTTGAAATGTTTGTGGATCGTTGATTCTGGGTAGCGTCCACTCTGTTGTTTCAATGTATTTATATGTTTACCAACTGCCGAATTCATGCTAATAAGGACTTTTTTCGACATCACTCTCGCATGACATGATGTATGGTAGGTACAACGATTAGCAAAATAATTCCATATGCACGGCAGATAAATATATTCAAAAATATTTGCTCATCTGCATTTTTCAAATTTGTTTTCTTCTTTTCTGTTGAATCTATTACTACACTGACCGGCAAAAGAAATACGAACCATTTAAAAATATCCATATATTTTAAGATTTGAGATATTAAATGTGGAAACCGAAAGATAATCTTATACAGGATGTCACAAAAAGTGTACAATTTTTAAAGGTATATGTATTGACCAAAATGAGTAAAAAAAGCTTAACCAATATAGACCTGATCTTTAACTGAAAATTGAAAAAAAATTAACAAAGATAGTGATTGAACAATATTTTGTCTATGTCAGTAGACACACTGAAAAAACAATAAAATTTTGTACGAAACATTTTCTCAATTTCTAATAGTTACAAATTTATATAAAAATTAAATATTGGCTAGATCGCCACAACATTAAAAAAAAGCACATCTTAGATGACTTCTGAAAGGTAAACTAAAAGTCTCATTTAATCGTCGTAATTCTTATAGTTTTCGAGATAGCAGAGGTAAACCCCGAAAAAACTCGTTTTTCCACTGCCTTATATATCGGAAACCATTGAAGATCGGTCCGATTAAGCTTTTTTTACATACTTTGTTCAGTAGTATATGCCCTTAATTTTTTTTACCCTTTTTTTTAACATTCTGTAGGTATTTGAAATTAAAGTTTTATTTAACAATATCAAACAACAGTTTTTAAAAAAAATTATGTCCCAAAATTAATAAAAATGTAAAGAGAATTTTTTGACGCTTAAGATTAATTAATGTGACATCTAATATTACCATGACAGCAATGTATGTTATGTATGGTAAGGGAGGCATAGGGATCGTGTTAAATATCACATATCGAAATTTTGGTAAATGATCACGTTTTAAGGTCTCTAGAATCGAATTTTAACATTTTCTCGATGACGTGTGTGTGTATGCATGTGTGTGTATATGTGTATATGAGTGTGTGTATATGTGTATATGAGTGTGTGTATGTGTGAGTGTGTGTGTGTGTTTGTGTGTGTGTGTGTGTGTGTGTGTGTATCTCTTTACGCTCTAACTCAAATACTACAGTTTAGACAATTTTGAAACCTTGTATTTATACATTATTCTAATATGGAAAGAAGCCATTAGAAATGGAAATTTACTTGAAGCTCAAAATAGTTTTTCTTCTTAAAATATCTTTAAATGTTATTTTTTAATTAAATTAAATATTATTAA
Organism: Harpalus rufipes; assembly: GCA_951394225.1. Classification (NCBI taxonomy): domain Eukaryota; kingdom Metazoa; phylum Arthropoda; class Insecta; order Coleoptera; family Carabidae; genus Harpalus; species Harpalus rufipes. Next base: position 38,021,986 of record OX596284.1, on the reverse strand, counting down.
ATTTTCTACAGGCTTGCATTAATACTTTTTCTGTATATTATATGGATAAATTTATACAAAGCAGATTGGCACACCCAGCAATGGGTAATATGCCGTGATAATATATTTATTTATTTAATTTATAAAATTATTTATAATTTAAATCCCGGAATCTACATTTTAAACACAAATCCTTGGTTACATAGTTCAGATCTTAAATGTATGTAACTGACAGATAAATATCACTGTCAAAAAACTAATTATTTGTAATTAATAATAGTAACGTTTTAAAAGAAAATAGTATATAGAGCAATAGTTATATGGAAAGGAACTTAATACAGTTTCCAGCATAAGTAAATATATAGGTACCTATATGTATTTAAATTAATAAAAATTAAATGGCGGGAATTTTTGTATTGGCCACATAAGATTTTTATAAATGTTATCAATTTATGTGATTCCAATTAGTTGAAATTTGAACTTCATTGTTTGAGAACAAAATTGCTTTAATATAACTAATGTAGGTACTAACATAAATTTATTATACCCATATATCTCATATATCTTGACTCCTAAAAATAGTTTTTTAATAATAAATGAATGAATAAATTTTAATGGCACAAAGATGATCCCTGTGGTTCTCTCTCCACGCCATCATTGAGTGCCCGTGAGGTGACGCCTGGTAAGTGCCCGCACGGTACAAATATTTCATCATTACCGATATCTGTGTACAAAGCAGATTGGCCAACAATGGATAATATGTCGTGATGATATATTTTATGTTTTATTTTATTTATTTCTTGAAAGTGTTGAAGTGAATCAGGATTCAACATAAATTTCGTTGAGTAACACAGTAACAGTTTCGACATAAAAACAAATCACTTTATTAGTAAATATTTTTCTCTGATAAATAAGGTATTTACGTATCAACATTAAGTTATTTATCTTATTTTACTCACTTTTCATCTCTGCGGTTTTTCGGGAAACCAAAAAATAAGTTCAATCTTTTAAAGAATAAAGAAGAAGAGCAATATGTTCCACTATACGACAAAGACAAATGTGATTTACTTTAAGGTCCACCTTATTTGAATATATTCCATTTGTCTCCTTTAGGAACATGAGAAAGGAATTCCTCCTTTTTTATATTCTTCGCACGTTCCTGTCACGTTATTTAAATATATTTAAAATATTTCGTCCTTGTAACGAATTCCCAGTTTATTTACCCACCTATATCCCTCGAAAATCTAAATAATTCTCCCCATTTTTAACCCCTAGTGTCAATATGTCATGCTCACACATCAGCTGTCAAATTTGATTCACTTCTTCCCGACATTCAAAAACCTTCCGACAGAAGGAAACAAATTTGCTTATGATTCCATTATCCAACAAACAAAAATGTTTCGAATCGTTTGTTAATGAATTTTAAATCCTGTTGATGAAGCAAATAAATGCAATATGTCAAATAAAAATTTGATACAAAATCAATAGCGTGATAAAAAGCCGTGATGCGAGGTTCGGACGAGGCAAAGAGCAACGGGCAAATTCACAATATGTGCGGATCACATGCGGCATATGTCGGGTATTAAAACCGCGCGTAATGATGGACAGCGTGGCTGGAAGGGTGCTATGCCCACGCACATTTTGTCAGGACTGAATTTGCTAATGATGACACTAAATAAAAAACACACATTCATTTATAAACTGTGCTAACGTTCTGATGACTGGCAACTCTTTTCAATTTGCTAACAATGTTCCAAAAATATTTGTTCTTTTCATTCTTTATAAGCAATAAAGCAATTTATTGTTTTAAAAGGATTATTGTACTGTATTTAGAAAATGAATCTTCTCACAATGGAGTCGCGTGAATAAGAACATTACGTGACCGGTGATGGTTCCTATGGCTCCAGTTCAAATCCAACCGACATCATACTTAAAATTTAAATGTTTCTAATTTTAAAATGGCACGAGAGGGATACATATATAACGTCATTATCAAAATATGTGAATAAAAGAAGATTGCCATACCCAAAATTGATCGCCAGGAAAATATATTGCCGGTGAATTGATCGCCGGATAATTGATCGCTGAAAATTGATCGCGAGATAAATTGAACGTCGATAAATTAATCACGTGGAAAATTGATAACAACGAAAATTGATCGATGAGCAATTGATCGTCAGAAAATTTATCGCTAAGAAAATTGATCGATAAGAAAATTGGTCATCGAAGTATTAATCGCGTGGTAAATTGACCAACAGGATATTTATGCATACAAAAATAATATTATTTAGAATAAATAAATTGAGTTGCAGATTTTGTTTTAAAAATGTAATATTTATTTTTACCGGTGATCAATTTTCCCCGCGATCAATTTTCTACGCGATAAAATTTACTGGTGATTAATTTTCCTCGTGATCAATTTTCCGACGATCAATGTTCCGGCGATAACTTTTTCCTCGATCAATTATAAGCGATGTCAATCCGGCAATCCTGTGTATTATGTACAAATTCCATACATAAATCTTCTTGCAAAAGATCCTATATTTCCAGTAAAATTATTTCATAAACAAACTAAGCAAATTGCATTTGACACTGATATCTTCTTCTTCTCCTTCTTTAGATTTTTCCATTCGTAGGGGCCGTTATGTTTTATTTTCTTTTTCCACTCATTTCTGTTTTGCCTGTCGTCCTCATTTAGTTCCTTTTCTCTCAAATCTTCCGCAATACAGTCCTTCCATCTTACCTTTGATCTTCCTCTGTTTCGTCTCCTCATGTAATCGTCTCTCTTATATCTTCCTAGAAACTTCTATCACTCGAGCTATTACCTTTACTCTTTCATTCCTTGTCCTATCCGTGTCTTCCCCAACATCTATCCCAACATCCTCATCTCTGCCACATTCATTTTCTTTTATTGACAATGACATCTGTCAGTTAGAATTTTCTTAACATAGTAACTGTTTCCATGGTTATAACATAGCTGGCACGCATACACACACATACAGAAATCATCGTAAAAATAGTAAAATCGTATTGTAGAGACCCTAATACGTGCTTATTCGTTGAAAACTCACCATCGAATTTTTTGACCAAATACAATAAGTACCTTCCTTATCTGAAGGTGACGGAAGGTAAAAAATAATTACAGCCAACATTATTTTCAAAACATTCCGCTTCTTGATGTTAATATCTGAATCTCTTTTTAGCCGCAGTATTTAAAATCTAATATGAAAGAGATATAATTTGGCAAATATTATCTAGTTATGCAAAAATCTCTTTTTCCAAAAATTTGCAGTTATTCTACACCAGCAGTTTGTCAAAAACTGACGGGAAAATGTTTGTGAATTAATCGATAGAAACATTAAAATATTTATTGATCCTACGGAAACATAACAAGTGCCGTCGCAAACCTTTATTCATGCGACATACATATACAAGTACGAAACTCGTATGCAGCAAGGTTCACATGTATTTAAAACAGAGAACAGATCAAATCGTCACGTCCTAGTCCGATTAATGCTTGTTGGACAATTATTCGATCGGTAGATTCGAAATGAAATTCAATCTGAACATTCTTAATCATAGCGTTCTAATAAACGAGGGGTCGTTTTTATATTGCCGGACTAGGCAGTTTTCAATTTTAATGTAATTTTTAATTATATTGTTTTTTAATCACATATGCCTTGGTAACATGTGTGATAATTTATAAATCATTCGTAGAAGTATTAGTTCTACTATTTGTTAGTTTGTGTTGTCACGTCAAAATTGTTTAAACATGGTCGAGAATCACTGGATGATGATCCCCGTCCAGGTCGGTCGGTTGACGTGATCACTTCCGGCGTTATTGAAAAAAACAAGTTTTTGGTACAGAAAATTGCAAGATTAAAGAAGCGACAAATAGCAACTTTATTAGGAGTTTCAGAAACCACGGTTTTCAGAATTCTAAACGAATGCCTTGGAATGGACATAGGTTAGTTCGAGATTAGTTCCCCGAATACTTTGGCTATTCCAAATACGTGCCGGATGGAGACGTGTGAAAAATTTTGGTACTTTGTGGAGACAAACCAGATTTAATTATCAATTTAATTGTTACCAGAGATGAAACCTGGATTCACCATTTTGATCCTGTATCGAAATAAGATTCGATGCAATGTCATTTTAATCAGCCGACGCCGATTGATTACGATTGATTAAAAATTAAACTAACACAAGCTTATGGGAATGGTCACACTGCATGCATCCACTATGGTCGAACGATGTCGAACATCGACGAGCGGTTTGATATATCAAACATATTTGAATTTCTAGTCGATCGACAGCGATTGATGTGTTTACGCATGCTCAACTTTTTCATATTTTTTTTTACTAACTTAACTGTTTTGACATTTGTGTACAGGTTATTTTTTACCTCTCGCTAAGAGAGGTATTGGATTCATGCTAAAAATCGCATATCCAGATTTTATTGAATAAGCACGTTTTAAGGTCCCTACAATCCGATTTTAACATTTTTACGATGATGTCTGTGTGTGTGTGTGTGTGTGTGTGTGTGTGTGTGTGGATGTGTGTGTGTGTGTGTGTGTGTGTATGGGATGTTGGAAGGACGGTTACTCAAAAACTATAAGACTTAAAATTTGTTTAACAACGTATTTCCCAATCGGACATTCATGGGAAGATCTGAAAAGGTTTTGGTAATAATTGGACAACCGGAAGTAGAAGATTCTTGAAAAAAAATCTTCTAAATATTATTTTTTGAAAATTTTTCTTGATAATATTAAAGAAAAATAAATTCTCTTTCTGATACATTTAAATATTTTTATATATATTTTATAGATTTAGAGATAAAAAGAATATAATATATAAAATAATCTGTTGTAATTAATTTTACAACCGAAAGGATGCCATGAAAAATAGTTGAAAATTTGAATGTTTGTAACTGAGAGATAAATGTCAGTGTCAGAAATCCGGAGACATTACTGAAGATTTTTTTTGGGAAGTACATACATTATATTATTTCTTATTGTATTTATAGTTAAATATTTAAAATTATAGGTATATTACACATACCCTTCAGAAATACTATTAATGGTCTCCACTCTGCAACGTAAAATACAGAAAAAAATGTATCTCATCGAAATAATGGGTAATGAAAGAAAAATGTACTTGGAGAATCTCTTAATTCTTGATCTGTGACTATTATGGAGGTGACAAGTCTAAGTTGAAGGACTTAAATTTGTTTTAAACATTATGGGACAATGCACACCAGCACTGTAGCTGGAGTAACATTGAACTGCGAAAAAGCTATCAAATTCTTCTCAAGTAAGTTGTAAATATTGACAAAATTACACATCGTTATAAGAAAATAATCGGAGTGCAATCTATCCATCACTTTATTAATGAGAATTAGTGTTATTTAGATACAGCATGTATGAAAAAATAAAATGTAAAAGAAGATATGTAAGAATAGATGCACAATTCAGATTATACATTTTAGCCGCCCAAAATTAATGTTTTTACTAGAAGAATATGAAGAGAAAGTAAACAATAACGTTGTTCGAATTGAAAATCCGTGTTACCAGCAGGTATATATAGTAAACTCTACTTTGTAATTTATTGTACATAATTTATGGTAAAATATCTTATAGATTTTGTAAGTATATGTGAAAATTGTTTTATGTTGAGTCATAGTTTATACGTTATAGACTTATATGAATATATTATTTGTATTTCTAAAAATATTCTTTGCTTTATGAATAGAGCCAGGTAAAATATACGGCGAGAGGTTATGTGCTGGCCACATCAGATTTTTTTTTTATTAGAATATTACAGCCATATTACTAGCATCATGAATGTGGAGAGTTAATGAAATAGACCATAATTGAAAAACGCCTAGTCCGAGAATATAAAAACGACCCCTCGTATAAGGCAGGTAATTCGAAATATTATTATGTATTTAGTTCCTGTTTTAATAACTTCGTAAAAATATAATAGCACCATCTGTATTAATTCATTTTCTGATGCGATTTAAAAGCAGAGAAGTTAATATTTAGTGTTAGTGTATATTAAAAAGCTTTCTAGCTTTGAAGTTTTACCCTGACCTAAGTTAAGCTTTTCAACTTTCATCTCATAAACCGTAAAGCAAAACAACTTGTGGTCCAAATATGAAAATACTGTAAAGCATTCGCGAAAGATATGAAAAATTCACAGGATATCATGGCATCATGAAATTTCTGCTGAAATGTAAGTTCGGATGCAGCAAATCCCACAGTCTCGGTAAGAGAAACAAAAAGAAAAAATCCACAAAGTTTTCACAGAGCAAATATTGAAATGGATACGGCAATGCAAGCGCGGCGCGGAAAAATGTAATTTGTTTTAAAAATACTCCGGGAAGTTTCACTGTTACTCCGGGGCTTATTATTGTAGCCGGAGACCAGAAGAGAACTCACTCGCTCCGCTCGCTGCCCGCAGTCTCGTGCTGCAGATGGCACAGCGGTTATGATTTCACACGTTTTGTTTATTTTACGTGATGGCCCGTTCGGATCGGCCAGACGGACCCTCGCACAGCCCGCTTTCTGTTTTGCTTACCTAGACAGCCACTGTCATGGCTTTGATCACGTAATCATGCCCTTTGCACATGCACATGCGACATGCACTTTTACACACGCATTAACTAATCTCAAATACGTAAATATTGATATAAAGTTTTTTATATTGCTCCCCTATCTGTCTAGATTTATAAAGCACAATGTAATCAAAATTTTACTGTGCCTGTAATAATACATACCATTCCAATGACAATGAAATTAGATAGTAGGTAACTGTTTTCAATAAAATTTACAAATTTAAATATTGAAATTTTGTAGGATATTATGAAAATAAAAATAACAAAAAAAATCTGTTGTGGCCAGTACAATACCTTCCGTCTATCCTGTGTATAATGTATAAATTCCATACATAATTTTTCTTGGAAAAGATTCTAAATTTCCAGTAAAATTATTTCATAACCAAACTATTCAAATTGCACTTGACACTGACATCTTCTTCCTCTTTAGCTTTTCCCATTCGTTAGGAGTCGATATTTTCGCGTGTCGTTCTCATTCGGTTCTTTTTCTCTCAAGTCTTCCGCAATACAGTCCTTCCATCTTATCTTTGGACTTTCTCTGCTTCTTCAACCTCCCATTACTAAACTACTCATTCTTGTTCAAATATAATTCTTCATTTCTCCTCATGACATGTTCAAACCAATGTAATCGTCTTTCTTGTATCTTTCTAGAAAATTGTAACACTAGAGTTATTTTCTTACCGTATCTTTCCGTGTTTCCCCAACATCTACTTCAACATCCTCATCTCTGCCACATTAATTTACTTTTTACTCATACTGACATCTGTCAATTTGAATTATATGAATATATTAGCAGTTTCCATGTTTAGCATAGCTGGCTGAATTATAAAAATTAATTTTTTTAAAATTCTTTAACTCTGTATCTATTAAATATGAAGTATAAAATGTAATCAAATCGTATAGAGAATAATATATTCTTTAAGTTATAATTATATTAAATGTCAATAAATCAAATTTAACTGTTAAATCTTCAAATGAGGCTACTTCCGGTTCACCAATTATAACCAAAATCTAATTACTTGTTCTTCTGGATGTAAACTTGAGGAATACAAAAAAATTATAATTTTTGGAATCGTGGTATTGAAGTTATGGGATCCGGAACTTTTGTCACACACACACAGATACACAGACACACACACACACAGACACACACACATACATACATACAGACATCATCGTAAAAATTGTAAAATCGTATAATAGGAACCCTAAAACATGCTTTTTCAGTAAAAACTCATCACTGAATTTTTTGACCAAAGACAATACCTTCCTTACCTAAAGATGACGGAAGGTAAAAAGTGGACAATGCAGAGAAAATGAGCAATATTGAGAACTTCCTTGCAAATAAGCAGTGCTCTAAATCAGTGTTCCTCAACATTTAAAAAAAAAACACCTTCACGGGTCATTATATGCTACTATGAATTACGTTTATTTCTTTTCTAATAGTAACATTTTACTACATAAATACATCAGTATACAGTAAAAAATTAAAGATGTCCGATCAAGGACATCTACAAATTGTATGAATTGTTCGAAATAAATTAATAAAGTGTGAAAAGATAATATCATCTACATGGATTTGAACCATGGATCATTACTTTGCCGGAGTAACGCTCTACCAACTGAGCTATGGCCACCTATCCAATGGCTGACATTATGTTCCACTTTAGCCGCTAATGTATCAGTCTATGGAGAATACAGTTTTGTGTCACGTTGTATGATGTGGGGGTGGATTACCACTACATTTAAACATCATTGTGGACATGTCAGAAATTACTCTTGGCCCTATCGGTCCAGTTTTTGAAATTAACGTAGAGTTAACAGTGTTTGTTCGAAATAAATTAAGAAAGTGTGAAAAGATAATGTCAGCCACATGGATTTGAACCATGGGCCATAGCCGATAATGTAACTCTCTAAGTGGAAGATAATGTCAGCCCTTGGATAGGTTGGCCATAGCTCAATTGGTAGAGCAATACTCCGGCAAAGTAATGGCCCATGGTTCAAATCCATGTGGCTGACATTATCTTTTCACACTTTTTAAATTTATTTCGAACATATAGACTGTTACTCTACGCTAATTTCAAAAAATCTGTTGTGGCCAGCACAATACCTTCCGTCATTCTCGTGTATAATATATAAATTCCATAATTTATCTTACAAAAGATTCTAAATTTCCAGTAAAATTATTTCATAAACAAACTATTCAAATTGCACTTGACACTGGCATCTTCTTCTTCTTTAGCTTTTCCCATTCGTTAGGGGTCGCTATTTTTGCATGTCGTTCTCATTCAGTTCCTTTTCTCTAAAATCTTCCGCAATACAGTCCTTCCATCTTATCTTTGGTCTTCCTCTGTTTCTTTAACGTCCTATTACTAAACTATTCATTCTTGTTCCAATATAATTCTTCATTTCTCCTCATGACATGTTCAAACCAATGTAATCGTCTTTCTTGTATCTTTCTAAAAACTTGTAACACTAGAGTTATTTTCTTACCGTATCATTCCGTGTATTTCCCAATATCTACTTCAACATCCTCATATCTGCCACATTAATTGACTTTTTATTGATACTGACATCTGTCAATTTGAATTATATGAATATATTACTAGTTCCCAAGTTTGGCATAGCTGGCTGAATTATAAAATTTAATTTCTTTAAAATTCTTTAACTCTGTATCTATTGAATATGAAGTATAAATTGTAATCAAATCGCATAGAGAATAATATATTCTTTAAGTTATAATAACGTGAAATGTCAATAAATCAAATTTAACTGTTAAATCTTCAAATGAGACTACTTCCGGTTGACCAATTATAACCAAAATCTAATCAGTTGTTCTTCTGGATGTAAACTTGAGGAATACGAAAAAATTATAATTTTTGGAATCGTGGTATTGAAGTTATGGAATTCGGAACTTTTGTCACACAGACACACAGACACACATACATACAGACATCATCGTAAAAATGGTAAAATCGTATTATATGGTCCATATAACGTGCTTATTCAGTAAAAACTCATCATTGAATTTTTTGACCAAAGACAATACCTTCCTTACCTAAAGGTGACGGAAGGTAAAAATGGACCGATAGGGCCAAGAGTAACATAAATGAGTATGTCTAAAAGAGGCCTACAAGAAACCGATTCAAATATCTTTTTCCCGATTTAAAACGTTGTTAATATCCCTGTCGACTGCCCTATTAGCTCCATACATAAAAGTGTTATTTGTTTATAAACATTTTTGAAACTAATTATAAGTGCCTACACAATTGTAGTCTAGGATTAATTCGGAATTAAAATGTTTAAATAATGCGAGGAAACTTTGGAGAGCAGGTGCATTATTCTCTTTTGAATTAATTACTGCTCATTACTTTAACAATACTTCTACAGTCTACACTATTATACTGTAAATTCCATATGTATATTTTTCATATAGCAAATCCTTTACATTTTCGAAATTTGGGGCACAAGTTGTTTTCCTTCGCGAGATAAAAGCTGGATAGCTTAGATAAGGATAAAAGTTCAAAGCTTTGAACATTTTAATAAACACTAACTGAGCCGATTTCAAATCACATCACAGAACCAATTGCTCAAAAGCCATCAATCTCGCATTAAAATATTCCCTTTGATGTTGTACTGACGTCTCGTCAAGTTGTTATTAAAACATGTTTTATTGCATCAACATGAAGTTAATCTTGCAATAAAATTTTTACTATCAGTACAGTGTTTCATATATATTTAAAAATAGTCCTTGAACTTGATGGTTGATCGCGCGAATGCTTTGATCTGACTCACGGCTCTAATATAAAACAAAAATAATGCGAAAACAAATAATTCTGATATATTTTTTATAAGAAAATTTAAAACTTTAATTGTTTTACTGATTCGTACTATTAATCAGAAGATGTATTATTTGTTCTAGTTAGATAGGATTACAAATTTTTACTTGACTTAACCTAAGATCCGTGATTTTGACCTGTCAATGATGTTTATAATAAATTTATTTAACTAATAAATAATATTTAGGAACTTACATAGTTTTACTCATGAATTTTTATTTAGCTTACAAACAGATTTATTTCACTTACATATAAACTACATATTAGCTATTGAAAGAGGCTTTCAGAACTCGTAATGAAATAAAAACAATATTTGGGATTAGTTCGTTAAATAATTAAATTTATACAGAACTAATCCCTAATATTTTTTTTTATTTCATTACATTATTAGCTGCTTGAAGTTGATAACAAAATTTATTTGCTAAATAGCTATTAGAAATTGGATAGTTAATTATGAGAAGGAATTTACATGCCTTAAAGTTACATATGGACACACAGTAACCGCTATTTATTGATCACTTACCGCAAAGTAACGGTTACGTCAAATATCTAACCGTTGAGTACGGTTACGATTACCACCATAGTTTTTTTTACGAAATATATACTTCCAAGCATATTTACTGTTTTTTTTTGTCATTTCAAAATGTGTAACAAAACCTATAATAAACCATTTAATATCATTTATTTAAAAAAAATATCTGTCAAATATCAAGTAATTATAATTCATTTAAAATTTCTTTCCGATATAGTATAAGGATCACTTAACATTTAATTTTGGAGAAGAAGTAGATCAAATATAAAGTTCAAATAAATAATACGACTTGGTAATGTAGATCTCGTTTATTAATATTTTTTTTTAATTAATTTTTTATTTATTTACTTTAGTACAATGTCTAGACAGTTGAACTCAGTTATTTGGACAGGAATAAATGTACAATAATACAGAAAATGAGTACATGAAAGTAATATACCTGCGAAAATCTACTACTAAAATTTTGGGTCTCAATTTTGACAGAAATTTAAATTTTAGTAATCATTTAAACCAAAAGCTCTGTCCTGCTAGGCTCAAATTACGCCATCTTTTTCGTTTCAGACATGACCTCAGTCCTGTAATCACACTGCGACTAGTGAACACCTTGATATTGCCACTATTTGATTATTGTGCTTGTGTTGATGTACCAAACCTAACATAAACTGATAAAAATAAAATAACCCTTCTACATAACAGTTGTTTACGAATCGTTTACGGGGTACGTAAATATGACCACATAAGCAAATTTCGAGAGTTAGCTAATATACCGACTATCGAAAATCGTGCAAAAATCGCGTATCTCTGTCTAGTACATAAAGTTTTACTAACCGGTTCTCCGTTTTATTTATTTGATAAATTAATTCAAAAGAATTATAATTATACTCTTCAAATTAAGAACTTGTATATTATACCATGTTTTAGAAAGTTAAAATTTAAGGGATCCTTCTCATATCTAGCACCAATTCTCCTATAACGCTATTCCTGATTCATTAAAATCTCTGTCTCTATATATGTACCTTTCGTAGACGTATAAAAGACATGTTTATAACTTAACATTGTTCATTTTTGTTGTATTAATCTTATATTTATTATATGTAATACCTAATTACATCGAATTTAATGGCACTAAATTAACCCCTCTGGTGCATTCTCCACGCCGACATTAAGTGCCCGTGAGGTGACGCCTGGTAAGCGCCCGCACGGTACAAATATTTGATCCGATATCTGTGTACAAAGCAGATTGGAACACCCAGCAATGGGTAATATGCCGTGATGATGATGATATATGTATATATATATATATATATATATATATATATATATATATATATATATATATATATATATATATATATATATATTATTTAATTTGTAAAAAAATCATCCTGGTAATTTAATTATCTTATATTTATTTGTATGGTTGGGTGGATTAACAGCTTTTGGCTGAACCCCGCCTTTGGCTTATGGTCAATAAAGATTATTATTATATTAAATAAACAACAAAAATAACAATTTAGATATAAATTATATTTATATAACTAAGAAAACCATAAAAGAAAGATATTTAACTCAAAATCAATTCAAATTACTTGTATTGATCAAAAAAGATTTAAATTTATTAAGACATGAAATATGTCAATTTTTGACTCGATGTTTTTATGAAGGGTGTACAATATACATATAGCATATAGAATGTAAAAGGATGTTTTTTTGAGCGCGAGTAGGTAAAAAGGATTTATGGTTTCTGGAGTTGAATACTGGAACACAAAAATTATTTAAATTTAAAGTTATGAGATCATCTATTAAATTGTTTAGTAGTTTAAATAAATGTATTAATTGGCAATTATTTCTGCGGTCTGATAAATATTTATATATGTTGATGTCGGGGTACACATTATTCTTTTTAAAATGTAAATAGCGCAAAAAAATCTTCTGAACAGATTCTAATAAATTAATATTCGTAGCATACAATGCCACCATCATCAGCATCAAATATTGTAAACTTCTATTAAAACTATTTGATGCTGATGATGGCGATGTTATACCACCGAAACATCAAATTAAAAAAAAAAAATTAATAAAGAACAACTACATTGCCAAGTGTCTCTTAGAAGTCTTTTTTAACGGGAACATTATTTCTTTTTAGTTTTTTGATGCAGTTAGAATATTTATAATTATTATAAACCTAAATTTTTGGGAACTTTTGAATAACACATTAGCTCGTATTACGAACGCACTATGGTTATAATAGCGCTGTTATGAAGTGCGCCTTTATATTATATTCTTATGAGGTTAAACATCTATTTTAACAAAAGCGCTCTATAAATGTGGTTTTATAATATGAGTCTTTATATTTGAATATGGTTTAAAAATAAATCGACACGTTAGCTGCCTGGATTGATTTTATTTAGTCCAATTTCCGACAAATTTCATTCCTATAAAAAGTGTATTTATATATTCTCCTTTTTATCATTATATTATTGACAGGTGTTATATATGATGATACGGCTGGGCAAGGCCACTCTTGTCAGTGTATTTGAATAGAGGTTGTTGGATTGCTTGCCCTGTGGAATTCGCCCCGAAAGGTCAGGGTTGTTGCGGAAGACGCCGCAGTTTTCCGCTTTTTAATAAACACGGTCGTCGCGACGCCTGGTCGACGCTGGGCAGCACGCCAAACCCCCCTACAACCCAGCCAGGACTGATACAATGCAAGCGACACATCATTTACATTTCTTTCTTTAAAACGACCTCGCTACATAACCATAATTGGTTATTTCCTCCGCCAGCCGTCTTCATAACAACTTTTACCATCAACATAATTTTATTACTAGCGAATGCTTCGCCAAATTTAACCGATTTCTTTTTCTCCTCAATAAATTTTCCCCAAGGAATAGTTTACATTCAAGATTCAGTGGAATAGGGATGATAAATCTTTCAGAAACCATAAAACTGTGGAAAATCAAACATGTAATTAATTTTTGTGACAAACACCAGCATGGCAATTTTCTAAGACTTCCTTTTATTCTTTTGTGGAATACGGAGCAGGAATTTTGTTTGTTTCATCTTGAAACATTGAGCGATAGACAAATAATATTGTATCTTAATTTTGTTCTGTTTAGAAGTATTTTATGTGCAATTAACTTGATAATTTTCAGTGGAAAAAAAATAGACCCAAAAATCATAATTTCTTATGTTTAGTAACACCAGAAATTAAATATGAAAATTTCGAAAATTTCAATAATAGTGCTAGCCATGGAATTAAAACAATAAGATAAACAAATGTGTGATATTTTAATTGTGAAATATTGTAAATTTTGTCAAAAAAATAAGTATTTGCATAAATGTGAATTGTTGTTCCACTTGAGAATTTTACGTTATGATAATTTTATTAAAAAACAAAAAGTAAATTAAATTTTATAACGGATAAAAAAATATGATCTGGCCAGCACATTACCTTCCGTCTATCCTGTTATTATGTACAAATTCCATAAATAAATTTTATTGCAAAAGATTCTATGATTCCAGTAAAATTATTTCATAAACAAACTATACAAATTGCACTTGACACTAACATCTTCTTCCTTAACTTTTCTCATTCGTTAGGGGTCGCTGTTTTTTCTTCTTCCACTCATTTGTGTTTTGCGTGTCGTCCCTATTTAGTCAATCCATCTTATCTTTAGTCTTTCTCAGTTTCTTCTACCTTCTTTTAGTAATCTATTCATTCTTCTTCTAATATATTTTTCATCTTTCCTCATGACATGTAATCGATTCTCTTGTATCTTTCTAAAAACTTTATCACTCGAGCCATTTCCCGTACCTTTCATTCCTTACTCTATCTTTCTGTGTCTTCCCAACATCTATCTCAATATCCTAGTCTTTGCCACATTCATTTACTTTTCATTGATACTAACATTTCAATTTGAATTATCTGAATATATTAGCATAGCTGGCTGAGTTAAGAAATTTAATATTTTTATAATTCTTTAACTATACATATATCTATTGAATATTAAATATAAAATGCAATTAAATCGTGTAGAGAATAATTTATTCTTTAAAATTTATAACATTATGTCAATAAATGACATTTAACTGCGTTTTCAAGAAAAACTGTTAAAAGTTGCAATTGAGGGTACTTTCGGTGGACCAAAATCTAACCACGTCTGCATATGGATCAAAACTCGAGGAATACGAAAAAGTTATAATTTTTGGAATCGTGGTACTGGAGTTATGCGATTCGGAACAATCGTCACACACACACACACACACACACACACACACACACACACACACACACACACACACACACACACACACAGACGCATACACACACACATACAGACATCATCGTAAAAATAGTAAATTCGTATTCTAGGGACCCCAAACCGTGTTTATTCATTAGAAACTCACTATCAAATTTTGTGACCAAAGACAATACCTTCCTTACCTAAAAGTGATGCTTTTTGTTTTAATTTCATAGCTATCACTATTTTTGAGGTGATTTTCGGCATTTTTATACTTAATTTCTGCCGTTGCCATGCATGCAAAATTAATTTTATTGATTCAGATGCAGAATCTTAAGATTTACAACTTATATTTGAAGTATTTTTTCCTGAATTTAATTTGGGAAGAAACGCGCAAGGAAAAATTTGTTTCCCATGTTAAACGGACTTGGAGCGCCACTCGGTAGGTACCAATATATTCGTACTCACGAATACCTACATATTTTTATAAATTGCGAACATCCCTAGTTTTTACTGTCAGCTTTGGCCTCAAAAGTTGGCGATTTTATATCAAACAAATATTTAATTTATTTAGAATGCTTTAGAATGCACAAATAGTGATTGATTGGTATAGTAGAACTTAAACTACTTATTTTACATTTAAAAATACTTTTACACTTTTTATGGAGGAATGTACAAGTTACGCATATTGCGTTCGAGTGGCATGTTCAATGAGCGAAAAGTAAAGTCAGGGAATATAATGAATACTAATTAATTACCCACCAACAAGTATATAAACCAAATTTTTTCAAGGCAGATTATCAGTTGCTGCTTCAAGTTTTCGGCTACGACAATGAAAAATCAAGTAAGTAGCTCATTTAGTAACACATCAATAGTTATTTGTCAAACTAGAGAGGAAAGCGCTTTCTTCTCGTGTTAGACACAATATTTTTTTCACATGTTCCTAAAAACGATTTGCTCGGACCTTAAATACACTTGAAGAAAAGATTAGTAGAATAAGGTTAATATTTTGTTTATTTGAATCAAAATAGTTTATATTGACATAACTAGTAGAATAAGGGTAATATTTTATTTATTTGAATCAATATATATTATGATTTATAATTTATATTTACACTTTGATTACACAACACATAACTGACACGTCAAAAGTTAGGTTATCAGACGCAAGACGGTGTAACAGTGTTGCCAATGAACCAATCTTAAATCTAAATTAAAGTTGTCAAATTGTGATTTAATCTAGAAAAAGAAAAATATAACACATAATTTTACGATAATTTAAAGTATGTATAACACTAAAATAAGGATTTTCAATAAAATTAGGAATTTATAATTTTTACAATATATTTTTTGTAAATAACATTCATGTTGGTAACACTCCCATATTTTCCTGCTTAGATAGGAAAATCACATTTTCCTCACTATTTCGGTAGAAGAAAGTTGAGCTTTCTGTGCATGTCGTGAAAAAAGTATTTTTTTATTATACGAATAATTAAATATTGCTTGTTTTAGCTTGTCGCAGGTTTCGTCCTTATTGGGCTAGTCCTAGTAGCATCTGATGACTACAGCCATGGTTTAGGTTCCTACGGGGGTCAAGGACTTACTTCATATAATGGTCAAGACCTTGGTCATCTACAAGCGTACAACAATTATCAACAAGAAAACAATTACCATCAAGAAAACAATGAACAACAACATTATCATCAAAAGGGAGCTAGAGTAGAAACTTACTTGAAACAAGAATTTTATGTACCAATCCCAAGACCTTATCCTGTCAAAGTGGAGAAGCAAGTTCCAGTGCCGTACCCCGTAGAGGTGAAAGTACCAGTGGATCATCCCCGCCCTGTACTGGTCTATAAGCCTTATCCAGTCCAAGTGGATAAGCCCGTGCCCTACCCTGTGGAGAAGAACATCCCAGTACCTGTAAGGGTGCCCGTACATGTGCCCTACCCTGTTAAGGTGTCTGTGCCCGTGGACCAGCCGTACCCAGTGCCCGTTACCAAGAATGTACCATATATTGTCAGACAACCAGTGCTTGTTGAGAAGCAAGTACCCGTTTACGTACACGAACCACAGCACCACGATGGTGGATACTCTGGTATTAATGGACAAGGGTATGCTCATAGTTTCGGATTGTCTCACCACTAAACAAAATGGTTTTACTATATTTTTTACTCTTTCTGTAAATACGGCACTTTCTTTTTGTAATAAATTTTATATTTTCAAACTTTATATAATATTTTATTTCCTCCATTCCTAATTTAGAAATTATTCTTAAGTATTGTTAAAATGGTATAATATACTGCGTACATAGCAAGGTACCACAGTGGTACCATTGCTGCTTCAAATACTGAAGAACAAGAATTAAGAAAAGCAATGATTACAGAAAAATTGTCCCTCCATCTATAACCGGTGCCAAGCTAGATTTTCTTTCAGTGGAAGTGTAAACTTCCTACTAAGAGAAATTGTCTGTGTAGCTTTGTGGTAGTGGTAAAACACTACGGTTTACTGTGTCTACGAATACTAAGGAAATTTGATAGATTAATGGTAATAATAATAATGTCTCGTAATTGGATTTATTTGGGAAGATTCGACCATGTATTTATGCTATATGACCATTATGTGAGGAAATCCTAATCCGAATCGAAGATAAGCGATGATAGCCGAGCAAATACAAAAAGAGTGATAGTGATCGGTTATTGATTGTTTATAGGAATGTACTGGTTGTTGCGTGTTTACATATGGGAAACGGTAGAATGTTCTGGAATTCAATTGGTAAGAAACATAACCGGTTAAACAAACACGTCACTAGAGTAGAGTCTGTAATGTTACATCGTGACAGGGATTCAGTTCGAATTTTTGATAGTAGTCTTGTAATATTCGGTTAGAATCGGTGATAGTTTCAGTACAGTGATAATTATTCATAAATATATGTACGAAAATTCAGTGCTACAATAATTGTTATTACTGTTGCATCTATTGTTATATATATATATATATATATATATATATATATATATATATATATATAGCATTATAATTATAACATAATAATCTGCTGAATTGGCTTGTGACTATAATCTGTTGTATTACCTTATGTGATTTGTTTTCTCACATTACATTATTTTACATTTTTACATTTCCAGTAAAAGCACTTCACAAAAATATTATGTAAATTTTATTTGACAATGACATCTGTCAATATTGTATGTAATATTTAAATATTCTAACTGTTTCCATGGTGCAGTTTTTAGCAGCATAGGCTCCAAGCTATTTCTTTATAATTCATTATCTCTAAATTCATTGAATATGAAGAAAGAATATAATTAAATCGAATAGAGTAATAGAGCATAAAATATTATTTAATACTTATAACATAAAAGGTCAAAAAATGATAATTAACAGCGTTTTTTCAAGAAAAACTATTAAAATCGTCAAATTAAGGTACTTCCGGTTAACCAATCGTAATCAAAATCTAATCAACTCTTCATATGGACGTACGAAAGAGGAATATGAAAGAATTATAATTTTTATACGTAATTGTAGTATTGGAGTTTTCAAAGGAAAAAAAAAATGTCACACACACACTGACACAAACATAAACACGCACATACATACACACCCACATACAGACACATCATCATTTTACGGACTCTGAAAAGTACTTATTCATTAAAAACTCACCATCGAATTTTTTAACCAAAGACAATATCTTCCTTACCTATAGGTGACGGAAAGTAAAAAGAGGTGAAAACCAAAATGCAGTATTATATCATATTTAGACGTTGTTCGCAAAAAAAAGCAGTATTACTTTTTTGCCAAGTGATCTATAGTTTTTTTTTTTGTCAAATAACGATACTCCAATAAAATGGTCTTATAATGGAGCAACATTTGTTTAATTTAACCAACTTATTTGTATTAAGGCTGATTATAATTGTCGATTATATCTGGTTATTTTAATATAGAATATATTACGCTTAGTTTAACAACAGAGTACCTATAGCTAACTTGAAAAGCGAACTTTATGACCTTGCTAATAAAACTAAATGTGCTAGTCACTTAATTTTCGTTATCTATGGAAAAATGATCTACAGTTTCATTATATTTATAAATATATCAGCCAATGTCGCACAACGATTGCATTATATTGAAAAACTAATCCTTGAACTTTTATATTGTCAAACTTTCTTATTACATCGCACTTTTTCTTTTCATTCTTGACTTAATACCATTGTTCCACATTTCTTGCAATCTAACTCGTCTTCTTTCCTTGTGTTTCTCGTATTGTTATCCTGTGACCGTGATCTCTGTGACTGAGCACGCAGATGTGACCGGAATGTGTTGCGGCGTGCGGTTGCCATTAGCCTTGCTGGGGTCTGGTTCTTGTTCAGGTCTGCTATGCAGTGACCAGAGACAAGTAGACCAGGGACTGCCTGACCAGGATACACGCTAATTCATCCCCTAATCAACCAACCTACTGACCTTTTGTTTGGGAAACATTATCCATGCTTTATGAGTAACGACAGGGAAATAATAAAGGAGAGAATGCTAGTATGGAAAACAGAAAACAAATGAATTTGTCTGTTTGGAACATTTTTTTTTGTTCTACAGCCGCGCAATTACCAAGATTATATGCAGCTGATTAGGCCCACAACATTAACAGAAAAGTTTGCCATGATAAAATATTTAAACTAGGTTTGCAAATTTATCGTGTTTTAAAATTTTAATTACTCGTTGCTCGACAACCCATGAATAATGAAACTTTGTTACTAAACAACCACCTAACAAACTTAAAAGTGACAACTAAACATCAATTATACACACTATCATAGATTAAAAAAATCTGATGTGGCCAGCACATTACCTTCCGTCAATCTTGAGTATTATCTTTGAATATATAATACATATAAGAACGGCAACGCATATGGCCTAGCAAGATACTATATCTGTCTTTTTATTCACAAAATTATTATAGATAGCTTGTGACTCCTACCACAAAACTATGAACTACGGTAAATCGTGCTGACAGCATTGCCAGATTCTATTTGTTAAAGTTATTCAATAATCAATAATTCAAAAATATTGTTTTATAATAACCAGATAATATATTTTGAATCTTCATTGTACAAGTATACTTGTTTTACAGTAGCAAACATAAAAACCTTTTTAAAATCTTATCTTGTTATTCTAGCTACGTGGCAACACTGTGCAACATCCACCTATTATGTATTTTTTTAACTAACTCAGAAATAATTCGTATACGGAGGAATAGATGGCACCTTCTCTCGAAATATTTAATCTAAATACATTACGTTGCCGTTCTTGTATTGTATTATATATTCAAAGGTTTTATATACAAATTCCATACATAAATTTTCTTGCAAAAGATCCTATATGTTCAGTAATGTAATTGTTTCTCTTGCATCTATCCAGAAACTTCTATCACTCTAGCCATTTCCTTTATCCTTTAATTTGTTACCCTGTATTTCCGTGTCTTCCCCAACATCTGTCAATTTGAATTATCTGAATATATTAGCAGTTTTCATGGTTAGCATAGCTAGCTGATTTATGAAATTTAATATCTTTATAATTCTTCAAATGAGGATGCTTCCGGTGGACCAATTCTAACCAAAATCTAATCATGTCTGCATATGAATCTAAACTCGAGGAATACGAAAAAAATATTTTTTTTTGGAGTCGTGGTATTGGAGTTATGCTATCCGAAACGATCGTCACACACACACACACACACACACACACACACACACACACACACACACACACACACACACATGTATACAGACATAATCGTAAAAATAGTAAAGTCGTATTCTAGGGACCACAAAACGTGCTTATTCATTAGAAACTCACTATTGATTTTTTTGATCAGACAATACTTATCTTACCTAAAGGTGACGCATTTTAAGTCACTCTGACAGTTTAAAAGGTCAAAATTGAATAAATAACACCGATGATCGGCATACACAGGCTGCTAATTGATTAGTTTTTTTATTTGTCAAAATTAAATTCATAATGGTTGATATTATTATATTGTCAAAATTAATTGATAAACCAAGTGAGTTAAGAATATTTATTCACTGGAAGAAATTAATCTATGCACTCGCTGTTCTGGGCTCGTGGGCTGAACTTTCTTCTCATGGACAAACATTATTTTAACTCACTTGGTGTATAACTATTTATGAAAAGATGATAAATTCATCTGTTAATTTTATTACTGATATTATTTAATGGGTCCCAAAATTATTATTAACAATTATTTATACTTGTAGATGACGGATTTCATTCATTACCCGTGGTTTTCAAAAGAATTTATTATTTAACATTTATCTCTGAATTCTACTTAACTTTATGCACTTTGTTCTCTGGAAATGTTTTATAGGTTTATTTTTGTAGTATTTATGAAATAAGCTATTTAGTTTGCTGTTGCTGCTTTTCGTAAAGCTTTGCAGTATTCCGTCTTTACGGCATGATTGCGTTGTTTTTGCAGCAATAACTCCGTTAGCAAACTATTTGCGCATTACGAATTGAGGTGGAAACATTTACAAAATATTCATGATAAATCTGTGAATTCCTGCGCGACTGTCGGATAGTTGAAAACTTTAAATCCGGCCGTAAAGCAGACAAACGGTAGCGGTAGAGGTTCCAGCTCCGACTACAGGCGAGGCGAGACACCTAAACTTCTCTGTGAAATATTTTTGAGCTGCAAACAAGACCGCTATAAAAACCCCGCTTGCTTTTGTAAAATAAACTTTTCCTGAATATATCAGTACACCGCGAAATCCTTTTGCCGTGTTTGCTCTTTATTCCGACGGATGTAGTTGACCTAACATACCTAACCACACTTTGTTTCCGGTTTTTGAGTACGGATATTTATCCAGCTTTATTTAGTGTGCATGGAAAGTTAAATCCTCTTTTGTTACGTGAAAAGCTTTTTACACAGCTTTCTGCAAGAAATTTGATGCCTGCATTTTATTTTCTCTTTGATTAAGCGATGTAATATCCTTTTAATTACATCTGGTAATTATACCTTTATGAAATGTAGTTTTTCTGTTATACTCAACTAGCGGCTTTTACCGGTAAAAACTCCGCTATATGAATGTGTTAAAATGCCAGGGCACTTTGTATCGTAACGTTGGTGGGTAAAGTGCATTAAGATACAAAAAATGAGGTATTAATGGAAATTAATTCTGTGACTCATATTTAACATACATCGTTTATATGGATTGTTTCAGAAAAAATAGTTATAAGAAACAGGTGTCTAATAAACATGCCCTAAATGGGATCATGGGAATCTTAAGAACTATAAGAGACTGTTAGAATAATTATTATTAATCTATAAATTTAAGAATTGTTACATTTTTGTGTCTGTGTGTGTGTGTGACGAAAGTTGCGGATCGCATAACTTCAATACCACGATTACAAAAATTATATTTTTTTCGTATTCCTCAAGTTTACATCCCGAAGAACAACTGATTTTGGTTAAAATTGGTGAACCGAAAGTAGCCTCATTTGAATATTTTAACAGTTAAATTTAATTTATTGAGATTTAACGTTATTATAACTTAAAGAATATATTATTCTCTATACGATTTGATTGCGTTTTATACTTCATAATCAATAGATATAAAGTTAAAGAATTATAAAGAAATTAAATTTTATAATTCAGCCAGCTATGCTCACCATGAAAATTGTTATTCAGATTGACAGATGCCAGTATCAATAAAAAGTAAATTAATGTGGCAGAAATGATGATGTTGAAGTAGATGTTGGGGAAGACACGGAAAGATAGGTAAGGAAATAACACTAATGTTACAAGTTTCTAGAAAGATACAAGAGAGATGATTACATTGGTTTGAAAATGTCATGAAAAATGAAGAGTACATTGGATGAAGAAATAATAGCTTAGTAATAGAAGGTTGAAGAAAGAGAGGAAGACCAAAAATAAGATGGAAGGACTGTATTGCGGCAGACTTGAGAGAAAAGGAATTGAATGAGAACGACACGTAAAACAGAAATGAGTGGAAGAAGAAATTAAAAAATAGCGTCCCCTAACGAATGGGAAAAGCTAAAGAAGAAGAAGAAGATGTTAGTGTCAAGTGAAATTTGCATAGTTTTTTATGAAATAATTTTACTGGAAATTTAGAATCTTTTGTAAGAAAATTTATGTATGGAATTTATACATATTACACAAGATTGACGGAAGGTATTGTGGTGGCCACAACAGATTTTTTTTAAATGAACCCATATTTGAATTTTATTAAATACTTATTTTTTTCTCTCTCAATTGGTATAAAGGTTATTTTTTACCTATGGAACTTTTCCATTATCACGCACGTCCGGCTACTTGTACTTGGGCGCGGTCTTTAATCAAATTTTACGCTGTACTTGTGCCGTACTCTTCTAGAGATATTCGAATATGAATACGAATAAAGGCCGTAACTTCACCAAGATGAATCGCTTTAGAAACGCATACTTTGATATTTAATGCAAAAACTATACAATGAATATAAAATATCGATTTTGTTTCCCCAGCGATGTAATAACCTTTAATTACTTCTGGTAATTACACATTTATTAAATGTAGTTTTTTTTCTTCAACTGAACTACCTAGTAGCTTACAGGAAAAACTCGTCATTTGCTACTCTTGTTCATCTATTTTCATTTAAATTCCCCCTTTTCATTTGCTCCGATATTGAATTAATCTTCATTTATTTCAGAACCTACATAGCTCTAATTACTGACTTCCCATTTTCAAAACGAACGTTTCAATAAATATGTCATTATTCTTTCGAAATGTCAGAGTTAACAGTTTTATTTTTTAACGATAAATAATACATACGAACGAGTACCTGCTATAATTACTGGCTATTATACATTTCACGGCATTCGTGCATGTTTTACTGAAAAATAAAAAATGTATCACTGGAAAAATATTGAAGTAAACATTTTATTTTATTTTATTTCGAAATGCACCACTATTTGTAGAAATGAAATGTTTCCTTTATGTAAATAACTTTTAACTTCTTTTTAAAGAATGAAAAAAAAATATTTATATACTGGAAATTGATATTTGCA
Source organism: Harpalus rufipes (assembly GCA_951394225.1). Taxonomy (NCBI): domain Eukaryota; kingdom Metazoa; phylum Arthropoda; class Insecta; order Coleoptera; family Carabidae; genus Harpalus; species Harpalus rufipes. The sequence goes on along the minus strand of OX596284.1, from coordinate 37,997,680 downwards.
TTTCATTGGAACGCGCTGCTCCACAAAAATTATATAATTATTTTTAGAGTTCAAAATTTCTCGATAATTTTGAAATTGAAAACCTTTTCTCACCTTACAATTTTATATTGTTTTTCTTTAAGCTTTAAATTAATATCAAATGTATAGTTTAAAGAAACAAAAGTTATTATCAAGTAAATGATTATTATAAAAATATAAGAAATAAATAAAGCGTATTTATTTGGTGGGAATGTTTCAAATATGAACATTCCAGAAAAATTATGTATTTCTCCCCTTAATGTATAATTATAACTACTATTGATTGACGTCATCAGATTTTTATGGAAAAAATCTAGTTATGTATCATTTAATGCCAAATTATGTTTTTCAAAATTAAATGCAAGTTTTGTTTTTCATTTTTATTTATTCCTATATTTTATGAAATTATACATTATTTCAGATATATGAAATAATTATTTTTATTAAGTTCTGTAACCTATGCTAGTCAAAAAAATAAAATTGTTGAGATATATATGTTCTCCTAATTGACAGATAAATGTCAGTCTTAAAAGATAAAACGTGGTTTACATAGTATTTTCTTGTAGTAATTTCAGTGATAAGAAGTATGTATATCTTTTTACAATAACCGTTATACATGTTACTTATATAAAATTAATGGAATTGACGAGACAAACATGGTGTCCATGTCCATATTATGTTTTTAATAGGGTATTTCACATAAATCAATGTTCATTAATTTTGTTTTTAATTTAATTGAAACTCAGATGTACTATTACAAAAAAAAAAGATTCTGAAGTAGCAGTATATGAACCCAAATTGATACAAAAATATAGTTTTCCTATTTCGCATTTACAAAGTGAATTTCATACAACTGTTTTTATCAAAAACAGTGATGCAATGAAAAATTTTATATAAAGATTTTTGGGGATATTTTAAATTGTTAAGTTGGTAACTTTGTCTAAGTGTCAAATAAGTATATTATATATTATATTATACTTAGTATAAGTATATGCAATAAAGCACTCCTTTAAATTAAAATTCAAAGAATTTATTTGTAGGTTCATAACATAATAAATATAAAGTATAACTCTAACCTAACTTGTAAGTAACTGTCAAAATATCAAAGTAAATTATTTATAAAATGTTTATTGAAACTGTCAATGTTACCAACCTTGATATTTTAATATTTCTGTCAATAATAATTTAAAAAATAAGAGTAAATTAATGCGAAATATGCAAAATAGTATGAAAAACACGTATTACAATGTCCATTTGTAATACTTGTCTTTCAATATACTATTGTAAAATTAGTACTAATTTAAAACATATACATTTATGATAATATTGTATTTAGTTAACCTCCAAAGAGAAAAAGCTAAAAATAATTAAAAACTTCAACTTAACAGATACATAGAAATAAAGTATGTCTTCGTTTACTACTTAGTTGTCATTGCATACACCTACGTGATTATGGCGCTCAAGCAAAATTCAGCGAAATGGATTATTATATGAACAAAGAAAAAACTACTTATTCGTTTTATAAAATACACTATTGGAAATTATATTTAAAATTATAAATAAAATATGTATTTCTTGGAAAAGGATAGTTACTATTAAGGCTTTATCATACAAGCAATGATAATATCATTGATATCGACAACTAGTTGAATTGTAACAACTTTGTACATTTCAGACCAGGGCCGTATCCAGGATTTAATTTCGGAGGGGATTCTGGTTATACCTGATGTACATAGAAAGCGGGCTAATTAACTTCTTACTTCTTTATTTGAGAAAGATATCTAATTGAAAATTTATATGCGTAAAACTTAACATATGTAGCATTATTTATATTAATAATTAATAAACATATCACTTCGGTTAAACCGGAAGTGACATCAACTTTATTAAATAGAACAGTCTGTATATTTTTACATATTTGAATTCTACGTTAAACTCTGAATACAATGATGTGACGTAAGTCAAATTTTGCAGCAAAAAATAATAGAATATTTTGTTAAATTGGTATAGCTTAGCTGTCACTTATTACGAAATTAAATAAATTTAATATTTATTTTTTCTATTTTGGTGTTCTTATGTTGCTATAAACGCACTGTTTTGTACTGCAAACACGACATTTAGAAGATCTATAAGCGTACTATTTTTGGCGCCTTTCATGTTCTAGAGTTGGTAGTCATGCTTTCATAACTGACAGATAAATAATTACAGATAACCTAAAATGATAAGTTGTTGATAATATTTCAACATATTACTTTTAATTATGGATTTTTATACTTTCTTTAGGTGATAGGACTAGAAAGAAATATAATATTAATTTCACAACCAGAATCAGACCTTGAATCATAAATACAATACACCTTGCAATACACTAATTAATCACTAGTTGAAAAAATATGTAATTTCAATTGTTAGCGAGAAGCATTACCAACATAAACATAACTAACAAAAAAATACCTAGTCATAATTTGACGTCGTAATTTAAATAAATTTAATCGTAAAATTACCTCAATAGAAAAAATAGTATAAAAAACATGTATCATAAGGCCTGTTGACGCACTCGTCCTTTGTAAAACTCGCCTGGCGGCTCGTTTTCCAAACTTGGACTCGTACATTAACAGATTGCCTTATGATACTTGTGTTTTAATGTACTATTCAGATTGCCTTATGATACTTGTGTTTTAATGTACTATTATCAAACTATAATTTTACATAATTTACATTTATTTTAGGTGTCTGCAAAAAACTGATTTCACGTGTTAATCTCCTATGTACACTGAAAAAACTGCACCCAGTATACAATTTTCAGGGAAATAAAAATGATAACAAATATTTACCTTTATTTAATTATTTAAAAAAATGGGAACGTTATACTATTATTGTGGGACGCGAGCTATGCCAGTTTCACTTAATTTTTTTAGTATTTTATTTTACATTGCGGAGGGGGTTTGAAGCCCTAAAAGTCCTCCCCCTAAAAACAACCTTCAGTCAACTTTTCTCGTGGAAAAAAAGTTTTCGGTTTCGTGTTAGTCGTCGATTTTCATTGAATGTGCACGAACTGTTTGACAGCAATTTAAATCAAATATAAAAAATCTGTTGTGGCCAGCACAATACCTCTCGCCACTTCCTTTTTTTGGTTACATAAGTATAGGGCGCGAACAGTAATGTTACATTTTTGAGCTTGACAATCAGATGTGTGGGCCCGTTTCAGAATGATAATTAGTAATTATGTACATAGATGTCAAATGTTAGAATTTTTCATTAAAAATTTCAAGATTTTCTAAATTTACGTAGTTAATTTATCACCAGGAGTTTAAAGTTTACTTGTATGCCTTAGATATTTAACATTTAATTCTGCTCCACATGGAATTGGAAAATCACTAAATTTAGAATGAGAAATTATGATATTTGACATCTATATACATAATTATTAGCTATCATTCTGACATGGGCGCCCATATCTGCTTGTCAAGGCCAACAAAATCATATGACTTCTCGCTCCCTATTGTATTTAACATTTCTTGTATACTCTACACCAAAAATTCTACTTACGCATATATCTATTCCACATATGTTTAGATTGTTTAATTTTAAATTCATTTTTGATGAAGAAATTTTGTCCTCTTCTAATTTTTCGAAATGTTTCCAATTCTATTAATACATTAAGAAATAATATAATGTATGTACTTCCCAGAAAAAGTCTTCAGTAATGTCTTCGGATTTCTGACACTGACATTTATCTGTCAGTTAGAAAAAAATTAAATTTTCAACTATTTTCCATGGCCATTCTTTCGGCTGTAAAATTTATTATAACAGATTATTTTACATATTATATTTCTTTTATCTCTAAATCTATAGAATATATTGTAAAATATTTAAATGTATCAGAATGAGAATTTATTTTTCTTTAATATTATCAAGATAAAATTTCAAAAAATATTATTTAAAAGATTTTCTTTCAAGAATCTTCTACTTCCGGTTGTTCAATTGTTACCAAAACCTTTTCAGATCTTCCCATGAATGTCCGATTGGGAAATACGTAGTTAAAAAAATTTAAAGTCTTATAGTTTTTGAGTAACCGTCCTTCCAACATCCCACACACATACACACATACACGCACACACACACACACACACACACACACACACACACACACACACACACACACACACACATCCACACACACACACACACACACAGACATCATTGTAAAAATGTTAAAATCGGATTGTAGGGACCTTAAAACGTGCTTATTCAATAAAATCTGGATATGCGATTTTTAGCATGAATGCAATACCTCTCTTAGCGAGAGGTAAAAAGAATTATCTTAAATACTAAAAGAAAATTAATTTTATTTGCAATTTTCTAAATATTAACAACATCTAGATGACATCAAGAACCAAATTCCTATTCCCTAAACTTAAAACTATAAGAAAGTTACTCATTTCAAAAAGATCTTTCGTATGTAGTAGTTGAAAATATTGTCATAATCTTTTTCGATGATGAAAGCGATTAAAATTAAACTTTATGCTTGTTAAGAAACCAAATATTGAGAGAATCTGTTAGTGGACGAAATAATTTCTAAACAGCTATTAGTTAGCAGATGTCTCTGATATTTGTCACCTTATTTCTATTTTCTAAGTTTAATGAATGTGTCAAAGGATATAATAGGCTCGGGTCCAACTGTCTAAAGATAAATATAATTGATGCAAAAAATAATTAAATTTATAATTTGGCTCAGGATCAAGAATGCTACTAAGGTAAACATTCGTTTCAAAACATCACAATAAATTTTCTATGAAAATTATGTTGGAACACATATTATGATTCTGAAATATTTAAAGCTCATAAGATTAAGATTAAACTAGAATTTTAATTTTATTAGTTTTTCAAAATTCTTTTTGTAAAGTATATCACAAGTTTAAAGCCAATAATTGGATTTATTTTTATAAATGTTTCCTTCCTGAAGCCTATATAAAACAAAAGTATTGTAACATTTTTAATAATTATTTAATGTGAGTTTAAAAAAATTACTAATGGCTCGATTCTGAACCCATTACATCGATGTAAGCACTCCTCAATGTTACAGCATTTTACTCCAATGCTATTCTGAATAATATTACAATCTATGTAGCGTTACATCAGCGATGCAAAACTTCCGTTGATCTAAGACGGTGGTGTATTTCTCACATCGTACGATTTTTCTAGTTTCAAATATATTAAAATGGCTAGTAACAATATTCCTCTTTTATACAGATGCTATTGTAAGAAGTTTATCGAAATTATATTATTTATTAAATAAATTTGTGAAGAATTAGTACTAGAAATCAAACAATTGAAAGTTTTTATTTAATAAGTACAGTGTGTTCAAAAAACATCCTAACTCGGAGTAGGCTATGAACAAGGAAACGTATGTAAATTTAAAAGTATTTAATTAAATGTCAATTTAACACGAAATATTGTCAACAATGTTGTCAAAAGTAATCAAAGCTTTTCTTTTTGAATCTTAATTTAGAAATGGAAATAAATTTGAAAACGGCGAATTAAAATACAAATTTAAATGATGAAAATGTTTGTAGAAAAGATAGTGTATGATATAAGTTATAAGTGTTTTTATTTTGTTCGAAGGTTTTCACAAAATAAAATGTAAAACTGTCATGAAAGGTTCATATTTACTAGCAACACGCGAAATGATAGCTTTTACAGAACGTAAAAGACTTTAGGATTTAAAAGTCTTTTGTATTCTGCTGTTTGATAGATAGTCACAAATCACAATGTAATAAAATGTGTCATTTTTTTATGCTTGGAAATAATAATTGGGCAATTACACTTATTAATCTGGCGGAGGCATTAATTGTCGAATTAATTAATCCTGAGCAACAATATTTTCTCTTTACATTTTCACTATTTTTAAGACATAGTTTTCAAAGTACTTCTACCTCGCTACGCTGGCAAAATAAACTTTTATTCTTCAATGCAATAATGCAAAGGTAACATTTTGTAATCAGGAAACAAAAATAACTATTGACGTTTACTCGTTGTATTACTAATCATTTGTTACGTTTAAAATATTGTTCGGAAAATGACTATTTTCCGATCGGTTACATACTTCCAGCAATGTGTAAAAGCCATGAGGATATATTAATTTATTTCCAATTTATTATCTCCCTATGACTATGTGACCAACTATATCTCCCGATGACCACATACAGATACTAGATAGTGTCCACATTGAAATCCACATATAGTTATCTTTGTCCTTGTTCTCGTGTGTGTTTATCTCTGTCTAACAAGGGGGAAACAGCATGTGGGAGGTTGTTGCCAGGTCATTAGTGCTTCCTTCCCATTTTATGAATTTAGGGTGGGATTAGGGAATTAGCAATGTGAAATATGTGGGTTTGGGCAGAATTAATTGGGCTTGATGTTTGCCTGCGGACAAAAATGTGACTAATGATCAGTATTGTAATCATGGAGTTATTTATTGGGAGGATATAAATACTTCATTAGGAAACAGATCTGAAATTGTTGATTATATTAGTGTGTTAAATAAATAAAGTAAATAAACACGATTCTCAGTGCCGGATTAAACCCTCCTAATAAGTTTACGATTTTACACCCCAACAATTTTAATAAAATAATTTTGTTATAAAAAAAATTAACATATGTACTTTTAACAAATTAATATAAAATATATATAAACATTCACTTTTCTTAATTTTAAAGTACAGACTGAAATCTTTGATGGTTTTTTTCATAAATTTATTTTAAAATAAGTATTTTTTTAAAGGTTTATCGTTGTTTTTTTGCCTCTACTAAAGTATACGTATTAATAATCTACCTATAACACTTTTTAAAAATGGTTTTAAGTTGTAAAACTTTAATCTCTATTACTACGAATTTTTCGTTTTTTGGCATGTCACATTATTACAATAAGCCCTTCATTTATTGTAAATACAAAAAAATTATAGCATCGTTAATCGTTATGCAAAAGAATTATTACGAAAATCAACTTAAAATGGTAAACATTGGTATTTGGTATTGGTATTATAAAAATCAAGTTATAACAGTAGGGTCTTGTAATATTGATTGACATTTTTTATTATTGTAATCAAGATTCCATTATTGTAAATAAACATTTCTTTGTTGTAATCAAAATTTCTTTATTTAAGGATTTCATTGTTTGTAATAAAAAAAATATCTCAAAATCAAATCAATATTCTTTTAATCTAAAGTAGCGGGACGCGGGGCCCCGAAAAGGCGCGGGGCCCATAGGCAATTGCCTAGTCTGCCTATTGGGTAATCCGGCATTGACGATTCTAAACTACAGCAATGTAAGGCTTCATTTATTATATTGATGTAGCTTTCTGTTAGTATGGGGTCTCGTGGCCGTGTGCCTGTCTGGTTGCGAATCTGGGGAACCAGGTTCGATTCCGAACGATGCTAAATATTTCGAATTTTAATAGCACCAAATTGACCCCTGTGGAGCACTCTCCACGCCAGCAATGAATGCCAGTGAGGTGACGCATTGTAAGCGCCCGCACGGTACTAATATTTCTTCATTACCGATAATTACTTAGTTTAATGTTGCCACATCCAGCAATGAATAAAAGGTATTATGATATATTTATTTAAATTCATGAATATATTCCTTTAAATTTATTTATTTATTTTATCTCGTATTCTTCCTAATCTTAGTCATATCTCATGAGAGATCTACTATAATCGAATATTTGAATTATGAATGCATGAGGAAGGAAATACACATAAATATTTAATACAGAATAGGCGTATTGATGTTCAGTACGTCCATGAATGAATAATAGGGGTTATTTTTAAATTTCAGTTGTTGAATCGAAATGTTGCTATCTGTATATGTCTTATAGCGCATCAAATATTCATACGGCTGTCATGTATACAGCTTCAAGTTTTACAAAACCGTCATTTCGAAATATTACTTGATCATTATAGACATTGAAGAATATTGCAGTATATTATACAAATTGTATATTGATTTGGATTAATTATTTCACATTTGAATGGTACATGAAACAAGGACTTAGTCACAATTTAACAGTTTGAGTAAAACGTTTTTTAAAGTTCTCAACACCATTGCGTTTCTGGTTCGCATATTTGAACTGATTATTAACATAATTTTAAATTAAAAGCTTGATTTTCTTACAACGTACAGCTGAATAGAAAGTTAAAGTATATACAGAGTCGATGGTGTAGCCAGACAAAGATTAGGAAGGGTTGAATTTTGTATTAAATTAAGGGAGCCTTTAGGCGACAAAATTGAAAAAAAAAATCCCCTTTCGCACTACTGTAAAAAAAGTGACAGGTAATCCCTGGATTAAATAGCTTATTTTGTGTTTCGTTGCAAAAATGATCGTTTTTCGTATTAAATGTGACGATTACCGAACGAAGGAAATGAATTTAGCAACACGTCATATGCGAAAAACACGATTCTAGTAATGCACCACGAGGCGAAAGTACTCTCGCATCACTTGTCTCGCTGCATTATGCGAGACGAGAACGAGAGCGAGATTGCAGTTTAAAATCCGAAACGAGATCGATATAACTGTGAGAAGCGAGAAATCTCACGAGACTCTCGTAAGTGTCTCGCAATAAATATATCAAAAAATCTGATGTGGACACCACACGACTTCATTGTACAATTATTAAACTATACTTTTTTTTTTAATAACTAAATTACAAAATATTAATTTTAACTTCAAAACGGTAAGATATATAGCGACCATAATCTAACCCGGTTCTTTTTAAAGAGAGTTTTGATTACAACAAAGAAATATTTGATTACAACAATGAATATCACTAATTTCACAATAAAAATATAATATTTGTTATTGTACGAATCATAAATTTGCACGTATTTAACTTAATTTGACATGAACATTTTTTTTATGTTTTTGTCCTAATCCATAGCAAGCTTTATTACAAAAACAAAAAAGTATATAACTTTTAAATTTACATATCTCGCTTATACAAAGGGCTAATTTTATAATACTTGATGTGCTAGACGCAGAAATTAATTCTCTAAAACTTTTATTTGAAGCATTTATTTCTAAAATCAAAATAAAATCATTTTATTTAAAAAAAACTGTTAACAACTTCAAGTAATGTACCACTTCCGGTTAGCCTATTTTAACCAAAATATATTATGTTATTTCGATTGACATAAAAGTTTTGTATACCAAATTTGAAAAGTTTTGGATTATATTTTAAAACAGTTTTTCATTAAAATATATTATAGGCTTCATGTAAAGTGCCAGTTCTGGAAATTGTTTAATAACCAGAAAGGGCGGTGCACAACTAGATGTTATAGAAGTCCTAAATAAATATTTCAACTTTCTACGGCTTACCGTTTTTGAGTTATGCGAGATACGTACATACGTACAGACGTCACGACGAAATTAGTCAAAACCGAAATTTTTCGCGATTACAATACTTCCTTTACTTACGTACACGGAAGTAAAAAGGATCAAAATGTAAAGGTATATAATTTGATAGCTGGTTTAATATTATACAAGGGTCATTTTATAAACAATGCTCAGGTTGGTAACACTACAAATTAGATGATGCAACAACAGTGACATTTACGTCAGTTGTAGTAAAAGGCTTGGGGAAGGAGCGTATCAACTATTGCGCAATCTATTTTTCACAAACGTCAGCTAGAAAAGGAGTCTGCACGCGTCTTGCTTATTGTGACTGTTGAAGATCAGACATTACAACATTACTGAAACAAATTTTCGACGTTGAAGGTCAAGCATCCTTGTATCGAATAGTCGCTATTGATGAAACGTGGGTTAGAGATTTTGAGCCGGAGTTGAAATCACAGTCGAATGAGTGGAAAGGTTCAAATTCCCCACGACCATAAAATTTCGGAGAGTTCAATCAAAAGTCAAACAAGTGTAGAACAAGTATCACAACAGTTTATTATCGGGCGTTCATGCAAAAACTGCGCAGAAAATTGCACAAAACCCGACCTTAGTTTCTCGGGACTGGCCCCTCATTCAACATAACAAGCTCGCCCCCCAGATCGAGAATATCGTAACCAAAAAACTATGTGAATACGTTTGGGAAGTGTTAACTCATGCTCCTTACAGTTCGGACCTGAGTCTACCAGACTTCGACCTGTTCCCAAAGCTGAAACATTCTATACGTGGACATCATTTTCCGTCTGTGGAAGAGCTTTATTCTGCCGTTACCTAAACCATTCGACAGATGAACAGAGATATAGTCAAATTTTTTGACTCTGTCGGGTACAGTATAAAACTATAAATGAACTATAAATATCGCAAGTATGATAAAGCGGCATATCCTTTACTTTCTGCAGTATAATACTGTTTGGCATCGGCCCATATTTTTGAGCCGCTCTATTCATGCATTGAATCAAACGTCTACCAGGTATGTATAGGAAAATAGCCTTACAGTCCTTTAACATAAATGAATAGAGCGGCTCAAAAATATGGGCCGATGCCAAACAGTATTATACTACAGAAAGTGAAGGATATGCCGCTTTATCATAAATACGATATTTGTAGTTTATTTATAGTTTTATTACTGTACCCGACAGAGTCAAAAAATTTGACTATACTGTCTTGAATGGAATAGTAAAGCTTCCCAGACGTTGGAACTCGGTCACTAAGAAGCAGGGACACTGAAGGATTGAAGGATTTTGAAGAGATAGTTTAACAAAAATAAACAAATGAATACACTAACAATTGTGTGCAATATTTATGAAATGTCCCTACTATTTAATATTAACAATACAAGTAATTATTTACTATTTCATTTATTGCACAACATCAGACATTTATCGGATTAGATATCGGATTACACGAGTATCCAACAATCAGAATTAAAAAATGTAATCTGGTAAAAAGGAAATATACGTGAAGAATACACATTTTTGTATCGACATAATAAAGAAATGAGACGCATAAACGCAGTGCGCAAGTGCATTTTTATAGCGAGACTATTTTGAGCTTCCAGTAAAATCTAATGGCATCTTTCCATATAAGAGTAAAGTAGAAATACAAGGTTTCAAAATTTTCTGAACGATTAATATTTTAGTTGGAGCGTAAAGAGGATCCACACATACACATACACGCAGACATCATCATGAAAATGTTAAAATTGGATTCTAGGGACGTTAAAACATGGTCATTTATCAAAATGCGATTTTTATCACGATCCCTATACCTCCCTTAACAAGGGTAGCTGTAGGTAAAAAAGTCAAACGTTGAATATCTGTCTGAACTACCATCGGTAACCAACGTTGTCGGTCTTGCAGTCCACGTTTAAATTTTATTAAAAATTTATGTTATCTTATTGTTAGTTATATATTTTACAAATTAATTCATAACACTGTGACGTTCTTTTTAAATTGTTATATTACATTTCTGTACAAGTTTTTATTAATATTGAAGTTGAATATGCTTTAATTTTCATTATTGTTTTGTGTTATTTAAATTTAAACAAACCGTAATTACATTTTAACTTGTACATAGCTTCCACAATGGTCATTTTTGAATTTTATTACAATAAATTATGCATTTTATTTTACTGCACCGAATAAAAGTTAATTTATAATGCTAATAAGTTACAATTAGTCATCAGTGCACTTATACATATTCATAATTCCAAATAAAATACAAAAATTATAATGAATGATATTTTTACCCCGTAAATAAATGAATTATAATTCATAATTATACATATATTATGAAAACAAGCTTTGAAAACAAGCACAGCAACTTTAACAAAACAATTTTAATGCGCAGCAAAGTAAAATATTATTCTAAATATAGAATTTCTTTGTGGGATATTTTTCAGCTGTTTTCATTATACTTTTATTTGAAAGAGGGCTTTTATTATAATAAAAAATTGCTATAATCCTTTTATTAATAGAAATTTTGCTGACGTACATGAACTGCTATAATATGGTATAATGTCAAAGCATGTTTCAATAAAATTTATAAAACAAAAAAAATGTAATAAATCAACTTTAATAACAATATTTCGTTTTGCATATTTTTTCCCAAATAATAAATACCTATATGACTAATTTTAAATGATTTTATATAAAAAAATTATAAAAATATAACAATTTACATTCATTCTTTTAATAAAAACTATTCGCGCTATTACGGTATGACGCCACGACTTGATTATAGACTAAGTGAACAAAAAATAATTAAAAATGGGGAGTATATAATTGCACATTAAAAAGGCTACTTCCATGCCAGGCAAATAAAAAATAAAACTTTCATGGTGCACAATAAAATAGGGTAGATACTTGCACGTTAGCCAACTGAAAATTAAGACATGATGTAAATGTTAAAAGTGCGAAGCGGAGTGGTCCAAATCTTTGAACAAAATAAAATCATTTTGAACAGGTATATCATACATTATTTTTTCTACAAGCACTATTTTTCATTTACATTTGTATTCTAATTATTTTTTCAAATATGTCAAAAATGTCACTTTGTTGTACCATTCGTCATTACTAAGGTAGCTAGTTCACTTGTAACACTAGTATTTAAAGTAAAAATGATCTGTCATTTTTTAACACTGGTATCATAAAATGACATTTTTAACATTAAAAAGCCTACTTTAAATAATTTTTATTAAAGTAATAAAATTTAAGATAGCAATTAATTGAGTATATTGTCAGTTACCTTTAACCTCAATTTTATAGATAATACTAACATTTGTATTATTTACTGTTGGAACGAAACCTTTTGGGACTTGTCTTTTGTCATATATTTGCTCGTAAATTATAGTTTAAATGAAAAATATAGTTAATAACATAGACCGCTAGTATGAACAAGTGATTAAGGGTGATTAGAGAGCATTTGACTAGCATTGTTTTATCTCTGTCATTCGTTTATGTATTATTTTAGAGAAAAATACTTCAAATAATAGTTATAGAAAAATTAATTGCACGCATCTTTTATTTGAAGCATTTTTTTCTAAAATAATCTATGAACGATTGACAGAGATAAAACAATGCTAATCAAATGCTCGCTAATCACTCTTAAACACAGTTCATACTAGCGGCCATTGTATTTAAATACAATACACTTTATTAATACATAAAATAAAAAAGCCCAATTATAGTCTTAACTATTTTAACCTAAATAATATTTTTTTATTGCTGTTAATATATTTATTTCAAAGGGTACGAAGACATTTGGGGTTGGGCTCGTATATGGCTGGACGTTACTGCAGATGTTTTTGTTTTTGCTTTACATTTTATCACTAGGCCGCGCACATATTAAAGATCTGACGTCACATAGGTAATACTTTTGAAAAATTATATTTTAATAACAATATACATTTGGCATGAAAAATTTATTAATTTATTCAACACCTATTTCAGAAAAAAAAACGTAGATTGATTATCGGACTCCATTTGAATTAATTGTAAATACTTTTTGTTTTTAACAAAAACAGTGTTACAATGAAAAATTTTCTACAAATGTTTTTGGGGATTTTTAAATTGTTAAGTTAGTAGCTTAGTCTAAGTGTCAAGTAAATATCTTTCATGTTAGTTGTCATTACTCATGAAAAATTAATAAATTAATGAATTAATTTTTTATAGTGAAATATTTAAAAGCGCTCTTTTAAATTAAAATTCAAAGTATTTATTTGTAGCTTCATAACATAATAAACATAAATTTTAACTCTAACGTAACTTGTAAATAACAGTCAAAATGTCAAATGTCAAAATAAATTAAATTTCAAATGTTTATTGAAACAGTGTTACCAACCTTGACATATTAATATTTCTTTCAATAATTATAAAATAAAAGTAAATTAATGCTAAATAGGAAAAGTAGTATGACAAACACGTATTACAACGTCCATTTATAGTAATACTCGTACTTTTGCGTAACTCGCCTCTGGCTTGATTACGCAAACTGTACTCGTAATACAAATAAGGATCATTGTAATACTTGTCGTTCAATTTACTATTCTGGCTTCTCAGTACCTTTCTAATTTTAAAAAATCTGATGTGGCCAGCACATAACCTCTCGCCGTATATTTTACCTGGCTGTATGCATAAAGCAAAGAATATTTTTATAAATACAAATAATATATTCATATAAATCTATGACGTATAAACTTCTTTATTATTATTCAATAATAGCATGTCTCAACATGAAGATATTTTACCATAAATTATGTTACAATAAATTACAAAGTAGAGTTTACCATATATAAATATTAGGCTGGTAACAGCAATTTTCAATTGGATCAACCTTGTTTACTTTCTCTTCATATTCTTCTAGTAAAAACATTAATTTTGGGCGGTCTAAAATGTATATATCTGGATTGTGCATCTATTCTTATATATCTTCTTTTACATTTTATTTTTTCATACTTGTTATATCTAAATAACCTTAATTCCCTTTAATAAAGTGACGGATAGATTGTACTCCGATTATTCTTATATCGATGTGTAATTTTGGCTATATTTACAACTTACTTGAGAAGAATTTGATAGCTTTTTCGCAATTCAAAGTTACTCTAGTCTACAGTACTGGTGTACATTGTCCCATAATGTTTGAAACAAATTTAAGTCCTTCAACCTAGACTTGTCATCTCCATAATAGTCACAGATCAAGAATTAAGGGATTCTCCAAATACATTTTTCTTTCATTACTCATTATTTCTGACACTGACATTTATCTGTCAGTTACAAATAATTTAAATTTGCAACTATTTTTCATGGCATCCTTTCGGTTGTAAAATTAATTACAACATTATTTTATATATTTATTCCTTTTATCTCTATATCTATAAAATATGTATAAAAATATTTAAATGTATCAGAAAGAGAATTTATTTTTCTTTAATATTATCAAGAAAAATTTTCAAAAAATAATATTTAGAAGATTTTTTTTCAAGAATCTTCTACTTCCGGTTGTCCAATTGTTACCAAAACCTTTTCAGATCTTCCCATGAATGTCCGATTGGGAAATACGTTGTTAAACAAATTTTAAGTCTTATAGTTTTTGAGTAACCGTCCTTCCAACATCCCACACACACACATCCACACACACACACACACACACACACACACACACACAGACATCATCGTAAAAATGTTAAAATCGGATTGTAGGGACCTTAAAACGTGCTTATTCAATAAAATCTCGATATGCGATTTTTAGCATGAATCCAATACCTCTCTTAGCGAGAGGTAAAAAAGAGTATAACAAATTTAATACAAATTTTAATAATCGTCTAGTTATGATGAAATACACCGTGAAACAATAAATTATAAAGTATAATATTGCAAATTTCCTAGAAAAAACGGTACACCTAATTCATATTCTGTGACGGTTAGAAAAATACCAAATATAGCCGAGCAGGTAGTTGGAAACAATGATTAAACAAAGTAATGTTATAAATATTAAAAGCATGGAAAACATAAAGGAAATAGTAGCATCTTTGTTTAGATGGAGCTGCGATAAACCACGTATTTTATGTTTACATTTGGAGGAGGCTGCCCGTCGCATACGTGAGGTTACAGAGAAAAAACCAGCATACATTTAAACTTAACTACTTTTAGAAAACAGGAAGAATTCTGACGGCGTTTAATTTCGAATTTACAGATGACAAAGAGCCGTATTAAAAAGCAATTAAGCCAGAATTTTAAACGAGTCAAACATTCTCCTCGGTGCAAAACTACAAAAAGATGGTAAATAGGTTCTTGCTCGATCCAACTTCTACAACTCGTATTTTTTCCTTTTAATTTATGTTGCTTGCGAACTTAAATTGCAAGTTAAATTCGTTGCAAAGTCGAATAACACAAACTGCAGCATTTGACAACAGTTTTCCAACTTTTGCTTCGCTAATTACCTTTCGTGATGCTCATTAAAAATTATCAATTTGTCATTTCCTCCGCGGGTACGCTAAGTGAATAAATATCCGTGTATGTTACAACTGGTTACAGCTCCAAACTTTTCATTACTTTTGTTTTGTTACAGAAATGCAATGCACACAAAATTTCCCAGTTGAAAACTAGCGTGCACTGCTGTTATTATTTACAAAACTGATTACATTTCACGAAATAAATTACACGTGATGTTTTTATAAAATTAATTGGAGCAAATTTTATTAAAACTTAATCAGTCTTTCGCATCAGGAGAAAATTCATTCCGACCTTGATCTAATTCTTGATATCGACATGTTACCAAATTAAAATATAAATTCTATATCCACTAAAAACTTTTTCAATTTGGAAATAAAATCGATTAAAAGTTATCAGCACTTCCCTCAGGCATAATTAAATAAACCGGGACTACACTTTATTGTTCTACTAAAATTTTTGAAATATTACTTCGTATATTTATAAAACCTCATAATAGATTAACAGTTTTAATGAATAAAATTATTATAATTTATTTTTTCTGTGGCTCTATCGAAAATTGTAAATGCAACATACTTTAAAAGTAGAGAATTTTTAAATTTTCTGAAGTACCTAAATACATATTCCTAGCAAACAAAAATTAAATATATGCAGGGTGTAAGTTATAAAACCGGTCATAGGACTATAACATAGAAAAACAGTTTTTATATTAATTTATAGAAAAAAAGAATTGGTGCATGTTATAGAAAAAAAAAATCTGATGTGGCCAGCACATAACCTCTCGCCGTATATTTTACCTGGCTGTATGCATAAAGCAAAGAATATTTTTATAAATACAAATAATATATTCATATAAATCTATGACGTATAAACTTCTTTATTATTCAATAATAGCATGTCTCAACATGAAGATATTTTACCATAAATTGTTACAATAAATTACAAAGTAGAGTTTACCATATATAAATATTAGGCTGGTAACAGCAATTTTCAATTCGAACAACTTTGTTTACTTTCTCTTCATATTCTTCTAGTAAAAACATTAATTTTGGGCGGTCTAAAATGTATATATCTGGATTGTGCATCTATTCTTATATATCTTTTTTTACATTTTATTTTTTCATACTTGTTACATCTAAATAACCTTAATTCCCTTTAATAAAGTGACGGATAGATTGCACTCCGATTTTGTCAATATTTACAACTTACTTGAGAAGAATTTGATAGCTTTTTCGCAATTCAAAGTTACTCTAGTCTACAGTACTGGTGTACATTGTCCCATAATGTTTGAAACAAATTTAAGTCCTTCAACCTAGACTTGTCATCTCCATAATAGTCACAGATCAAGAACTAAGGGATTCTCCAAGTACATTTTTCTTTCATTACTCATTATTTCTGACACTGACATTTATCTGTCAGTTACAAATACTTTAAATTATCAACTATTTTTCATGGCATTCTTTCGGCTGTCAAATTTATTACAACAGATTATTTTATATATTATACTTCTTTTATCTCTAAATCTATGGAATATATAATAAAATATTTAAATGTATCAGATAGAGAATTTAATTTTCTTTAATATTACCACGAAAAATTTTCAAAAAATAATATTTAGAAGATTTTTTTTCAAGAATCTTCTACTTCCGGTTGTCCAATTACTACCAAAACCTTTTCAGATCTTCCCATGAATGTCCGATTGGGAAATACGTTGTTAAACAAATTTTAAGTCTTATAGTTTTTGAGTAACCGTCCTTCCAACATCCCACACACACACATACACACACACACACACACATCCACACACACACACACACACACACAGACATCATCGTAAAAATGTTAAAATCGGATTGTAGAGACCTTAAAACGTGCTTATTCAATAAAATCTGGATATGCGATTTTTAGCATGAATGCAATACCTCTCTTAGCGAGAGGTAAAAATACAAATCTTTTGATACAAAAAATTACATTTCTGTTATATATATATATATATATATATATATATATATATATATATATATATATATATATATATATATATATAAAGTTATCAAATAAATTTAAAAATTAAGAAAAAAATCTCATTAACAATGAAACTGACAGTAACAAAACAGTTTTTGCCTTAAGGAAGCTCAATAATAAACTTTTATTTGCATTTTATTTGTTATAATCATTATTATATTGGCTTTTCTTCATTTTAGTAAAAAATGATAACCAATTACCATTTTTGATTTCGGTAGAATAATTTATTGTTGTTTATAAAATAATATAAAAAAATTACCTCGAAGTTTATGCTTTAAACACAACTCCATGGTTACACAGTTCAACTCAAATGTATGGAACTGACATATAAATGTCACTGTTAAAAAAATAATCATTTCAAATTTATAATATTACCGTTTTTTAAAAAAACTGTAAATAGAACAATAGTTATATGGAAAGTAACTTAATATACATAATTTCAAATTGATATTGGTAACGTTTTAAAACAAAAATTGTAAATTGGACAATAGTTATATGGAAAGGAACTTAATATATATGATTTCTAGCATTAGTAACTATGCAGGTATGTATTTAAATAAAATAAATATATCGTCACGGGTGTGCTAATCTGCTTTATATACAGATTTCGGTAATGATGATGACATATTTGTATCGTGCAATTGTTTACCAAGCGTCACCTCACGGGCACTCATTGCTGGCGTGGAGAGTGCACCTCAGGGGTCAATTTTGTGCTATTTAAAATTCGAAATATTTAGCGTTGATAGGGATCGAATCGGGTTCCCCAGATTCGCGACCAGTCATCAGGCACGCTGCAACTAGACCCCATAGGTATGTATTTAAATTAATAAAAATTAGATGGCGGGAATTATTGTGTTGGTCACATTATTTTTTTAAATTTCAAACGCAAAAACATCGTATTTAATTCAAGTGTTGTTAAATGTTCCTATAATATGGAATAAATGTGCATCTAATTGTGTAGATATTGTAAATATAATATGGAATTAATTAAATTTTGTTGATACTGATCCAGATTGTTTTCAATTTGTTTAATCTTTATATAAATTTATTTACGTCTCTGTAAAAAAAACACATTCGGGAAATTTACATCCTACAAAAAAAAAATCATAAAACAACATTTTAAACAACCTCAAGTTAATATGCCGTCTTAGGCAAATATATGGGTATACTATTATTGATACAGAGCCATTTATATATTTCATTACGAATAATAATATATCGTGCAAGTGTCTTAATGAAAAAACAAGAAGTAAATACTGGAATTATAATGATCAGAAGCAGTCCGACTCCCTTGAACATTTTCCGAAAGCAGTAAGTTATTAACATACTATTAAATGTAATTTAGTTTTTAGAAACTACCCACACTTTAAATAATTTATGAAATTACCTCTCATTTAAGGGAACATGTGTTATTACTTGCATTAATGCACAACGAGTGCGTAATTATATATTGTACACATGCTGCCGGAGTCTACTGTTGACATGTGCCCTCACATTTTCATATTTTTGATATGAGGCCCCTGTTATTATATTATTTTACCAATTACTTTCACATTAGTTTCAACAATGCGTAGAAAATTAAACAATAAGATTTTTGTTTGCTCACCACTACTGTAAACAAGCTCATCACAACATAATATTATTTTAAGCACAGTTGCGGACAAGTGCATAGCAAAATATTTTCTATTCAAATTACAATTTTAGTTTAAATCATTGAATAGTACATACACCGTCTACAAATCAATAGTTATGCACATTAGGTATTTATTCAATAAACGCTGTAAATCAAGATGAAAAACTGTTAGCAAGATTCCCATTATCCCTTTGTATAAAGGCTTTTTAAAAAAGCGTAAATATTAAAGGCATATAGTACTGACCAAAATGAGTAAAAAAAAGCTTAATCAACATAGGTCCAATCTTCAATAGTTTCCGATATATAAGGTAGTGAAAAATGAGTTTTTACGGGGTTTGCCTCTTTTTACCTTCCGTCACCTCTAGGTAAGGAAGGTATTGTCTTTGGTCAAAAAATTCGGTGGTGAGTTTTCATTGAATAAGCACGTTTTAGGGTCTTTACAATACGATTTTACTATTTTTACGATGATGTCTGTATGTGTGTGTGTGTGTGTGTGTGTTCGTATGTGCGTGTGTGTGTGTGTGTGTGTATGTGTGTGTGTGTATGTGACCGCTTTTTCGTGGACGATATCTCCAATACTAGAATTCCAAAAATTACAATTCTTGCGTATTCCTCTTCCTTACAACCATATGCAGACCTGTTTAGATTTTGGTTATAATTGGTCGGCCGGAAGTACCCTCATTTGAAGATTTTAACAGTTTTTCTTGAAAAAATCAGTTAAATGTTACTATAACTTAAAGAATATATTATTATCTATACGATTGATTGCATTTTATATTTGTTATTCAACAGATATAGAGTTAAAGAAGAATACAAATAATAAATTTCACATAAATTTCATAATTCAGCCAGCTATGCTAACTTAACCATGGAAACTGCTAATATTTTCAGGTAATTCAAATTGACAGATGTCAGTATCAATAAAATGTAAATCAATGAAAGAATAAGGGAAGTAACTCTAGTGTTAGAAGTTTCTAGATATATGAGAGACGATTACATTGGTTTGAACATGTCATGAGGAGAGATGAATATATTAATAGAAGGTGGAAGAAACATAGGAAGACCACATATAAGATGAAAAGACTGTATTGTAGAAGACTTGAGGGAAAAGGAACTGAATGAGGAATGACACGCAAAACAAAAATGAGTGGCAGAAGAAAATAAAAAATGGCGACCCCCTAACGAATGGGAAAAACTAAAGAAGAAGAAGAAAATGTCAGTGTCAAGTGCAATTTGCATAGTTTGTTAATGAAATAACTTTACTGGAAATATAGGATCTTTTGCAAGACAATTTATGTATGGGCGCGTGCAGTAACATTATTTTGAATTTGTACATAATACACAGGATTGACGGAAGGTATTGTGCTGGCCACATCAGATTTTTTTAAAATCAAATAATTGTACTAAGTTAAATGTTGTGGCTAACTTGGCCAACTTTCAAATAACTGTAACTGAAATTGAGAAAAATCAAATAAAATTCTAAATATTATTTTTTTGAATTTTTTTATTATTAGTCTTAAAGAACGTAAAATTCTCTATTCGATACATTTTAAATTTTTATTATATCTTCTATATATTGGAATAAAAAAGTAATATATAAGTATCAATAGTAACCATCACATGATTGTAAATGACAGAAAAATGTCATTGTCAAAAATCAACAGTAGTTCATAAACCTATTTGGACGGTATTGGCAGCTCAATTCTAAAACTTGACCTTAAGTCTATTTTAACTAAACACGATAGTGGATAAGAACCGACTCAGAATTTGTCATAGTACGAATATGGTTTTATGTAGATTTTAGCTGAAAATAAATCTTCTTTTTTGACAACATACAGTAGTAAAACGTCAAATTACGTTTTTACGTTAAATAAAGAAGTTTAACACAGTAATAATAAAAATAATATTTTCGTAAATAATTAAATAGAAAGATAGATAGATAGAAGAAATAGTCATGATAAGCAACCCCCACCCCTGTGACGTCGAAGTAAAAACAGCATGTCATTCATAGTCAATAAGAAAACAGTGTCCATCACCTACCGCTATTTACATAAATAAAAGTAGACGATAGTTTGTCACATATTAAGCTGTATGTACCTGACGTCACGTTCTGTTCCAGATTATGACTTTTTCCAAATATTACATAAATTTCAATAATTAATTGTAAAATATCTAAAGGATAATTCATGATATTTTCAAATTTGAGGCTCTTTAAAAAACAATATCTTTTAAAAATTATTACTTAGAAGTGATATAAAAATTCTTGCAGCAACCCAATTCTACTTTTGCTTTCGTCAATAGCGATTATTATTGTTTATCTGATGCATATTTTGCCTTCGATTCACAATCCGGAACGAAAAACAAAATTCTACTATTCGAAACCGAAGATCAGTTGTTCAACTAGCCGGGTAATTGTGTTACACATTTTATTTAATAAAACCTAATATCTTTAAGACTTAAATTCGTTTATTTTTTCAGTTTTTCTTGAATTTTGAAAAGTATAATTTCATTTTACATTAAAAAATAAATATAGAAAACATATCTTACTATGGTTCATTAGAACGACTAAATGCCTGTAATATTAATAAAAATTGGCAATAATTTATGTTAGTTATTATTTGTATCATACATATACTAAATGAAATGAAATTAAAGCAGGTGGACCAACTGATGTGGGACGGGGTTCGTAGTAGTGGTAACACCACTAGCTAGCAACCGAGTAGGCCACTAGAATATCATTGTAATGGTGTACTATTCATACAAAATATTGTTTTGTACCAATTCGTGTTCATATAGTATAACTCTTTCGCCATCTAGCGGTGCCGGCGTTGCAGCATATTAATGTCAAATACTGACGTCAGCCTGTGGCACTATTACACAGACCGTTTCAAAATTATGTAAACTTTAATTATAATTTAATTTATCACAAACATAAATTTCTTTTAAACTTACTCTAATTTTTGGACCATGGTCTTACATATTTCCAAATGTAAATTTCAAATTCGACCAATCACAAAAAAACATCATTAAACTTGGCGGTATACCTTTGATTCATCCATCAGCTGTCTCTTCTGTTTGTGGCGCGAGTCTGTGAGTATTTAATGTGAATTTTGAAAATCTTAATCTCTTCATAGGCCTAACAAACAAACCATCTACGTTTGCGTTTGTTTCTTCATTATACAAATCAACATTTAACACATTCATGGCTATGAAAATAAAATCGTAACCTAAAATTTGAACTGGCGAAACGACAAGTCACATGTTAGCAGTGCCCGCTCCAGCGTTTACGTCGCCCCGGACAGAAAAAACAAATTGCCGCCCCTTAAACATATACATTTTAAAATTATATATCTTTTATTTAAAATAAAAATCAAATGGTTTTAAATTAAAATAAAAACATATATTTAGAAAGAAACATGAATAATAATTAACATTCAAATAGGACAAAACAATAATTAAAAACTACCTGTACCCAGTTACAAATTGTTAACCAGGTACAATTTTAATGATACTACAAAAATGTATTATTTATTGAACAACCACACTGACAAAAAAAATAATGTCCTGTTGCACCAATATTTTAATAATGCATTGAAGAAATATTAAATTAAAATGAACATTTGTATACGTATAAAATAGATTAAATAAATGTTGATTTTAATATAATTTTTGTTCAATATACATTATTAGAATATGTATATAACAATAGCGGCTCGTGTACTAAAACTTTGGTGAGGCAAATAATCCAGAAAAAAATTTTTTGTCATTCAAGGTCAAATGCTTTATAATTGAAAGTTACATTTTTTCAAGGGATGTGCAAATGCATATTTTTCCCCTCTCATCTACAAAAATAAATTGCCAGATCACAGAACATTTTAGGAAATTCTTTGACAAATAGTTTATCTTCATAAGACAGTTGATTAAATGGATTTTTGTTAATTAAAATAACAATATCTTCAGAATTCCTTATATTGTCATTCAATTCTTTTAAAGTTGAAGTCGAAGCCTTCGTTTTTTGTATTCAACTAAAATTCAAATTACAAAAAAACTACGTGGGTAAACTATAAGAACAACGAAAAAAATAAAAGAATTAAATATTTACTGCAATACGTATCAGCCGCAAACCAGAGCCTATTATAATAAAAAATATTTTTTCATCTGTTCTTCATCTCTTTTTAAAACATTCCTTTGCATATACTATACCTAAATTTACTCATTTTAAAAAAAATTGTTGTACATGTTTTTGCGACCGTATTTTAAATTTAAATGTTCTCCATCGTATCACTTACATGCGCTAAAAGTCAACTGCACACTATACACATTCCACCTTTTATTAATATCTCTTTTAATGCAATAGGCCCATTATTGTTCAATGGGCCTTCAGTGCAGCGTACGCTGATATGTAGAGTATGCGAGTTTCAGTTAGTAAATATTTCAGTGTTTTTTTCTATTCCTGTTTCAAACAAGTTCATGCAGCGCCCTGCGTGCTGTTCTATGCGGTGCGCGACTTAGTGTACGTATCCTTTCTTGTTATTTAATTAAATGTACCGCGCTTTTATGGTTGTTTCCTCAGAATTATGGATTACAGATATTTTTTTTAGTTTTTAGGAAAAAACAGTAAATACGAAATGTAAACTGCATGTTAATTTCCGCCAAAGAAAAAAATCGACAAGTATAAATTTCGATTAATTTAGTATTTAACTTATCAATATTTTGTCATATTCCCAACCAAAATGCCGCCCTTTAGATTTGCCGCCCCGGACAAATTTCTGGGTGGTCCGCCCCTAGAGCGGGCCCTGATGTTAGATACTGATTGGTGAGATCCAGAAATTCAAAATCAAACATAGAAAATTGTAAATTTTAAATCAAAATTTAAATTTACAAATAAAATTTATTATAAACCAGCCTTACCTCGGCCAATTTTTAAACTTGATATGTAAATAAACTGTTCTTAAATTTTTACGCAAAAATATGTTAGGAATATGCAAATTCAATCGTGCGGAACATCGTTATTTAATGAACATCAAAAAGAAATCATATATGCCTTAGTAATCCTCGTTTACATTTTATCAATGCTGATATACGTTGCATCATTTCCATACCAAATTTTATTTCAGTACATTATCTGCAAGTGTCTGCATAATTTTCGATATACTCATGAAAAATTATTCCTGTTCTCTCATACATTTTTAGTTTCCGTTTGAGCGTGACTCACTCAATAAAAATGCGGGAACAATTTTCATTGGATAATCATATTACATAGTAAAAAGTTGGTACGCTAATTATAATTAATGATCTCCTTATTATTAATACTCCTACATTTCATTTGACTCATTTATAAGCAACGAGCATTAAAGCATTAAGAAAATTGACTTATTGTTCGAATTCCTACTAAAATAATCTTAATGAGAACATCATTAAGTTGAAAGATTGTCCAAGCGATAATACTCACATTCAGAGCCCGTATCAGATCGACAAATATTAGTGGAGATGTTATCGAGAAATTTGAATACGATGAGTCGAGAAGATATATTCGTATATGACATGTACGAGTTTCGACGAATAGAGTTTGCAAAGTTTTTTTTTCTCATGAATAGATTTGGATTAATCGAATATTAAATAAGATAAGAGTTTTATCGCAATTTTAATTATTCACCCTTAATTGGCATTTTATTTTCAACGTGTATTAAAATGAGAAAAAAAAGTTTATAATTTTAAGGTACATTGGTTCCAAACACGATGCAAAATAAATACGGTCAGTGTATTGACGTAAATATCAATTCCAACTTCGATTTCAGAAAAAGTAAAATCAATTTCAGAAAATATAAATTCAATTTAAGGAAAATTACACATATCAATTTATCTTTTCTGAAATTGAATTTACTTTTTACCTCTCGCTAAGAGAGGTATTGCATTCATGCTAAAAATCGCATGTCCAGATTTAATTGAATAAGCACGTTTTAAGGTCCCTACAATCCGAATTTAACATTTTTACGATGATGTCTGTGTGTGTGTGTGTGTGTGTGTGTGTGTGTGTGTGTGTGTGTGGATGTATGTGTGTGTGTGTGTGTATGTATGTAGGATGTTGGAAGGACGATTACTCAAAAACTATAAGACTTTAAATTTGTTTAACTACGTATTTCCCAATCGGACATTCATGGGAAGATCTGAAAAGGTTTTGGTAACAATTGGACAACCGGAAGTAGAAGATTCTTGAAAAAAAATCTTCTAAATAATATTTTTTGAAAAATTTTCTTGGAAATATTAAATAAAATTAAATTCTTTATCTGATACATTTAAATATTTTATTATATATTCTATAGATTTAGAGATAAAAGAAATATAATATATAAAATAATCTGTTATAATAAATTTTACAGCCGAAAGAATGCCATGGAAAATAGTTGCAAATTTAAATTGTATGTAACAGACAGATAAATGTCAGTGTCAGAAATACGGAGACATTACTGAAGACTTTTTCTGGGAAGTACATACATTATATTATTTCTTAATGTATTAATAAATACATAACATATATCCTTCAAAAATACTGTCAATCCTGACAATGAATTGGAAACATTTCGAAAAATTAGAAGAGGACAAAATTTCTTCAAAAAATGAATTTAAAAATAATCAATCTAAATATAAGAAATAGATATGTAAGTAGAATTTTTAGTGTAGAGTATAGTATACAAGAAATGTTAAATACAATAGGGCGCGAGCAGTCATGTGATTTTGTTGACCCTGACTAGCAGATATGGGGGCCCATGACAGAATGATAGATTGTAATTATGTATATAGATGTCAAGTATCATAATTTATCATTCTAAATTTAGTGATTTTCCAATTCCATGTGGTTTATTTTCCAAGACAAGTAAATTCCACACTCCTGGTGACAAATTAACTACGTGTATTTAGAAAATCTTGAAGTTTTAAATGAAAAATTGACAAGTGATATCCATGTACATAATTACTAATTATCATTCTGAAACGGGCCCCCACATCTGCTTGTTAAGGCCAACAATGTAACATGACTGTTATATACTTATGTAACCAAAAAAGTAAGTGGCGAGAGGTATTGTGCTGGCCACAACAGATTTTTTTTAAATTGATATTAATTTTTTACCTTCCGTCACAAGGTATTATCTTTGGTCAAAAAAAATCGGTGGTGAGTTTTCAATGAATAAGTACGTTTTAGTGCCCCTACAATACGATTTTACTATTTTTACGATAATGTCTCTCTCTCTCTCTCTCTCTCTTTGTGTGTGTGTGTGTGTGTGTGTGTGTGTGTGTGTGTGTGTGTGTATGTGTGTGTGTGCGTGCGTGCGTGCGTGTGTGTCATATGCAGACTTGATTAGATTTTGGTTATAAATGGTCAATCGGAAATACCCACATTTGAAGATTTTAAGTTTTTCTTAAAAAAAGGTATTAAATATTATTATTTGACATTTAATGTTATTATAAATATTAAAGAATATTCTTATCTATACGAATTGATTGCAGTATATATTTCATATTCATTGGATATACAGCTAAAGAATTATAAATAAAATAAATTTTATAAATTAGCCAGCTATGCTAAAACCATGGAAAGAGCTACTATATTAAGAAAATTCTAACTGACAGATGTCAGTGTCAATGAAAAGAAAATGAATGTGGTAGAGATGAGGATGCTGAGATAGATATTGGGGAAGACACGGAAAGATAGGATAAGGAATGAAAGAATAAGGAAAATGGTTCAAGTAATAGAAGTTTCTAGATAGATACAAGAGAGACAATTACATTGGTTTGAACATGTCATGAGGAGAGATGAAGAATATGTTGGAAGAATGAATAGCTTAGTAATACAAGGTAGATGAAAGAGAGGAAAACCAAAGATAAGATGGAAGGACTGTATTACGAAACACTTGAGAGAAAAGGAACTAAATGAGGACAACACGCAAAACAGAAATGAGTGGAAGAAGAAAATAAAACATAGCGACCCCTAACGAATGGGGAAAGCTAAAGAAGAAGAAGATGTCGGTGTCAAGTGCAATTTGCATAGTTTGTTTATGAAATAATTTTACTGGAAGTATAGGATATTTTGTAAGAAAATTTATGTATAGGGCGCGAGCAGTCACATGACTTTACTGACCTTGGCAAGCAGATATGGGGGCCCGTGTCAAAATGACAGCTATTAATTATGTCCATAACTGACAAATGTCATAATTTTTCATTCAAAATTTCATGATTTTGTTATTTCGTGTGGTTTATTTGTTATCATGAGTGTATAATTCAGTTGTCAAGAAAAATATCATATATTAGCAAAAAAATGTAATTTTGAATGAAAAATTATGACATTTGTTGGTTATGGACATAATTAATAGCAGTCATTCTGATACGGGGCCCCATATCAGATTGCCACTACTAAAGAATATTTTATTCTCTATACGATTTGATTGCATTATTTTCTTCATATTCAATGTATTTAGAGAAAATTTTATAAGAAAATTAATTTTCAAATTCACCAGTAAAATACTTTTCTACGCGATTTATGATTTATTCCATAGTTTTTCTTTACGTAAATAAATACAAATCTATCAAAACTTTTACCTAGAATTTTAGATGGGCTGATATCGGTAGATCTAGTTATTCGAGCAACTGACAAAACATACGCCGAGGATTGAAAATTGGACGACACACCACCTATAAATTAAAAAACGAAAATAATAAACTTGTTTTCTTGTGCGTTCATATAAGTTTAAATATCTTAATTGAAAATAAACATGTGATTATAGTTTTTCTTTGACCAGCACACTGTATAGATATGAACAATATATACAGCCGCCCACATCATATTTGTTTATTCATTGTTCTAAGTCCCTATTACTACCTATTGAATATCACATCTATTTTAATAAGTATCCTCGTTACATCTCAATCTATAGATAGATTCATCCCAATCTTCCTATCCCCATCTTCTTAAGCCATTCTTCTTCGAGGCTTCTCTGCATCTCACCGCCTACTGTGCCGGACAGACAGACACGGATACCCAACAAAACACACACGCACTACCAGCCACGTGATTAATACATACACACGAGCCTCATGTATCCAACCACTGGGAACCAAATCGATTTTGGAGGAGGTTGTTTATTTTCCACAATAGGAATTTGTAATGGTAATTTCCAGGGGATATGTTATTGAATTTATAAATGAAGAGAAAGCCAGGAAGACAGGGAATTGATTATTTTAATACCAACGAGAAATATGTTAGTGGGTCATGGTATGATATTAATGTTGTAATTTGTGTATTGATATTGGGACACGACGAGGATGTAAATAGTTACAGTATTTTTATTATCCTGTCTAGCAATCATTTCGATTTAGAGACAATGGCCTTATTACCTTCGATATGTAGATTTGTATGTAATCTGTAGAATCATACAAGCCAGACTAGTACAATGATGTTTTAAAATGGTACCTATCTATCTAGCCATAAAGTAAAACACTTGCTTCTGAAATCTCTACACATTTGCAAGCACCAAAATATTCATCCTTCGCATTTTCAACCTTGTTACCTATCACTAAGAGAGGTATTGGATTCATGCTAAAAATCGCATATCCAGATTATAATGAATAAGCACGTTTTAAGGTCCCTATAATCCGATTTTAACATTTTTACGATTATTTCTGTGTGTGTGTGCGTGTGTGCGTATGTGTGTGGGGACGTTGGAAGAACGATTTCTCAAAAACTATAATACTTAATATCTGTTTAACTACGTATTCTCAATCGGACATTACTGGGAAGAGATGAAAATGTTTTGGTGATAATTGCACAATCGGAAGTAATAAATTCTTAAAAAATTCATGTAAATATTATTTTTTGAAAATTTTTGTTCTTGCTAGTATTAGAGAAGAGTAAATTCTCTATCTGATACATTCAAATATTTTATTATATCTTTTATAGATTTAGACATAAAGAAATATAAGGTATATTATAATCTATTGTAATAAATCTCACAGCCCAAATACTGTCATGAGAATCAATTGAAACATTAAAAAGTTTGTAACTGATAGATAGGTAAATGACAGTGTCAGAAATTCAGAGATATTACTGAAGATTTTTGTGGGAAGTATATATATGATATTATTTCTTATTGCATTAATAGTTAAATATTTAAAATTATAAATATAGTACATATACCCTTCAAAAATACTGTCAATCCCGACAATGAATTGGAAATATTTCGAAAAATTAGAAGAGTAGGACAAAATTTCTTCATAGAAAAAAATTGAAAATATAGTTTTTTAATATAAAGTACAATTTTTGGTGTAGAGTGTAGGTATATAAGAAATGTTAAATACAATAGGGCTCGATCAGACATTTGACTTTGTTGGCCTTGACAAGCAGATATGGGGCCCGTGTCAGAATAATAGCTAGTAATTATGTACATAGATGCCAAATATCATAATTTTTCATTCTAAATTTAGTGATTTTCCAATTCCATGTGGTTTATTTTCCTCGACATGTAAATTCCACACTCCTGGTGACAAATTAACCACGTGAATTTAGAAAATCTTGAAATTTTTAATAAGAAATTCTGACATTTGACAAATCGGATTGTAGGGACCTTAAAACGTGCTTATTCATTATAATCTGGATATGCGATTTTTAGCATGAATCCAATACCTCTCTTGGAGAGAGGTAAAAATTGATTTATATTTCATTAACTAGAACTTTTGCAAATATCTCTGAAACAAAGCATCTGCTAAATATTGCTTACATGAACTTATTTTCAGATTCTTAAATTTCAGTTTGGTTATTTAATCTTGAAACATTCTGTATATAATTCTTGTCCTATGCTGTACAGAGGAGTAATAGAATTACATGTTTATTTTCTTTTAAACTCTCGATGAATGCACAAGAAAACAAATTTATTATTTTTGTTTTATAATTTCTTGATGCTGTATCATCCAATTTTCATTCCTAAGCATTTGTTATGACAGCTGCTCTGCTGACAAGATCAGTCGAGATCAGCACATCGAAAATTCGAGGTAAAAGAGTTTTGATAGAATTTGTATTTATTTAATACGCAAAGAAAAACTATAGAATAAATCCCGTATTTCTCTTGTAACGTGAGAAGCTTTGAGAAGCCCAAGCTCTTCTATTTCTTTTTCTAAAGCTGGAAGAGAAATACAATAAATAATGTTCTTTGTGGAAAAAATCTTTGAGCAGGGGAATCCTGTATTTGCTGCAAAGGTATAACAGTGCGAACAACCAAACTAAATTAATTAGAAAATTCCACAAGTTGTGAAGAATCAAAAATAAAAATCCTCCCCAGCTTCAAGTATCAAACGATGCGAGTGCGAGCCTCACTTCACAACTTGAACTTGCTCGCTAGTCGCTACCTGCGATGCTGATGTTTATGTTTGAAGTGAAGCAAGGTCGCTCGCACTAATAACTTGGCGAACACAGTAACCCAATTAAATGTAGCCAACTTTTCAATTAGCAGGATTGAAGTTTTACGTTGTTTTATTGTTGTTCCGTTTACTTCCAAGTTTGAAATATTCAGCGAGCGGTGACATTTCGCGGCCCGCAGTTAAACTGACATTATGCGGGATTAAATATGTAGCGCCATGCCGTTGACATATAAAACCACTTATAAATGCGCTGTGTACACCGGGAAAGGTCTACTGCAGGAAAACTACACACAACAACTAATAAATTTGTTATTGTTACTCTATACGGTGATTGATTTATAAATTTATGAATCATAAATATTGCAAAACTTATAATAACTCCTGTTACGCTTTCTGATTTACCATTAAAGGTGTTTAGCAATATTAAAAATTCATAAAACAACTTTCTGCTTCATTTGCTTTCGCGAGGTTTTAAAATTATTGCATGTACTTTACATAAACAATTTCGTAAAATCGACGTGACAGGAATACAAAGTATTTTAGAATTTAAAAAAATGCAAAATTATAAAAAAATATTGAGGCAATAGACCTCATTAAATGATATTATCAAACCGTAAATATTCATTTGTTTTCTCTAAAAAAGTTATGTATCGAATATTATTGCGAGCCTGACAAGTTTCTAGAAGAGTACAGCGAGTGGAAATAACAGTTCAGTACGACTTAGGGTTCAGCAAGATTATATTTCTGAAATTATCCGGTGGAAACATGAGGTCTATTTGACAACTTGCACTAGATAGTTTCAGTATTAACACATTGACTGCCACGATACTTTTTGAAAAAAATTACCCCGCGGCCACGCCATTTTTTTTCGAAAAATTGTTAATAAGTTCAAAATAAGTAGTTAGGTACCCATAAGTAATTTTTTTTGTTCTTAGAAACGTAGATATTAATTTTTTTGTATGTCACTCATATGTGGTTGACGTGGCCCACCGTGTTATATTGTTTCTTGCAGAGCCATGTCGGCCATATATGTGTGACGATATGTTAGGTTATGTTTCTCTTTTATCAGCTGTAAATTTGTGATAGTTGATACAGTTTTATTTGTAAAGTTGTCTTGCGAAAAGTTCAGTAGAAAATGGCTAAAAGAAAATATTTCAGCGATGATGATTTGCGAATAATATTAGAAAGTGATGAATTTTTACGAAGTGATGACGATGAAGAATGTGCAGATTTCAGTTCAGATGATTCTATAAAAGACCCTGGATATAATCCTTCACCAAATACTTCAGAAAATGAAGAAGATGATGAAGTAGTTGAAAATATTGAAGAAGTAATTCAGGATCTACAACTAGAAGAGGAAAGTGAGGAGTTAGATAGTCAGTCTCCAGAGGTTCCGGAGATTGTTAAATGGACAGAGTACGAAGGTCGTCATAAAACATTTACTTTTACTGGCAACTCAGGTTTACAAATAGATGTGGCGGAAGATATTACTCCATTTGATGCGTTTTCATTATTTGTTGATGGTGAAATTATAAATATTATCGTAGCGGAAACAAACAGATACGCTGAACAGAAATTGAATAATAATCAAACTAAGAGTAAAAGTCGAATGAAAAAATGGGTTCCAACTGATAGTGAAGAGATAAAAAAGTTTTTGGGGCTTCTTATATGGATGGGGTTAGTAAGACTTGGTAGTATTCCATCCTATTGGTCAACAAGCGATATTTATAAAAATAATGTAGCGGCAAAAAATATGTCTCGTAATAGATTTGAATTATTGCTGTCAAATATTCACTTTTCAAACAATGAAGAAATTCCCCAAGGAGATAGACTAGGAAAAATACAACCTCTTATAGATGCATTGCAAAAGAAGTTTCAAGATATAATGATTCCAGCTGAAGACTTTGTTATTGATGAAACCCTTATACCTTGGAGAGGTAGATTAGTATTTCGACAATACATACCTAATAAAGCTCACAGATATGGGATAAAGCTTTTCAAGCTATGCTCTACTGAAGGATATACTTGGTCCAGCAAAATATACTCAGGGAAATCTGAAAATTATACAAAAAGGGTTGGTTTAGGTAGAACAGTTTGTGAAGAGCTATCGCACGGACTTCTAAATCAAGGTCGCACATTATTTGTCGATAACTTCTATACAAGCTATGAATTAGCATTATCCTTTTTACACCAAAATACTCACGTAGTTGGTACTTTGAGGGCCAATAAAAAATATATGCCACGAGAACTTTTACACGCTAAACTAGATAGAGGACAAATGATAGCGAAAGAAGAGCAAAATGGAATTGTGGTACTAAAATGGCGGGATACACGCGATGTAAGAATTTTATCAACTAAACACGCTCCACACATGAGAAATATTACAGGCGACAAGGAAATAAATGCTGGAGAAGATGGGGGATGTAATGCTGACCAACCATCAACCAGTCGAGCTTCAAATACTAATCGAAAACGTAAAAATAAACAAAAGCCAATCGCCATACTAGCGTACAACAGAGGGAAAGCTGGTATTGATCTATCAGATCAAATGTGTTCATATGCCACGACCCTGAGGAAGGGTATAAAGTGGTACCGGAAGCTAGGCATAGAGTATTTGGTAGGTATTTCACTTGTGAATGCTTTTGTAGTATATAAAACAGCAACTAAAAAATCAGCTAAAATACGATGGTTTCGAGAAGAAATAGCATCAAGCTTGCTAAATTTACAAAAAAAATTAAAACACGTCAAACCCAATTGTCGTAATGTTCATGTTCTAAAAACTAAAATGGATGAAAATAATAAAAAGGTACGCCGGATGTGTACTTTGTGTTATGCAAGAATAAAAAAACTTGAAGGAAGAACTGCTGCTAAAAAAAAGGGAAAAAAAGTATACACATATTGCCCGGATTGCAATAATGCCCCTTTTATGTGTTTAGAGTGCTTTGGAAACCACCACAAATCTAATTAACTTTATATTTGACGTATACTTTATGTTTTAAAAGTTATATTTGTAACTATATTATAGTTTGAGAAAATAAATTACTAAAATAATTAAATTGTTGTTATTTCTCTTATTTTTTGAGCAGGGCCAAAACCAATATACCAAAAGTTTCGCCAGAGGCCACGCTTTAAAACACTACAGTAAAATAGCATATAGTGTACACCATATTTATCCGACATGGCTTCAACTGAAATACGTGTCGCACATATATGGGTGACGGAGCGCACAGTGATCAAAGTGGTGTCGCCCATATATGGTGGACGTGGCAGTCAATGTGTTAACTTTTTAACACTGAAGTGTGTCATAAAATAAATGCAATTTGTACTATTTGTATAATATGTTCGATGAGAAAATTGTTAAGACTAGTGCACACTTTCCTGAACTGACTTTAAAAATAGTATATTTAGAGCAAGCTAGAGTGGGGTTAATTCAAATTTCAATTTTAAAAGCTATACATTAATCTCACGAGATCCATTATTTAAGTTCGTTAGAAGATTTCAATTTATCTCTATTAATTTAGTTATTTCAATTGCTAAATATATTAATTTATTATTTCATATTTTTTATAATAGACAATGGCATTTTTAAAACAAATTTCAAAATATTTCATTGCTACGTATGTTATAATAAATTTAAAAATCTGTTGTGCCCAGCACAATACTTCTCGCCATTTCTGGTTTTTGTTACCATAGGGTACGACATTGTTGGACTTGACAAGCAGATATGGGGACCCGTGTCAGAATGACAATTAGTAATTATGTACATAGATGTCAAATGTCAGAATTATTCATTAAAAATTTCAAAAAATTTTAAATTGGAAAATTACGAAGTTTAAAATGAAAAATTATCATATTTGACATCTATGTACATAATTACTAATTTTGACACGGGCCCTCATATCTTCTTGTCAAGGCCAACAAAGCCCCATGACTGCTCGGGCCCTATTGTATTTAACATTTCTTGTATACTTACACACTACACCAAACATTCTTCTTATATCTATTTTTATTCTTTATATTTAGGTTTTTTTAACTTGAAATTCATTCTATGAAGAAATTTTGTCCTACTTTTCAAATTTGTCGAAATGTTTCCAATTCATTGTCGGGATTGACAGTATTTTTGAAGAGTATATGTATAATTTTAAATATATAATTATTAATACAATAAGAAATAATATAATGTATGTAAAAATCTTTAGTAATGTCTCTGGATTTTTGAGACTGACATTTATCTCTCAGTTACAAACAATTTAATTTTTCAATTGGTTTCCATGACATTATTTGGGCTGTGAGATTTATTACATATAACAGATTATTACATACCTTATATTTCTTTATCTCTAAAACTATAAAAGATATAATAAAATATGTATTAGATAAAGAATTTACTCTTCTTTAATACTACTGTTCGATTGAGAAATACGTAATTAAACAGATGTTAAGTATTCTAGTTTTTGAGAAATTGTCCTTCCAACTTCCACATACACACAACACACACAAACATTGTCGTAAAAATGTTAAAATCGGAATGTAGGGACCTTAAAACGTGCTTAATCATTAAAATCTGGATATGCGATTTTTAGCATGAATTCGCTACCACTCTTAGAGAGAGGTAAAAAAACACATTACCTGACGGATGATTTCATGTGTTTCATTGCAATAACTACTGTTTTAACCTATAAATTTAATAATTGTTGAAATTTTAACACTAAAATACATAGATAAGTTAAACATCGTTAGAAAGGTAAAAAACAATTCTATTTCCGTGGTTTAACTTGCCAATATGGCATTTATTCAAAAATTTAAACTTTGTCATCATAACTCCAAATCCAATAGTGATAAAAAATAAATGTAAACCTAAATTCAGTATTATGTCATACTTGGAAGTTGTACGAAAAAAAAAATGCAAAATTTACATTTTCGCCTATATCTAGCGGTCTTTGATATTTTCTTAAAAACCAATATTCCACTAAAATGGCAACTTTCGTTTACTGAAACGTCGGTTGTGTAAAAGTATAAATCCTGTTTGACTAAGATTTCGAGTAATTGTTAATACCTAATCTATACCACAATCGAAAAATTTCACGCATAACCTTAAAATAATTTGAATTATCTTCATCATTAAAGTATTATTTTAAAGAGATTTCTGAAGATAAAGTGCCACTTATAAGTATTAGAGAAAAATAAAAAGCATATAATCGATAAAAAAATAAACTATTAATAATAAATGTCTTGACTTATATTAGACTCAACCCATTTGTACGATCAAACTGTCTATATACTTAATGTAATATCAAGAACTATTCCTGACTGTAGTCGTACGCTATGTCTTTCATTGGTAGCAAATATTCGTATAAATATAAACTGTCGTAAATATGTCGGGATGTAAGGCTGCGATTAGGTGTAGGTGAAAAATGTAACACGCTGTGCGGTCGTGAGATATGAGAGATGAAGTTTATTACTGCGAGAGTACGAGGCAAAGCGTGTGTTTCAGCCAGTAAAATGTTAGAGAAATGGTGTCAAAAATATAACAAACTTCAGGAGAAAACATACATTCATGGCGGGTTCACAGAGATATAACAAAGTAATATTTCAAAATATGTGTTTGTTAAACAAATTTGAAAAAGTAAATAACCCATTTCAGCAGAAGACAGTCTACTTTTTATTCGCAGATTTCAGTAATGATATATTTATATTCTATGTATATCGCGCTTATCAAGCGTCATCTAATGGGTACTCAAAAATACTGTACAAGAGAGCGCACCATAGGCGACTCAGATTCGAACCCGGATTGCCAAAACTACGGCAGCTCGATATTAGATTTTCTCCAAATTATAGGCCTATCATCTAATCCAAATTTAGAGAAAATAAGGACCATATTCATAGTCACTACTTGAAATTCGCTAAGATTATCCTAAGCTAAGCGTAAGCCTAGGACACACTTTACTTCAAATATATTTTCATATACATAAAAAATTCTTAACTTTTACTTCATTCAAGTAAATCTTAAGTCAGATTTAAGATTCCTATGACGCGACTGCATGGTGACAGCTGCCTGTTTGTTATTGTTATCGTTAATTATATTGTTGTCAGTTGTCATCAACGATCATATGTCATAGTATCCAATAATGCATGCACCCCCAATGTTTTTATTTTATCTTCCGGTAAAATCCCCTGAATTCAGTTCTGATCTCATTAATATTAATAAATATCTTTATTGTAAATGTGTTTCTTTTGAACTTCAGATTCATTATTTATGTAACTACTTACAGGATATTGAAAAATGATTTAAATTTAACCCACCTGAAAACTCCCTGTGGCATAGAACCTTAGAGATATCAAAAGCTTAGTGCTCGGGACAATGGGCAATCCACGATTGCTTTCAACATGTATATAATTATTTACTATTAATGGCAGTAGAATTTGTTGAACGCACTGTTTTTAAAATCTATACCTTCTCTTGAATTCAACGTCATTTAAAATGTCTAAAGGGTTATTGCTTCTTAAGTACCGTTTAGGAATCATGTGTTCCTTATAAATCAAATCCAAAAACTCTTC
Source organism: Harpalus rufipes (assembly GCA_951394225.1). Classification (NCBI taxonomy): domain Eukaryota; kingdom Metazoa; phylum Arthropoda; class Insecta; order Coleoptera; family Carabidae; genus Harpalus; species Harpalus rufipes. The sequence goes on along the minus strand of OX596284.1, from coordinate 37,960,142 downwards.
ATAATTATCATACTCCTCAAATTCATCTTCAAAATTGTTCATTTTCAACACCAAATTAAAGTTTAAAACTAGACACTTCGTAATTATCAAAATATATCTTGTTATGACAAATATAATTTTAATTTAAAATGTACAAATTTAAAAAAAAAGTTTTATGACTTTTTAATGTTACTCTTAGCTGTCATAAATGTGTATATAATTTTTTTAAAAATTCTATATAATCACATTGCCACACCTAGGAACACGAGTAATTTTCTGATGACATATTTTCTTGTTTATTTTCCATAAATTTTAATTGTTTATTGTTTTTCTTTTCCTTGCGTAATTCTTGATCTCTCGTGCGTGTGGCCGTTTTTAGGTTATTTGAATTTTTAGAATTTTACGACGAAAATTGAGAAAGAAACAAATGAAATAAAAGTCAGACGGTTTCATTTTTATTATTAAAATTTATTGGCATTTTTCTTATTTCTTTTTTATTACATGAATGCCAGGTTTACTTCGACAATTTAATATAGGTGCTTCATAAAAATAAAATTGGACTTGATATTTATAAAACAACAAACAAAATTACAAATTGACGAAAAAATGCGAATATCTTAGCGATTTTATTTGAATTCAAATTCTGGAAAGAAACAAATTATTCCAAGAAATATTTCTCTTTCTGACAAAAACAAGGAATTTAATTCTCTTTTCTTATATGAAACAAAGCTTCGGTACGTAAGTTACAGAACTCAAATTCTAATCAATTAAATATGGCAAGAAATAATTACTGTTGTGCATTCACCACAATTGCTGCCAATGCCCATCACATATCGTTTGTTGATGTTAAACTTTCAACAAGCAGTTTTTGATTTAAAAAGTATGTGCAAATTTAGTGAAATATTCCAAATTAATATATACTCGTAATATAAGGCAGCGGAATAACTTGTTTCTGTCAACATTTCAAGATGATACATAAACGTCTAATGTACTCGTAGTTCCAATTTCATTCCAAAGAAGGAGACATTGTCATGAAATTCAATATTTAATAAACTTATATAACATAAAATACATATTTATGTAAATAATGTTAAGTACACTTTATACAATACCTCTTGCCACCTCCGTATTTGGTTACATAAGTATAGGGCGCGAGCAGTCATGTGATTTTGTTGGCCTTAACAACCAAAGTGGGGGCTCGCATCACAATGGCAAATAGTAATTATGTACATAGATATCAAATGTCAGAATTTTTCATTCAAAATTTCAAGATTTTCTAAGTTCACGTGGTTAATTTAAATAATAGGAAAATAAACCACATGGAATTGGAAAATCACGAACTTTAGAATGAAAAATTATGATGTTTGACATCTATGTATATAATTACAAGCTATCATTCTGACATGGGCCCCCATATCTCCTTGTCAAGTCCAACAAAGTCACATGACTGCTCGCGCCCTATTGTATTTAACATTTCGTGTATACCTATACTCTACACCAAAAATTCTACTTACATCTATTCTTTATATTTTAAATATAAATTCATTCTATGAAGAAATTTTGTCCTACTTTTAATTTTTCGAGATGTTTCCAATTCATTGTAAATAAATAGTATTTCTGAAGGGTATGTGTAATATACCTATAATTTTAAATATTTATGTATGTATGTATGTATTTCCCAGAAAAAGTCTTCAGTAATGTCTCTGGATTTCTGACACTGACATTTATCTGTCAGTTACAAACATTTTAATTTTTCAATTGGTTTCCATAGTATTATTTCAGCTATAAGATTTATTACAACAGATTATTTTTATATTATATTTCTTTTATCGCTAAATCTATAGAAGATATAATAAAATATTTAAATGTATCAGACAGAGAATTTATGTTTCCTTAATATTAGCAAGAACAAAAAGTTTCAAAAAATAGTATTTAGAAGATTTTTTTCAAGAATCTGCTACTTCCGGTTGACCAATTGTTACCAAAACTTTTTCAACTCTTCCCATTAATGTCCGATTGGGAAATACGTATTTTAACAGATATTAGGTCTTATAGTTTTTGACAAATCATCCTTCTAACATACACACTCAAACATACACACACACATACACACATACATCCACACACACATACATCCACACACACACACACAGACATCGTAAAAATGTTAAAATTGGATTGTAAGGACCTTAAAACGTGCTTATTCATTAAAATTTATATACGCGATTTTTAGCATGAATCCAATAAGTCTATTAGCGAGAGGTAAAAAATTGAATGGCTGTAGTGTTAAAGATAGCTTAATCACATAATTGGAACATTAATAATATATAATATCAAGTTTCACAGATATGCATTGTTGGTATTATTAGCATTGAATTTTTTTACCTCTCGCTAAGAGAGGTATTGCATTCATGCTAAAAATCGCATATCCAGATTTTATTGAATAAGCACGTTTTAAGGTCCCTACAATCCGATTTTATCATTTTTACGATGATGTCTGTGTGTGTGTGTCTGTGTGTGTGTGTGTGTGTGGATGTGTGTGTGTATGTGTGTGTGTGTGTGGGATGTTGGAAGGACGGTTACTCAAAAACTATAAGACTTTAAATTTTTTTAACTACGTATTTCCCAATCGGACATTCATGGGAAGATCTGAAAAGGTTTTGGTAACAATTGAACAACCGGAAGTAGAAGATTCTTGAAAAAATCTTCTAAATACTATTTTTTGAAACTTTTTGTTCTTGCTAATATTAAGGAAACATAAATTCTCTTTCTGATACATTTAAATATTTTACAATATATTCTATAGATTTAGAGATAGAAGAAATATAGTATGTAAAATAATCTGTTATAATAAATTTTACAGCCGAAAGAATGGCCATGGAAAATAGTTGAAAATTTAATTTGTTTGTAACTGACAGATAATGTCAGTGTCAGAAATCCGAAGACATTACTGAAGACTTTTTCTGGGAAGTACATACATTATATTATTTCTTAATGTATTAATAGAATTGGAAACATTTCGAAAAATTAGAAGAGGACAAAATTTCTTCATCAAAAATGAATTTAAAATTAAATAATCTAAATATATATGGAATAGATATATGCGTAAGTAGAATTTTTGGTGTAGAGTGTAGGTATACAAGAAATGTTAAATACAATAGGGAGCGAGCAGTCATATGATTTTGTTGGCCTTGACAAGCAGATATGGGGGCCCATGTCAGAATGATAGCTAGTAATTATGTATATAGATGTCAAATATCATAATTTCTCATTCTAAATTTAGTGATTTTCCAATTCCATGTGGAGCAGAATTAAATGTTAAATATCTAAGGCATACAAGTAAACTTTAAACTCCTGGTGATAAATTAACTACGTAAATTTAGAAAATCTTGAAATTTTTAATGAAAAATTCTAACATTTGACATCTATGTACATAATTACTAATTATCATTCTGAAACGGGCCCACACATTTGTTTGTCAAGCCCAAAAATGTAACATTACCGTTCGCGCCCTATACTTATGTAACCAAAAAAAGGAAGTGGCGAGAGGTATTGTGTTGGCCACAACAGATTTTTTTTGATTTTAATTAACGCATTACATTAAGCCACAAAAGTGCAAAAAACAAAATAGAAAATTTATTTGTATTTGATTACAAATTTGCCTGTCTTTTTATCAACCAAGAGCGCAGGTCGTATTAAGGAAATTTTGGCTATAGTTATCCTATCAATTTATAAGTTGCTGTAGGATTATTAGTGCTTCACAAGATAAGATTTCTTATCTTGTTGGCTACTTCTTGTCTTGTATTTGAAGTATAATATAATATTGCAAGAGTGCAAGAATGCAGGAAAATATTAGAAAATCTAGCTCTTCTTCCATTTCTCTTACAAGACAGATTCTTGCTTCGTCTTGCAACGGAATATATAACGTCTTGTTCTTGCCTTGCATTTTCTGCAAGACAGGAACAAGAAAAATGCAAGACTATCGTGAAACACTAAGGATTAGCCTGGAAAATAGAACCTTCAGAACTAGTCTCATGAAGTGTCCAGAAAATATTCGTATTCCAATCGGTTACATATACTTATGTAATAGTTGTTTAAGTGCTTCCTACCGGTTGAAGATGTCGAGGTCTCCAGTACATCCGATACCGGTAGAAGAGCACTGATTGGCCGCAATATTTATTTCGCTTTTTGTACGATCACGATCAATGGACAAAATTTTAAAAAAGATGTAAATTATTTTGTTATATTAAAAAATTTTGGTTGTAATTTTGAAAGTAAGCTTTGATCATTGTTTTTATCCCTTACCGCGTCCGCCTCGTGATGTGAATCACTTAAAAATCAGTAATTTATAAATAAAGCTTTCTGCCTTGGAAACCCTATAGGTAAACAACAAAAAAAAACCGGTCGTACAAAAAAAAATATAGTCATTACCGATAGCAGATTGATACACCCTGCTCTGATTATGTTATTATTTATTTTTAATTCTCGATTTTTGCATGCACATTATAATGTCAATTAGTATTTTATGCTAAAAATACATCTGCTGTAATCTGTCCAAATAGGGAGCAACTCCACGACAAAATAGAGTAAAACCTCTAAAATGCGTCAATTAAACGCCAAGCCGCCTCAATCTCAATCAGATGAAGTCAAGGTTAGGGAAATTAAGACCTCAACACAATACGCGATATTTATCACCTGAGACGTCACTTTAAACTTGACACAATATTTAATCTTACAAGCGGTCAGCTATATGAGATAGATAGTGTAGACAAAAGGCTTAGCTGGAATTTAGTAACTCATAACCATAACTAAACCAGCGACTTATTAAACAGATTATTAAATCCAGATAAACCTGACCTACATCAAGATGGTGAAAATGATTGGGGATTTCTCTTTTTAATTTGCATGTGTGACGTAAGATTAATTCTTTGTAAAGAGATAAACACAAAGTAGGCTGTTGTAGTTCACTGATTGTAAAGAACAAGTTAATATAATATAGTAGTAGGACCTTGGATCAAATCTTAATACCAATATTGAAATATCAAAAACATTAGCTTTATAGTCTTCAGCCGGTGTTGAATCGGAATAAATATAAGGCTTGATTTACATCAGCTGTATAATCATTTATATAACACTCATCTTCAACGATAAAAATACCGGAACTCTAAATTTTTGAGATTACCGTCAAAGAAGCTTTAGTCTTCATTAATTTTTATATTTTCACATTGTTACAAAAGATAAAAATCTGACGTGATCAACACATTACCTTCCGTCTATCCTGTGTATTATGTACAAATTGCATACACAAGTTTTCTTGCAAAAGATCTTATATTTTCATACGTAATATAACAAGTGATATGATTATCATCGATGATATTCTCGAGTGAAACCGAGCTGCAGATTTCACGAGTCCGAAGGACGAGTTGAAATGTGCTGCTTCGGTTTCACGAGCAATATCTTCGATTATTAATCATATCACGAGCTTATATTTAATGAGAGAATATAATGAATTTTTGCAATCTAACCTAACCTAACTTTTAATATACATATTCATATTGTATTAAAACATGGTACTTACGAGTTTTATTTAATATTTCGGAGTTTGAATTATTGTTATTATTTATTTTTATACTCAAAATTAACTGTCAATGTCATAAATAAAGAAAACAAATCCCTTAGTAACGACTATAAATACGGTGTTTATTTCCTTGTTTTTTATCATCGCTGTGATAAACGCGTAGCTAGGGAGATTCTGAATGATGATTGGCGGAAAACATGTCACGTGACTAAGGAATTATATTCTCAATAAAATTATTTCATAAAGAAACTACGCAAATTGCGCTTGACACTGGTATCTTCTTCTTCAGCTTTTCTCATTTGTTAGGGGTCGCTGTTTTTTATTTTCTTTTTCCAATCATTTCTGTTTTGCGTGTCGTATTGTAGGGACTCTAAAACCTGCATTTTCATTAAAAACTCACCATCGAATTTTTTGACCAGACAATACTTTCCTTACATAGTTGACGAAAGGTAAAAATAACATGTATTATTTTTTCCATCCGTGGCACTCTTATTAACACCATATTTTAATCAAATTAGTATAAAACTTTACATGTATTTTCCTCAAAGAAAATTAAAAGTTATGTGAGGGTGTAAACATATTATATCAGAGAATTCAGAATTAAATTCTCTAACGAATGAAAAACTAAAAAGTATATATATTCTTATTTAAAATAAAAATCTGATGTGGCCAGCACATTACCTCTCGCCGTATATTTTACCTGGCTGTATGCATAAAACAAAGAATATTTTTATAAATACAAATAATATATTCATATAAATTTATGACGTATAAACTTCTTTATTATTCAATAATAGCATGTCTCAACATAAAGATATTTTACCATAAATTATGTTACAATAAATTACAAAGTAGAGTTTACCATATATAAATATTAGGCTGGTAACAGCAATTTTCAATTCGAACAACCTTGTTTACTTTCTCTTCATATTCTTCTAGTAAAAACATTAATTTTGGGCGGTCTAAAATGTATATATCTGGATTGTGCATCTATTCTTACATACCTTCTTTTACATTTTATTTTTTCATACATGTAAAGCCTGTTTTACACAATCATATATTTACAATTAAATTTACATGCAAAATATTTTCATTTTTACATAATAATTTTTGATCAAAATCTTTTCGTTTTACACGGCCAAATATTTGTGACATGTTTGATTGTTGCCAACTAAGTACATTTTTATATGTTGGTAACAGTTTACTATTACGGTTTACTAACTTCTCAAATGTTTACAGCTGATGTTTTCATCTGTGTGTCACGCTCGTTTACACTTCAAAATCTTATTTCGTGCATTAACAACTGCGACATTTACAAATAATTTTTTAATTTTTCTATTCATTGTTCTTCATTTTAATTTGACGTTTGGTTTTGTGAAAAGTTTCATAGAACAGAGTAGCAACTACACATGAAATGTAAACTTTTGTTTAATGAAAACCCTAAATATCACCAAAATGTGAAGCAAATGACCTTCAAAATTAGAACATGCCCTATTTAAGAAATTTTTACAGCATCGTATGGTGCCATAAGAAGTTGTAAATTTATTACCGTGTAATCATTGAAATTTTGTGATCAAATACGAAGTTGTAAAAATGCATGTAAATTTATGATAATGTAAAACAGGCTTTATATCTAAATAACACTAATTCCATTTAATAAAGTGACGGATAGATTGCACTCCGATTATTCTTATATCGATGTGTAATTTTGTCAATATTTACAACTTACTTGAGAAGAATTTGATAGCTTTTTCGCAATTCAAAGTTACTCTAGTCTACAGTGCTGGTGTACATTATCCCATAATCTTTGAGTCCTTCAACCTAGACTTGTCATCTCCATAATAGTCACAGATAAAAGAATTAAGATATTCTCCAAGTACTTTTTTCTTTCATTAGTTATTATTTCGATGAGATACAATTTTTCTGTATTTTACGTTGCAGAGTGGACACCATCTTTACTTTCATCTTGTGTTTATAACATTTAAATATCGTCTTCCTTCGAGCTGTATTCTCGCTTATATCTATTCTTTACATTTAGATTTTTTATATATAAATTAAGGGGTTCTCCAAGTACATTTTTCTTTCATTACTCATTATTTCTGACACTGACATTTATCTGTCAGTTACAAATAATTTAAATTTTCAACTATTTTTCATGGCATCCTTTCGGTTGTAAAATTAATTACAACAGATTATTTTATATATTATATTCCTTTTATCTCTAAATCTATGGAGTATATATAAAAATATTTAAATGTATCAGAAAGAGAATTTATTCTTCTTTAATATTATCAAGAAAAATTTTCAAAAAATAATATTTAGAAGATTTTTTTTCAAGAATCTTCTACTTCCGGTTGTCCAATTGTTACCAAAACCTTTTCAGATCTTTCCATGAATGTCCGATTGGGAAATACGTAGTTAAAATTTTTTTAAGTCTTATAGTTTTTGAGTAATCGTCCTTCCAACATCCTACACACACACACACACACACATACACACACACATCCACACACACACACACACACAGACATCATCGTAAAAATGTTAAAATCGGATTGTAGGGACCTTAAAACGTGCTTATTCAATAAAATCTGGATATGCGATTTTTAGCATGAATACAATACCTCTCTTAGCGAGAGGTAAAAAAGCAGTCCCATATTTTGAGAACCACTGGCCAATAAAAAAAATTGTTTCATGTCTTTAAACTTGTCTTGTTAAATAGAAATTGTTTGACCATTGAATCACTTTTGCCGCTCTCATGATTCTCGAGAAAAACAATGCTGGTCCATTTAAAGTGAACATCCTGTATATTCAGTATTAAAACGAGTATAAATAACCCATTATTATAATAATTAATAAATTCCATAATTTCATTTTAACGTTAAAATTAGATTTTTCATGTTTTACCAGAATTATAACAGTGCATCTTACCATTTTGCAGTTCGCGTAACTGACCTACAGCTTATTAGTGATATAAATCAAAAACATTTAAGTGATTCATCTTAATCAAGGGCATGTCTGCCGTAATAAAGTTGTTGATTTAAGTAATAAAGCGGAAAATGCAATTTAGGCAGAAAGCTGAAGAATTTTCCCAAATAATGTGAGGGGAACCACAGGTGAAGATGATTGCGCAAATATTTAGGAATTTATTAATCAGGATTGGAATGCAAGTCGTTCTTTCCCCTAACATACTTCTAACACTTTTTCCCCCAACCAGGGAAATTATTTTCTACGCAACATTAAGAAGACAAATACAATTCTGCCAAGAATGCAGTATCATTACTTTTAATTAGATTACCATTTACGTACGTCATTTTCATTAAATGATATATGTAAGTACTTTTTACTACGGAAAACTGTTTCTATTTGCTTTCATGATGCACTTTATTTCCCATTATTAGAATCATGAAATAGTAATTTACGTAACAAAACCTGAATGTGACACTTTAATGTGTGAGCAAGCTCGTGAGCCCAGTAAAGACACTTTCAGATCATGTAGGGTACAATTTTTTTTCGCGGTCCTGAAAAAAATGGATAAATAAAAATCTATACAGTAAAATTTTTGAAAGATGTCCGATCAAGGGCACCTGTATCACGAACGAATTAACAAATAGGCATACATTTATCTCTTTCTTTTGCAAAGGCTGTAAGAGTGTGTGATAAGGATGGATATAACACGCTTGTCTTTCAAAAATTCATATTGTTTCGACTAAGTTAGGACATTCCATTTATAAACGATGCTCGTTGTTGATAATACTTTCGCTGTAACGTAAGTTTATTTATTAATTCAGATACATTACCTGGATTCATAGCCGTACGTATAACGTTATATTCTGTCAGAGTCACTGACACTGACATTGTGTCAGTATCTTATTTTTCACATATTTGGTTTTACATTTGCTTATAAACATACTAGGAGACTTATTTTTGAATTTTGAATGCTTTTCCTGTAATATATATTTTTATAATAATAAAATAACAGTAGTATCTTACGTACCCTCATAAAAACTAAGCAAACGACACTACTGAATTTGTCATGATGGACGGAGCAAAAATCTGAATTCATACAATTCGTAGACAACCTTGATCGGACATCTTTCAAAAATTTTACTGTACAGACGCACACACACACACATACAGACATCATCGTAATACCTTCTTTACCTAAAGGAGACGGAAGGTAAAAAATATATCAATAGGCAAATATGAATTATTTTTTTCATATATATTATGTGTGGGTTACAGTTTTACTTTAAAAACATGATTTTTATATAGATTTAAAGGTTTTATTTTTAATTCTAGCAGGAAATGAAGGACTGACCTATCAGAGATATCAAGTTTAACAAAAAAAAAAAACTGACAGTTCTATCTATATGTCTGACCTGTCATTTTATTATTCTCTCGCTCCCCAATAATATAGCAAACTATTATTTTCTCGATACATGCAAACGTATATTTTTATAAACTTATTATCGTTTAACAACGGGAACTATTAAGAACTATTAACAGTAATGCGCATTAACTACGAAAAAAAGTGAACAAAATGTTTTATATGGATTATTGTGTTCTATAAACACAAAACATGGACCTTGAGGAAAAATGAGAAAATACATGAAAATTTTTGAAATCTGGTTGTGGCGACAGTTAGAGGAATTGGATGGAGAGAGTAAGAGATAGGCAGGAATGAGAAGGATTCAAAAAAATTGGAGAAAAGAGAATTTGTTTTAAAGAAATAAGAAACTTGATTGGCCATATTTAAAAGAGGGATATTGTAATCAGAAATTTATAATTGTATAAAAATACAAAGATGAAGAAAATTACGAATGTTAATAGATATCAAGGAGGGCGGGAATTACGAATGGCTGAAAAGAGAGGCGCAGAACTCACAGGACTGACTGGTGTGGAGGCAGCATTTCCGCTTAGTTCTCTCCAGAAGACAGAATTCACTAATAATAATGATGCTCGGATTGTATTGGATATAATTTTGTCTGTATAATGTAACATATTTACAGACAAGACTTAGAATTCCACAATTAATATGAAAGCATTATCTTTATTATAAATACGAGTAAATTGAAAAATTATCTCATGTTTCTGTATAACAGTAATAATTATCCCGTATCCGGGGAATATTTTAAATATAAATGCTGTATTTCTCGTACTTTGAACAACTGCATTAAATGAAAAACTTAATTGAAAGTTATAATTAATTGCGAGCAGCAGTACAAAACTAGATGACGCAATATATTAAAATGACAGGTAGTGAACTAATTAATTGTTATAAATAGAAATAAGAAAGTCGATATAGCTGGAATGCTGCAATTTAGAATGCATTTCCTTCACAAAATTAAGCACGTTCTACACTAGAAAATATATATTATATATGATTCAGCACTAGTTTCAAGCTAATTTAATATAGTGCACAACAGGAAACTATTAAAATTGCACAATATTTTAAATTGTGTGAAATAGTAAAAGGTCTATTGTTGTACGCTCTAAATAAGATTTTATAAAATAAATGACTAATTTTTACACAATCTTTTGTGCAAATTTCAAAATATTAAATTAAAAAATACCACACATACCGATTTGAGTACGTATACCTACGACGAGCATTAAATTCAAATTACATTTTGGCATTTATCTAATTTACGACCCTTAATATGAAACATTCCATATCTTAAAAATGTTATAATGTATTAAGTAAGTAGTGGGCATTAAATAACCGGTCAAATAGTACAAAACTCAAAACTGATCCTATTAATAAGTTCAACGACACTTCCCAAACTTTTCTGGAGCTTTATTAGAGTTTATGCGAACCGGATATAAAGGATACCGGTTCCGCGCTAGTCACTCCAGTATAGGAGTTCACTCCAGTATAGTCTATCAGTAAATTTTCAAAATATAACAAACATATTTTTTTTAAATGGAACCCATATTTGGTTTTTACTGCAAAAAGATACATATTTTTCTTTCTTTCGCAAGGTTCGAAAGGTTATTGTATTTTAAATTCGTTTTACCATGGAAATCTTAGATTTTTTTATATTTTTCATGAAATATCTTAATTTTTGTCACGAATTTAATTAGCTTTTCGAAATAACATTTTATTTTACTGAAATTACTTATTCCATACCTCCCTTGCTTTCATAATTTAATTTTATTTCTATATTTTTAAGTTAACATATTATGTGTATGCTCACCAGATGTCTGATATAAAAAAATATTTTTTAAACAAATGAACTTTACTGTCCAAAATACAATAAAATAATATCCTTAAATTAAATTACGAATATTGAGACAAAAAGCTTTTTACGAGTTTAATCGAAATTGAATAAATCGGCAACCGACTGCTACCGGGTAGAGGGGGTATGCAAATCAAATACCTTTTATGGGTTCGTAAGGGTAGTCCAAAAATTATATTTACTGTATATTCAAAATACCTGAAATATAAATGTGATAGGAGGGGCGCCACTCAATTTTGGTGAGGTAAAAACTGAGAAAATAAGGGTGAGTATTTGGGGAAACGTTGGAGGATGTTTCAATAGGAGGAAAACTCACATATGTAGTGCAACATACCAAATAAATATAATTACTAACTCCGATCACATCGTACAGATGACAAACAGGCATCGAACTTATATAACAGCAAGGTACAGGCATAAATAAAAATAACCTTTAATATTTAGGAGATCTCCGCTCATAAAAGATTTGAAATAAATATTCAAATATAGAATAATAGTGTATAAACTTGTACAAGATTCTAATGGCGCGGTTAACTCCAGCCAAAAACATCGGCGGCGATACAAAATTTCTCGGCAATTGTGAACACTCATATACTATCCAGAATTTCTCAAAATGATACTCCTGTTATACATACTAATTACATAAGATATGATAGTATTCAGAAAAAAACAGAACAGAAAAAGTCTTTTCCAGACAACACGTGGTATGAAAATGGGACAAAAATGTCTTTGCGGGGTACTTAGCTGGTTACGCCGGGATGTGCAGTAGTCGACGTCGTCAGGGGCGTCGGGTCGGTGTGGTAGTGGTCTCCAGCAGCTACTTGAAGGGCCTCCAAATGAGTATACACAATCATAAGGTAATAATTCTCAGCCCGACACTGGAAACACTTCGACACGCACAGTACGAGTGTTAAATTCTCACAATCCCCGCGCACAACACATCTTATTCCTAAATAGGTAATATTAACAAAAAAAAAAAAAATTTACACCTGCTGCCATCTTTTCTACTTTACCTATTTACAACTCAAAAAAAAAAACAATAATGTGAGTTATAGCGGGAAAAAGAAAGGAGAGGAAGAGACAAATATTTTGAATTGTGACAATATAAGGTAACATATTTATTATAGATTCTTCCAAATAAATAAGAAATTTGGTGAAAAATATCGAAAAATCTGAGGTTGGAAGGTTAAAATAAGATAAGTATTTTTCTAAAGTAAAAGTCCATTAAAAAAAAAGTTTGTTATATATCAAAAATTTACTGCTAGAAAAATTATTTTCGTACGTTACTGGATAAACGGTAAAAATATCTATTAACATAATCCATTATATGTACATATATTTTCATATAATGTTTTATCGTATAAGATCGCCAAATTTGGAACAAACTTTATTTATATAAATATTATTAAATATAGAGTAATTTTATTTGTTAATATTCCGTAAATAATTATTTTACAGGTTTAACTACTGTTAAATACACTATGTCAATTATACTAGTATATTTTAATACTCTCAATAAATTATGTTGTGTAAAATACGCTGCATTATCTTGATATAAATTACGAAAATATTAATTTGAGCGACTGTGAACTCTAGTTAGGAGCATCCGGGCGTCTTGTCCCGCGTTTTATTTCTCAGGCCCGCTAATAGTGTTGTTTGTTTCATATTTAATTGCTCACAAGAGGCGGAAATGCTAATAAACTGATGTGTTTAATGAGTAATCCGTGAGTGCCGTTTTGTACCGCTTGACAGTCTTAGTTCTTAGCCTTAGTCTGCTGCTCGGCCAGTTTCACTTTTCGTGGTTGGGCCTTGAGAACCACGTAAATGGAGCGTTCGTTCATTACAAGCGTTGAAATGCATTGAATGCCTTAATTAGCGAAATGTTAAGTGCGGCTTAATTATTACGTTACCATGTGAAACAAGAACGCATTGTGCACCAACTACCCGTGAAATCTAACTAACAGATCATTCAAATTCTTAATTGAAATATTACTTTTTTAATCGCTCAGCAGACAGATCTCATTAACGGGAGATATATTCATGGTTGAGCAATACGGCTACTAGCCAAAATATCTGTAACTTACAACACTACTGAATAATTACTGAATGAGAACAATACTTTGTCTAAATGGTTTAGAATCCATTAGTATGTTCTTTTTTTTTAGAAACTGAAGGATAATAACAGTGTGAACAAGATTTTTTTTTACCTCTCATTAAGAGATATTTATTGATTTTCTCAAATTAAAAACTCTTTAAAATACAATATTTTTTAAAATTTAGCATTTAGAAATAATATAAAAAAATCTGTTGTGGCCAGCACAATACCTCTCGCCACTTCCTTTTTTGGTTACATAAGTATAGGGCGCGAACAGTCATGTTACATTGTTGGCCTTGACAAGCAGATGTGGGGGCCCGTTTCAGAATGATAATTAGTCAGTATGTTTCATTCAGAATTTCAAGATTTTCTAAATACACGTAGTTAATTTGTCACCAGGAGTGTGGAATTTACTTGTCGAGGAAAATAAACCATATGGAATTGGAAAATCACTAAATTTAGAATGAGAAATTATGATACATCTATATACATAATTACTAGCTATCATTCTGACATGAGTCCCCATATCTGCTTGTCAAGGCGCCCTATTGTATTTAACATTTCTTGTATACCTACATTCTACACCAAAAATTGTACTTACATATATCTATTCCTTATATTTAGATTGTTTAATTTTAAATTCATTATATGAAGAAATTTTGTCCTCTTCTAATTTTTCGAAATGTTTCCAATTCATTGTCAGGATTGACTGTATTTTTGAAGGATATATGTAATAGACCAATAATCTTAAATATTTAACTACTAATACATTAAGAAATAATATAATGTATATGTACTTCCCAGAAAAACTCTTTAGTAATATCTATGAATTTCTGACACTGACATTTATCTGTCAGTTACAAACAGTTCAACTGGTCAACTATTTTCCATGGCATCCTTTCGGCTGTAAAATTTATTATAACGTTATTTTATTTATTATATTTCTTTTATCTCTAAATCCATAGAATATATAATAAAATATTTAAATGTATCAGATAGAGAATTTAATTTTCTTTAATATTACCAAGAAAAATTTTCAAAAAATATTATTTAGAAGATTTTTTTTCCAGAATCTTCTACTTCCGGTTGTCCAATTGTTACCAAAACCTTTTCAGATCTTCCCATGAATGTCCGATTGGAAAATACGTAATTAAACAATTTTTAAGTCTTATAGTTTTTGAGTAATCGTCCTTCCAACATCCTACATACATACACACATACACACATACATCCACACACACACAGACATCATCGTAAAAATGTTAAAATCGGATTGTAGGGACCTTAAAACGTGCTTATTCAATAAAATATGGATATGTGATTTTTAGCATGAATGCAATACCTCTCTTAGCGAGAGGTAAAAAATAAACAGCCCTATTATACTTTTGCTTTCGTCAAAAGCGATTATTACCGATTAACTGATGCATATTTTGCCTTTGATTTACAATCCCGAACCGAAAATAATACTACTATTCGAAACCGAAGTTCAGTTGTTCAACTAACCAGGTAATTCTTTTAGAAATTTTATTTAATAAAATCTAATAACCTTAAGACTTAAATTATACCATTGCTTCATCCGTTAGCTGTGTTAGTTCATGCGAATTTTGAAAATCTTAATCTGTTCATAGGCCTAAGAAACAGACATCTACGTTTTTACCTCTCGCTAAAAGAGGAATTGGATTCTTGCTAAACATCGCATATTCGCATTTTATTGAATAAGCACGTTTTAAGGTCCCTAGAATACGATTGTAACATGTTTACGATGATGTCTCTGTGTGTGTGTGTGTGTGTGTTAGGATGTTGGAAGTACGATTTCTCAAATTCTATACAACTAAAGACATGTTTAACTACGGATTCCTCAATCTAACATTAATGGAAAAAGTTGAATAGGTTTTGGTAAAAATTGGACAACCGGAAATGTTAGTTTCTTAAAAAAAATCTCCTAAATATTATTTTTTGAAAATTTATATTAATACAATAATAAAGATCTTTAAATCCTCAATCTGATACATTTAAATTATTTATTAATATCTTTAGAGATATATTATATAAATAATATAGAATAATCTGTTGTAATAAATCTCGCTGACCAAACAACTTCATGGAAACCAGTTGAGATATTTAAATGTTTATAATTGACAGATAAATGCAAAATGTCAGTATCAAGAATCAACAGTTTTGTTAACATTATATAAAGCTTTTTCTGGGAAGTAAGTACATTTAAAATTTCTTATTGTATTATTAATTATAGGTATATTAATATTTAAGAAATACCGCTAATACCGTCAATGAATATAAAGAATTTTGAATATATTAGAAGAGTAGGAGAAAATTCCTCATAGAACGAAAGAACAGATAAAATGTGAATTATTTGTATGTACAAGAAATGTTAAATTCGTTAATTATGATCCCAACCGACGCCAAAAATTACTTCGAATTTTAATGGCACAAAATTGACCCCTGCAGTGAATTTTCCACGACGGCAACGAGTGCCCGTGAGGTGACGGCTGGTAAGCAGATTGGCACACCCAGCAATGGGTAATATTCCGTAATGATATATTTATATGTAACCTAAAATGAAAATGGCGAGAGGTCATGTGTTGCCTACATCAGATTTTTTAATTACGTCGTTTTTCAATTGCGTCTTCAGCTATAGTGACATATTGTTTCGCATAATAATTTAGAATTGCGGCTTTACTTTTAATTTATATTTAATACAATATATGGGTTTTTCACATAATTAGGCCCTTTGCTGTATTCATTGCGTTTGTTCCATTTTTGTCGTTTACAAACTCTTTATTTCATGGGGCACGTAACTGGAGAAGTTCTGTGACCGGTTCGTTTTCGACGGCCCAGATTCCCACGTTCAAATCTAATCAGAGTCAACCTGAAAATTAAATCTAATTTTCAAGTCGCACCCCTTTAATTCTGCCTTCAAACTCTTGGAGGCTGGGAGGTGGTGTTTGATAAATGCCGTCGCCGTAATCGATACAAATATATCGTCGTTATCGGACGTGGTCAATAAATGCAGATTGGTACACCCAGTAATAGGTAGGTAATTAGCTATGATGACATTATATAGTTATATTTTATTTTGCATAAAGGCTAGTTTCTAAGAAGTTTTTTCAACCATGCGTTTTATTTATGACAAATGAATGCATTATGAAATACTTTCTGTGTTACGCTATTTATGAGGCAAGAAGTCTTATCGTCAAGATCAAACGCATGACATTGCACACTGAATATGGCCTGCCTATATTTTTACAAATTAAGACCATTTGCAGTCATATTTTTGATAAATGTTGTATATAGTTTTTTTGGCCAAAAGTAGTGAACAATTTTTAGACAAAATTAGCTGCCACTTGTTTCACCCCCAAAAAGGTGGTAAAGAATGCCACGCATGAGGCATATCAACATCCTCAATAATCTCCCTTAAAGTGATTCGGTGGCTCTGGTACCAGGCAGTCCAATTCCCTTGTTATCTTCCACGTTTTCACGTACCTCTTGAAAATGTTTTGTACCCTTCATAAACCCTTGGCTTATAAATAGCTTCTTCTCAATAAACCGTCACCAACATTTATGCAATTTCAGTACACTTCATACCATTTTGAACATAAAATTTAATGCAGATTTTTACCTCTCGCTAAGAGAGGTATTGGATTCATGCTAAAAATCGCATATCCAGATTTTATTGAATAATCGATGTATAGTTCGTATCCAAATGTGTAATAATTAAACGAATATCGACGGATGATGGATAAATTGAAGGAAATAAAATATACTCCTTGTTGCAAACGTTTCGGATTTTTAGAATGGATTGAGGATGGATTAATAAAAATCCGAAACGTTTGCAACAAGGAGTATATTTTATTTCCTTCAATTTATCCATCATCCGTCGATATTCGTTTAATTTATTGAATAAGCACGATTTAAGGTCTATAGAATCCGATTTTTACAATGATGTCTGTGTGTGTGTGCGGATATGTGTGTGTGAGGTTGTTGGAGGCACGATTTCTCAAATTCTATAACCCTAAAGACCTGTTTGACTACGGATTCCTCAATCTAACAGTAATGGGAAGAGTTGAATAGGTTCTGGTAACAATTGGACAACCGGAAGTGGTAGTTTCTAAAAAAAAAAAAATTCTAAATATTATTTTTTGAAAATTTGTTACTACAAACATTATAGATAATTAAATTCTCAATCTGACACATTTAAATTTTTTATTCTATCTCGTATAGGTTTGGAGATATAGTATATAATAATATAGAATAATCTGTTGTATTAAATCTCGTTGCCCGAAAAACAGTTGCGATATTTAAATTTTTGTAATTGACAAATAAATGCAAAATGTCAGTGTCAGATATATTATTGTATTATTATTATTAATTAATTATGTATTTAAATTACAGGTATGTTAATATTACATATATCCTTAAGAAATGCCGTTAATACCGTCAATGAATTTGAAGAATTTTGAATATATTAGAATAGTAGGATAAAATTTCTCATAGAACGAAAGAAGAGAAACAATTTCAATTATTTGTGTGTACTTATAGGGCGCGAGCAGTCATGTGACTTTGTTGGCCTTGGCAAGCAGATATGTGGATCCGTGTCAGAATGGCGGCTAGTAGTTATTTACATAGATGTCACAATTGTCATGTGTCATAATTTTTCATTCAAAGTTTCAAAATATTCTGATGTTTATTTGTCATCCATTAGTATGGAATATACTTGTCGAGGAAAATAATAATGTTTCGAATGAAAACTTATGATATTTGACACCTATGTATATTGCTAGCTCACATTCTGACACGGGCCCCCACATCTGCTTGCCAAGGCCAACAAAGTCACATAACTGCTCGCGCCCTATGCAACATAAAATGAAAATAGCGAGAGGTATTTTGCTGGCCACAACAGATTTTTTATTCTGTCATTTTCGAGTAATATTGTTAAATGATTTATTTACTTTTCAGATTAGCTAACTTGTATACAACAGACATTCGCTTGGGAACCGTCACCGCCTCATTCAGTGTTCCAACATATATTTGTTTCAGTACTTGTCAAAACTAAAGGCTGGAACAAAACGACTTTTTGGTGAAACCTCGTATATAAAAACTAAAATATATTTGTCGATTTTCGTCTGTACAGCTGACACTTTAAATATATAGGTAAACAAATTATTTAAAGTAGTATACTAAACATTTTTTGTTCATGTTTACTTTAATGAAAACATCGTCTAACAGTACAGTGAAGAAGATACGATCACCATTTATAAAAAATTAAAAACATGACAAATTCCTGAACGTCATTTGCTATATTAATATATTGTCAATGTTAATCGCACCACACGTCAAAACCCCGTGATGTGGACAAGCATTGAAGGCTGTGAGCTAATTATTTATAAATTTGAACAAATCACTGTGAACGAATTAATTTGAAAGAGAAATCCTGCGATATTGAGCGCATAGGCTAGTCAGCAGCAAAAGCAGCAGTAGCACACCTGTGTCACAGGCACAGCGCACAGAGTACATACATACAGCTTGGTCGGCTCACTTTCAACTGGAGATGGAAATATATTACACAATGTCTCAAACTTGTCACACGTTTAATTGGGCCGCGATTGACAATAAGATAGGGACTGCGTCATCGTAATCGTAAGAACTGGTCGTAGGACCGACAAACTTCAACATCGACTAGACTGCTACTTTTCAACAAAATTAAATAAATATATCATGGCATATTACCTATTTCTGGATAACTATGTGCTCTCATGATATATCCCTACCTAAATATCCCTATTCACCACAGTGATGTGTGTTTCACTATTAAGTAATATTTTGTTAGAAGCATTATTGTTGACCATTTTTTTATTAAATTATCCTAAGCATTCATTTCATTCGTCTGTTAAAACATTTGTCTGTGGTGTTTTGAGTCGTATTTATCGCAAGAAAATTGTTCGCGAGGAATTATGGTAGCACATAGGTACCTTAGGAAACATTGGTCGCCTGTAAATTGGTTGCTATGAAATTTTTTTGCCAACAAATTAATCGCGAAAAATTAATCGCCAAAAAATTGCTCGCACGGAATTATTTAATACTCATTCTTCGTGAAATATTTACACTTTCTGTTTGTATCATATTATTTGTATTTTTGCACTGTATTTGTATTTTTTTTTAAAATCTGATGTGGCCAGCACACGATCTCCCGCTTTAAGTAAAGTATCACTTCCGGTAGATCGTTTGTAAATAAAATCTACTTTGTTGTTCCAATAAATAGAGAAGTCTGTAGTTTGGATTATATTTTGTTCTTCCTTGAAAATCTGTTAAGAGCTCCAAATTAAGTACCACTTCCGGCTTATCATACATAGTCCAAATCTAATATGTTGTTTCATATTATATACGAGTTTTAAATACCACATTTGAGAAGTTTTGATTTATATTTTAGAGCTTCCAGTAAAGTACCACTTCCGGTGTATCAATTTGAAAAAAATATATAATATGTTGTTCTCATTAATACAAAAGCAAATTTAAAACGTTTTGGAATATATCACAATATTTTTTTCACGAAAATCTGTTCAGAACTTCAAGTAAAGTATCACTTCCAGTTTATCAACTTTAGCCAATATCTAATATGTTGTTCCCTTTGATATAAAAGTCTTGAATACTAAAATTAAAAAGTCTGCAATATATTTTAATATAGCTCTTTATATGAGGTCTCGTGGCCGTATGCCTAAGTGTCTGGTCGCGAATTTGGGGACCCGGGTTCAATCCCGACCGACGCCAAAAATTACATCGAATTTTAATGGCACAAAATTGACCCCTGTGGTGCACTCTCCACGCCATCTATGAGTGCCCGTGAGGTGACGCCTGGTAAGCGCCCACACGGTAGAAATATTCCATCATTACCGAAATCTATATACAAAGCAGATTGGCACACCCAGCAATGGGTAATATGCCGTGATGAAATATTTATTTATTTATTTATAAAAAAATATTATGGGCTTCATTGTTTCATCTCTTCCTGTTGCCCAGTATTACCCAAACTCTTTATATAAATGCAGAAAGCTTAAACACGGAAAATAGAAACACACACACACACACACACACACACACACACACACACATACATACACACATACATACACACATACATACACACATACACACACAGATATACACATAGACATTGTGAAAATAGTAAAAATGTGTTGTGAGGAACCTAATTCGTGCTAATTCGAATTTTTGGACTGAAAACATTACCTCCCTTACCTACGGTATGACGGGAGGTAAAAATCACAAAAAGAAAAAAAAATTAAAATGCTTTCTATATTGACTAATTTCCGAAAAAAATCATTTTCTATTATACTACTTTTTAACATGTGCAGGAAAGTGTGAGTATTTGAATTAGTAAAATGTCTTTTAAATCTCATAATGTTAAAATAAAACACCCTTTACTGCCTTATTCAGCGTATGCTGCCGAAACTTTGACTTGTATAATATACTCAGACCTTTAACTAAAAGGACGTTTTATTTCGAGACTACATATTTAATTTTATGTAATAATTTTGTAATCTTATATAATATTCATTGCTATACAAATATTCAATTTTATATTTGCTATTAATTTATGTGCAATTCTTCCCAATTATTAGTTTCAATAACTATTGACTTTCTGCCGATTATTTTTGAGGATCAATTTCTCCCAAGCAAAGTTATCCTGAAATCTACTTTCTTACGATCTATATTCTTTGCGATCAATTTTCTACGCTATCAATTTACTGGCGACAAAAAAATATTTACGGGACAAATTTTTCAGCAATCAATTTATCGGAGATAAATTTTCGTCGCGATAAATTTTCCATTCTTAATATTCTTTTGATCAAAGATATTTCACCGTGTTCGAGAGATATTCCAATTTAGTTGCTATATTTATCACAATTGTTTTAATGATAACAAAATGACATCTATAATTTTGTACGACGAATTTTTAATTAAATGTTTAGTTTTTCAAATTAAATTCATATACAATCGTTCGAATAAAATATTTTATATATGAGTGCATTTTAAAAAATCCGAATCTAATACACTTAAAATAGCACAATAGCTTTAGTTGGTAAGAGCGTCACTCCGGCAAAGTGAAAGTTTTGGGTTCGAATCCCGATGGCTGATATAATCGTTTCACAATTTACTTCAAATACTGACTGTTAACTCATTTTTACCTCCCGTTACCCTTGGTAAGGGAGGTATAGGGATCGTGCTAAAAATCGCATAACGAGATTTTGGTAAATGATCACGTTTTAAGGTCCTTAGATTCCATTTTTAACATTTTCACGATGGTTTCTGTGTGTATGTGTGTGTGTGTGTATGTGTGGATCCTCTTTACGCTGTAACTCAATACTATCGTTCAGAAAATTTTGAAATCTTGTATTTCTATCTTATCAGGCACGCGGCCATGAGATCCCATAGTTATATGTATTTAAATTAATAAAAATTAAATGGCGGGAGGTTTTGTGTTGGTCACATCAGATTTTTAATATTAAAAATTTGCCCGATAGACATATTCACAAGATGTTTAAATGCAGTGGTAATCCCAACCCTACATCTAATAACGTGACGAATAAAAATATTCTCAATGGAGAAATATACTGACCGTTGTACATCAAGTGGAAGATTTTTCAGCCATCGAAATAGTTGATAAGAGCGTTTTTTCTGGCAAAGTGAAAGTCTTGGGTTCGAATTCCGATGACTGACATGATCTTTAATGATGTAAGTTTAAAATAGTAGATTAGTAGTAAGTAAATTTTGTCTATTAAACAGGCAAACATGAATTGCAAAAGTTGATGTCGATCTTGTCGATATGATGGTGTGTCGGTGTTATGGTTTGTCGATATTCTGATTCATCTTACCATCGCCCTGTGTGTTTACGTGCCCACACTGGTTCTTTTTCTTGTTATCTGCACATGTTCACCGCTAATACCTTGTAATTATTTTTATTGTGCAATTGAATTAATAATTCATTTTAATTAACGTTATCAGATATTCATAATCGATGAATTCGTTTGAAAGGTGTCCCAGACTGACCTACAATCCCAGAAAGGAAACGAGCAGGAATAATTTGCATTGTGAATAAGTTTAGTTTCTGTTAATTGAACCTGTCGTGTATTACACTTCGTATTTCTTTCTTGCACGTTGTTCGAGTTTTAATTAATTTCGAAAAGAAATGACTATCGAAAAAATAAATCACAGCTGGAAATTGGGTCCATTACTTGTAGATTGTGGTTATTTTGTAACAATATCAAATAATATAAAGTAATTTCGAGTCAATTAAATAAATTAATGAATAGTATATTACGTTCAAGGGTGATTTTGAATTTTATCTACCTATCTAAATAAAAAGAAAAATAATTGAATGTAAAATATTATTTTATTTAATTGCTTATTGCTTCTGATATTGCCATTCATTTGCAATCACTAAAACTTTTATTTTTTGTTTTGAACTATTCCTTCAGCATTGGTTCCACAGACTTTCTACATAGAAATTGCTTGCGCTATAATCCTTAAACAATCAATACTCAATTTCACCAACAAGGCTTAAATGTTAAACGACTCTTAATTATAAAAATCTGTTGTGGCCAGCACAATACCTTCCGTCATTCTCGTGTATAATGTATAAATTCCATAATTTTTCTTACAAAAGATTCTAAATTTCCCGTAAAATTATTTCATAAACAAACTTTTCAAATTGCACTTGACACTGGCATCTTCTTCATCTTTAGCTTTTCCCATTCGTTAGGGGTCGCTATTTTTGCATGTCGTTCTCATTCAGTTCCTTTTCTCTCAAATCTTCCGCAATACAGTCCTTCCATCTTATCTTTGGTCTTCCTCTGTTCCTTTAACGTCCTATTATTAAACTATTCATTCTTGTTCCAATATAATTCTTCCTTTCTCCTCATGACATGTTCAAACCAATGTAATCGTCTTTCTTGTATCTTTCTAAAAACTTGTAATACTAGAGTTATTTTCTTACCATATTTTTCCGTCTATTCCCCAATATCTACTTCAACATCCTCATATCTGCTACATTAATTTACTTTTTATTTATACTGACATCTGTCAATTTGAATTATATGAATTTGATACTAGTTCCCAAGTTTGGCATAGCTGGCTGAATTATAAAATTTAATTTCTTTAAAATTCTTTAACTCTGTATGTATTGAATATGAAGTATAAATTGTAATCAAATCGTATAGAGAATAATATATTCTTTAAGTTATAATAACGTTAAATGTCAATAAATCAAATTTAACTGTTAAATCTTCAAATGAGACTACTTCCGGTTGACCAATTATAACCAAAATCTAATCAGATGTTCTTCTGGATGTAAACTTGAGGAATACGAGAAAATTATAATTTTTGGAATCGTGGTATTGAAGTTATGGAATCCGGAAATTTTGTTACACACACACAGACACACAGACACGCATACATACAGACATCATCGTAAAAATGGTAAAATCGTATTATATGGACCCTAAAACGTGCTTATTCAGTAAAAACTCATCATTGAATTTTTTGACCAAAGACAATACCTTCCTTACCTAAAGGTGACGGAAGGTAAAAATGCATATCAACATTTTGGGAACAATGCATAATCATTTATTTGAGAATGCATTTCGATTCAATATTTGTCAATTTAAGGATCGCTTAAAATAAGTTATGTTAGTGCAATCGGCCCTAAATGCGTTGTGCTACCATTAGTATTAATATTTTGACTCTGAGTAGAAACTTGAATCACTAGAAGGAAAAAAATCTGTTGTGGTCAGCACAATACCTCTCGCCATTTTCATTTTATGTTCCATACGGCGCGTGCAATTATGTAACTTTGGTTGCCTTGGCAAGCAGATATGGAGGCCCGTGTCAGAAGAGAGCTAGTAATATACATAGGTATCCATTATCATAAGTTTTCATCCGAAACATTATGATTTTCTAAATTCATGTGAATTATTTTCCTCGGCAATGGATGACAAATAAACATCAGAATATTTTGAAATTTTGAATGAAAAATTATGACATATGACAATTGTGACATCTATGTAAATAACTACTGCCCGGTTGACGGTATTAGCAGTATTTCTAAAGGATATATGTAATATTAACATACCTGTAATTTAAATACATATTAAATTAATAATACAATAATATATATTAAATGTACTCACACCTTCCAGAAAGATCTGACACTGACATTTTGCATTTATTTGTCAATTACAAAAATTTGAATATCGCAACTGTTTTTCGGGCAACGAGATTTATTACAACAGATTATTCTATATTATTATATACTATATCTCCAAACCTATACGAGATATAATAAAAAATTTAAATGTGTCAGATTGAGAATTTAATTATCTTTAATATTTGTAACAAATTTTCAAAAAATAATGTTTAGAATTTTTCTTTTTAGAAACTACCACTTCCGGTTGTCCAATTGTTACCAGAACCTATTCAACTCTTCCCATTACTGTTAGATTGAGGAATCCGTAGTTATACAGGTCTTTAGTCTTATAGAATTTGAGAAATCGTGTCTCCAACAACCTCACACACACACACACATACACACACACACACACACACACACACACACACACACACACACAGACATCATTGTAAAAATGTTAAAATCGGATTCTATGGACCTTAAATCGTGCTTATTCAATAAAATCTGGATATGCGATTTTTAGCATGAATCCAATACCTCTCTTAGCGAGAGGTAAAAAGATTAATTTCACGAAAAGTTTTTTCCTCTCGCACAGAGAGGTATTGCATTCATGCCAAAAATCGCATATCCAGAGTTTAATGAATACAATCCGATTTTAATATTTTTACGATTATGTCCGTGTGTGTGTGTGTGTGTGTGTTTGTGTGTGTGTCTGTGTGTGTGTCTGTGTGTGTGTGTGTGTGTGTGTGTGTGTGTGTGTGTGTGTGTGTGTGTGTGTGTGTGTGTGTGTGGATGTATGTGTGTATGTGTGGATGTTGGAAGGACGATTTCTCAAAAACTAACTACGTTTTAGTAATAATTGAACAACCGGAAATAGCAGATTCTTAAAAACATCTCCTAATATTATTTTTTGAAAATTTTTGTTCTTGCTAGTATTAAATAAGAATAAATTCTCTATCTGTACATATAAATATTTTATTTTATCTTTTATAGATTTACAAATAATGAAATATAAGGTATATATATATAATAAACTTGTTGTAATAAATCTCAATCCCAAATAATGTCATGGAAACCGATTGAAAAATTAAAATGTTTGTAACTGATAGATAAATGTCAGTGTCAAAAATCCATTATTGAAGTTTTTTTTCTTGGAAGTACATACATTATATTACTTCTTATTGTATTAATAGTCAAATATTTAAAATTATAGATATATTACATATACCCTTCAAAAATACTATCAATCCTGACAATGAATTGGAAACATCTCGAAAAATTAGTAGCGTAGGATAAAATTTCTTTATAGAATGAATTTAAAATTATTTTTTTTTTAAAAAAATTAAATGTTAAATACAATAGGACGCGAGCAGTTATGTGATTTTGTTGGCCTTGACAAGCAGATATAGGGGCCCGTGTCTGAATGATAGATGTCAAATATTATAATTTTTCATTCTAAATTTCCATTTCCATGTGGTTTTTTTCTTCGACAAGTAAATTCTACACTCCCGGTGACAAATTAATCACGTGAACTTAGAAAATCTTGAAATTTTGAATGAAAAATTCTGACATATGTCATACATACATAATTACAAAGTCGCATGACTGCTCGCGCCCTATACTTATGTAAACAAGTTCTTCACTTCGTAGCTCAGTTGGGAGATATAGGAAGAAAGTCCCAGTAAAGTCTATTAATTTTTAACAAAAAAATTTGTCGGTATATTTAAAAAGTACCGACTTGAGTGGTTCACAGTTTTAAATGTTATAGATGGAGATTTCTTAATATTTTATCTTTTTTACAAAATTCAATCTAGCAGAACTAATATTTTCACATATTTACTAAAACTTACGTCACGAAAACGACTTGTTTATATTATTAGCATTAGGAAGCTTTTCATCACGTAGGTAATTATTGCGCTATTTTCCGCACATCAACAACAGATTCTCGTCTTATTAGTCTGCCGCCATCGCCTCGTGTTGAAGTTTTTCAAGGTCGACTGCTTTATTTTCTTTTTGTTATACTTTCCAGGGTTATAATTTTAGCACGATTATTATTCACAATTGATGTTTCGATTGTTAATAAAACAGTAATTTTATGAGATGCAACTGTTTTAATTAGTTTCGGTTATAGTTACTGTTATTTCGGCTTTGGTTGAAATCACATGTTTCGAATTAAAGACTGGAAACCAGTTTTTAATACTAGCTTGAAAAACCGGTTTTTTTTACTAGTTTAGTGCGATTTGAAAATTGGAAATAATTTTTAAGTTTCAATTTTAAGTACCAATCATATGGTTTTTATTTTTTAAAGATGTCTGATCAAGGTCAGCTTCAAATTGTATGAGTTAAGATTTATTTATATTTCTAATTCATTTTAGTAATTATTTGTGATTCATTCAAAATGTTTCAAATTGTAGAAATGGATTTCATAGATCGAGGAAATTTTAAATAAACGAAGAAAGAAATTGTGAATAATTAATGGACCACGCTGGGATATTTCACAATTTTTCAAAATTTCTGTCTTCGTCTATTTAAAATTTCCTTGATCTATTAAATCCATTTCTATGATTTAAAATATTTCAAATTAATTTTTTCCACTTTGGAAGGACGGGCAGTCATATCACAGTTTTCTGCAAGGTAATATTAAAATCATTTAATATGTTTTTATCGTAGCGCCTAGCGCAAGCTTCCCAATTTGTCTACAGATGGTAGTAGTTGCTGTATCATAACCTACAACAAGAAAAAGAAAGGTTCCGACAGTTGACAGGTTGACAGCAGACTCCCACCAGAACTAATCTAACCTAGAAGTTTTGTGAGTTATATTGAATTATTTTAGATATTTCATTTAAAATTATAATTTGCTTTTAGGAAATAAAGTTCTTAATTTGATCCCAAGATTATTATTTTTCAAAATGTGTTACATAATACGGATACGAAGATAACGATTATCGTTAAGTAGAAATAACGATTTTTATAATAACGATTTCGTTATGATAACGATTCGATTTTACAGAAATCGAGAATTTTCTATTGTCGAGTTGTATACAGGTAGACTATATCATGAATAAAAAATCTGTTGTGGCCAGCACAATACCTTCCGTCATTCTCGTGTATAATGTATAAATTCCATAATTTTTCATACAAAAGATTCTAAAGTTCCAGTAAAATTATTTCATAAACAAACTATTCAAATTCCACTTGACACTGGCATCTTCTTCTTTAGTTTTTCCCATTCGTTAGGGGTCGCTATTTTTGCATGACGTTCTCATTCAGTTCCTTTTCTCTCAAATCTTCCGCAATACAGTCCTTCCATCTTATCTTTGGTCTTCCTCTGTTTCTTTAACGTCCTATTACTAAACTATTCATTCTTGTTCCAATATAATTCTTCATTTCTCCTCATGACATGTTCAAACCAATGTAATCGTCTTTCTTGTATCTTTCTAAAAACTTGTAACACTAGAGTTATTTTCTTACCGTATCTTTCCGTGTATTCCCCAATATCTACTTCAACATCCTCATATCTGCCACATTAATTTACTTTTTATTGATACTGACATCTGTCAATTTGAATTATATGAATATATTACTAGTTCCCAAGTTTGGCATAGCTGGCTGAATTATAAAATTTAATTTCTTTAAAATTCTTTAACTCTGTATCTATTGAATATGAAGTATAAATTGTAATCAAATCGTATAGAGAATAATATATTCTTTAAGTTATAATAACGTTAAATGTCAATAAATCAAATTTAACTGTTAAATCTTCAAATGAGACTACTTCCGGTTGACCAATTATAACCAAAATCTAATCAGATGTTCTTCTGGATGTAAACTTGAGGAATACGAGAAAATTATAATTTTTGGAATCGTGGTATTGAAGTTATGGAATCCGGAAATTTTGTTACACACACACAGACACACAGACACGCATACATACAGACATCATCGTAAAAATGGTAAAATCGTATTATATGGACCCTAAAACGTGCTTATTCAGTAAAAACTCATCATTGAATTTTTTGACCAAAGACAATACCTTCCTTACCTAAAGGTGACGGAAGGTAAAAATGCATATCAACATTTTGGGAACAATGCATAATCATTTATTTGAGAATGCATTTCGATTCAATATTTGTCAATTTAAGGATCGCTTAAAATAAGTTATGTTAGTGCAATCGGCCCTAAATGCGTTGTGCTACCATTAGTATTAATATTTTGACTCTGAGTAGAAACTTGAATCACTAGAAGGAAAAAAATCTGTTGTGGTCAGCACAATACCTCTCGCCATTTTCATTTTATGTTCCATACGGCGCGTGCAATTATGTAACTTTGGTTGCCTTGGCAAGCAGATATGGAGGCCCGTGTCAGAAGAGAGCTAGTAATATACATAGGTATCCATTATCATAAGTTTTCATCCGAAACATTATGATTTTCTAAATTCATGTGAATTATTTTCCTCGGCAATGGATGACAAATAAACATCAGAATATTTTGAAATTTTGAATGAAAAATTATGACATATGACAATTGTGACATCTATGTAAATAACTACTGCCCGGTTGACGGTATTAGCAGTATTTCTAAAGGATATATGTAATATTAACATACCTGTAATTTAAATACATATTAAATTAATAATACAATAATATATATTAAATGTACTCACACCTTCCAGAAAGATCTGACACTGACATTTTGCATTTATTTGTCAATTACAAAAATTTGAATATCGCAACTGTTTTTCGGGCAACGAGATTTATTACAACAGATTATTCTATATTATTATATACTATATCTCCAAACCTATACGAGATATAATAAAAAATTTAAATGTGTCAGATTGAGAATTTAATTATCTTTAATATTTGTAACAAATTTTCAAAAAATAATGTTTAGAATTTTTCTTTTTAGAAACTACCACTTCCGGTTGTCCAATTGTTACCAGAACCTATTCAACTCTTCCCATTACTGTTAGATTGAGGAATCCGTAGTTATACAGGTCTTTAGTCTTATAGAATTTGAGAAATCGTGTCTCCAACAACCTCACACACACACACACATACACACACACACACACACACACACACACACACACACACACACAGACATCATTGTAAAAATGTTAAAATCGGATTCTATGGACCTTAAATCGTGCTTATTCAATAAAATCTGGATATGCGATTTTTAGCATGAATCCAATACCTCTCTTAGCGAGAGGTAAAAAGATTAATTTCACGAAAAGTTTTTTCCTCTCGCACAGAGAGGTATTGCATTCATGCCAAAAATCGCATATCCAGAGTTTAATGAATACAATCCGATTTTAATATTTTTACGATTATGTCCGTGTGTGTGTGTGTGTGTGTGTTTGTGTGTGTGTCTGTGTGTGTGTCTGTGTGTGTGTGTGTGTGTGTGTGTGTGTGTGTGTGTGTGTGTGTGTGTGTGTGTGTGTGTGTGTGTGTGTGTGGATGTATGTGTGTATGTGTGGATGTTGGAAGGACGATTTCTCAAAAACTAACTACGTTTTAGTAATAATTGAACAACCGGAAATAGCAGATTCTTAAAAACATCTCCTAATATTATTTTTTGAAAATTTTTGTTCTTGCTAGTATTAAATAAGAATAAATTCTCTATCTGTACATATAAATATTTTATTTTATCTTTTATAGATTTACAAATAATGAAATATAAGGTATATATATATAATAAACTTGTTGTAATAAATCTCAATCCCAAATAATGTCATGGAAACCGATTGAAAAATTAAAATGTTTGTAACTGATAGATAAATGTCAGTGTCAAAAATCCATTATTGAAGTTTTTTTTCTTGGAAGTACATACATTATATTACTTCTTATTGTATTAATAGTCAAATATTTAAAATTATAGATATATTACATATACCCTTCAAAAATACTATCAATCCTGACAATGAATTGGAAACATCTCGAAAAATTAGTAGCGTAGGATAAAATTTCTTTATAGAATGAATTTAAAATTATTTTTTTTTTAAAAAAATTAAATGTTAAATACAATAGGACGCGAGCAGTTATGTGATTTTGTTGGCCTTGACAAGCAGATATAGGGGCCCGTGTCTGAATGATAGATGTCAAATATTATAATTTTTCATTCTAAATTTCCATTTCCATGTGGTTTTTTTCTTCGACAAGTAAATTCTACACTCCCGGTGACAAATTAATCACGTGAACTTAGAAAATCTTGAAATTTTGAATGAAAAATTCTGACATATGTCATACATACATAATTACAAAGTCGCATGACTGCTCGCGCCCTATACTTATGTAAACAAGTTCTTCACTTCGTAGCTCAGTTGGGAGATATAGGAAGAAAGTCCCAGTAAAGTCTATTAATTTTTAACAAAAAAATTTGTCGGTATATTTAAAAAGTACCGACTTGAGTGGTTCACAGTTTTAAATGTTATAGATGGAGATTTCTTAATATTTTATCTTTTTTACAAAATTCAATCTAGCAGAACTAATATTTTCACATATTTACTAAAACTTACGTCACGAAAACGACTTGTTTATATTATTAGCATTAGGAAGCTTTTCATCACGTAGGTAATTATTGCGCTATTTTCCGCACATCAACAACAGATTCTCGTCTTATTAGTCTGCCGCCATCGCCTCGTGTTGAAGTTTTTCAAGGTCGACTGCTTTATTTTCTTTTTGTTATACTTTCCAGGGTTATAATTTTAGCACGATTATTATTCACAATTGATGTTTCGATTGTTAATAAAACAGTAATTTTATGAGATGCAACTGTTTTAATTAGTTTCGGTTATAGTTACTGTTATTTCGGCTTTGGTTGAAATCACATGTTTCGAATTAAAGACTGGAAACCAGTTTTTAATACTAGCTTGAAAAACCGGTTTTTTTTACTAGTTTAGTGCGATTTGAAAATTGGAAATAATTTTTAAGTTTCAATTTTAAGTACCAATCATATGGTTTTTATTTTTTAAAGATGTCTGATCAAGGTCAGCTTCAAATTGTATGAGTTAAGATTTATTTATATTTCTAATTCATTTTAGTAATTATTTGTGATTCATTCAAAATGTTTCAAATTGTAGAAATGGATTTCATAGATCGAGGAAATTTTAAATAAACGAAGAAAGAAATTGTGAATAATTAATGGACCACGCTGGGATATTTCACAATTTTTCAAAATTTCTGTCTTCGTCTATTTAAAATTTCCTTGATCTATTAAATCCATTTCTATGATTTAAAATATTTCAAATTAATTTTTTCCACTTTGGAAGGACGGGCAGTCATATCACAGTTTTCTGCAAGGTAATATTAAAATCATTTAATATGTTTTTATCGTAGCGCCTAGCGCAAGCTTCCCAATTTGTCTACAGATGGTAGTAGTTGCTGTATCATAACCTACAACAAGAAAAAGAAAGGTTCCGACAGTTGACAGGTTGACAGCAGACTCCCACCAGAACTAATCTAACCTAGAAGTTTTGTGAGTTATATTGAATTATTTTAGATATTTCATTTAAAATTATAATTTGCTTTTAGGAAATAAAGTTCTTAATTTGATCCCAAGATTATTATTTTTCAAAATGTGTTACATAATACGGATACGAAGATAACGATTATCGTTAAGTAGAAATAACGATTTTTATAATAACGATTTCGTTATGATAACGATTCGATTTTACAGAAATCGAGAATTTTCTATTGTCGAGTTGTATACAGGTAGACTATATCATGAATAAAAAATCTGTTGTGGCCAGCACAATACCTTCCGTCATTCTCGTGTATAATGTATAAATTCCATAATTTTTCATACAAAAGATTCTAAAGTTCCAGTAAAATTATTTCATAAACAAACTATTCAAATTCCACTTGACACTGGCATCTTCTTCTTTAGTTTTTCCCATTCGTTAGGGGTCGCTATTTTTGCATGACGTTCTCATTCAGTTCCTTTTCTCTCAAATCTTCCGCAATACAGTCCTTCCATCTTATCTTTGGTCTTCCTCTGTTTCTTTAACGTCCTATTACTAAACTATTCATTCTTGTTCCAATATAATTCTTCATTTCTCCTCATGACATGTTCAAACCAATGTAATCGTCTTTCTTGTATCTTTCTAAAAACTTGTAACACTAGAGTTATTTTCTTACCGTATCTTTCCGTGTATTCCCCAATATCTACTTCAACATCCTCATATCTGCCACATTAATTTACTTTTTATTGATACTGACATCTGTCAATTTGAATTATATGA
The DNA here is from genome assembly GCA_951394225.1 of Harpalus rufipes. Lineage (NCBI taxonomy): Eukaryota > Metazoa > Arthropoda > Insecta > Coleoptera > Carabidae > Harpalus > Harpalus rufipes. The sequence continues at coordinate 37,926,785 of OX596284.1, read as the reverse complement.
ATATATTACTAGTTCCCAAGTTTGGCATAGCTGGCTGAATTATAAAATTTAATTTCTTTAAAATTCTTTAACTCTGTATCTATTGAATATAAAATATAAATTGTAATCAAATCGTATAGAGAATAATATATTCTTTAAGTTATAATAACGTTAAATGTCAATAAATTAAATTTAACTGTTAAATCTTCAAATGAGACTACTTCCGGTTGACCAATTATAACCAAAATCTAATCAGTTGTTCTTCTGGATGTAAACTTGAGGAATACGAAAAAATTATAATTTTTGGAATCGTGGTATTGAAGTTATGGAATCCGGAAGTTTTGTCACACACACAGAGACACACAGACTCACAGACACACAGACACACAGACACACATACATACAGAAATCATCGTAAAAATGGTAAAATCGTATTATATGGACCCTAAAACGTGCTTATTCAGTAAAAACTCATCATTGAATTTTTTGACCAAAGACAATACCTTCCTTACCTAAAGGTGACGGAAGGTAAAAATAAATTAAAAAGTAAATAGTAAATGTAACGTAGACCTGTGGTCTATTTTATTTTGACAGAAACGTCAAACTATATGCTACATAACCTATCTTTTTAAATATGGTTATAGTAGTATGTAATTTTACATTGAAATGCTCGTATTTCAAAATAAATGTTTGTATTTCAAATAAACTAGCAATAGTGCAGTTCCAGATTTGCGATCCAAATAATTATTTGTTTACTTGTGAAATTTTTAATGCCATAATTCCTTGCTGTCAATTAATAGATGCGTTCAATTATTTGGTTCAGTGCACTTGGAGCAGTCAGTGTGATTTTAAATGTCTACTTAAAGCATACAACGCACGATTTTCCTTCTCAAAGTCTAACTACAGATTCATTTATACTCGTATACTCGATACTGTGATCGAATGAAAAAGATCATGTCCGTAAATATAATTAAAAATGACATTTCCAGTTCTGAGTACATAGAACAACATAACCAAACGCACTTATAAGTGAATATACGAAGGTAGGTATATTCGAATATACCAAGGTTCGTATATTCGTTCACCATGGTTACTCAATAATAACCGCTGTAATACGTGGTAGCTAAGGAAAATCATACATTCTTATTGGTTTATAACTTAATGAATGATATAGTCATCCTTATCGCGCACACTTCTTCCCAATACAAATCTGAGAGAGATAAATGTATGTTAAACTTGCTAATCCGTTTCTAATACAAATTACTTTAATCTAACATCCTTAAAAAATTAAAATGTAAATATTTCATCACGGCTTATTTTTATTAGACATTGCGCCAATCTGTTTTCATTTTCATTCGCAGATTTCGGTAACAACAACTCAAAATTGTCGTGGACAGAGCACAATAGGGGGTCAATTTATGCGATTTGTCCAATCACTTTCGAATCCGAGCCGTCAAATCCACAACCGTTCACATAACACGCTCAGCCATGCATCGCAATATGTGCAGATAATATAATTCCATATTTATTTAATCATCGTCACCCTATAAACAGTTTCCACGTCCTCGTCCTCTCCGTCTGTTCCCGCTGCCAAGTGCAGGCGGTGTTTGCATGATCTCCATGGAGACAAGCAATTGCCTTGGAACACGTTGAGGGTGGGAACCGAACACAGCACCACATGTGCCATACACCGCACTCCACCACCGCTATGCCATCGGTAGGTACTACAGCCAAGCGGGGACTTTTGTCTGCGGTTACGTATGATTTGAATTTAAGATGATATGGAAATGAGATATGCAGGATAATTGTTAGATGCGATCATGTGGGTATGAGCTGGGAATATGGAATTATGGATGTATTGATGGAACTATATGTCACAGATGCGAATTAATTATATAGAAATATTGCAATAACTAATGGGATTGTATTATTTTTACTTGTATATATAAACACTCCAATACCGAAAACGAGCGTAAGCGAAACATATTACAACGTGCGCATAGCGAACGCCACTGAGAATACCGAGCACGCGACCGGCGCCACTGGTCGAACGTTTCTAGAAATTCCTCGAAGTGGAAATGTACTTTTCTACAGTCTACATAGAAAGTAGCCATTTACGCTCTCTTTTGTCAACGCAAAATGTTACTTTGCCGCTCTAGCGCGACAAAGTACAAAAAACGCTCGCTGTCCATATTTCTAACTATACAATGTTGAGAAATGTCAGTTGTCTACATTCTTAATGGAAACGTTTAGTCAGGAACTAATAGCACTGTAGTAACACATTTACCACCTTTACAAATCAATCTGACATATAATTGCTCTGTCATTATGTTACATAACCAAAAAAAATGCCGCACTATTGTGAAAATAAAATAGGGCATATTCATTTACAAAAACGAAAGTATAAAATGTTTAGATTAGAATGAAGCAATAAGTCAAGAAGAATGGGAAATAACGATAAACTAAAATTAAATATAAAAGACATTTTTTCTTTATATTAATCCTTATTAATTGAGTAGTAGTGTAAGTACAAAGTGTACATTTTATTATATTTTGAGCTTCAAGTAAACTGCCATTTTCGATTATCCGAAACACACACACACACGCATACACACACATACACACACATATACACACACATACACACACACGCACACACACACACATCATCGTGAAAATGTTAAAAATGGATTCTAGGGACCTTAAAACGTGGTCATTTACCAAAATCTCGATATGCGATTTTTAGCACGATCCCTATACCTCCCTTACCAAGCGCGGGAGGTAATGACTATCCTATTCTGAATAACGCACACAATACCTAATCGACAATTCATAATTGGTAGACAGTGGTTTTTAGGTACTGTTTGAGAAATGGCCGTTTGATTCCGTCTGGTCCATTTATGCGCATGTGTTCACTATTTTTTTTTGCAGCTCTATCTGGACAGTGCAATAGGTACTCCCTTAGAACAATGGAATTTACTAATGACGGATGACTTTTAAATTTTGAACCGTTACTTTATTTTTGTTTATTCAGTTGTCAAATCCTATAACTTATTTGTTTGTGTACAAAAACGTTATACATATAAAAACGTTTACAATAATCTTGTTGACATAGTTACTCGTATTTTTAAAACTTAGTCACTGTAGAATATGTATTATTATTTCGCAGAAACTGAATTGATAATCATATTCCAAGAATACTATAAAGAACAACATTTCTTCATGATTTTTCAAAACTTGTTATATTTAGATTAGTATATTTTGTAGAAATCACGTATGACACACTTCTTGAATTGTTGTTCTCTAACAGCAGAGAGCACAGCTACCTGAAAAGCCTCCGCTTGTGAGTTATGCGTTTTGATGTTGTGTACGTGTGTCCGAGGGCTGGGTTATTTATCTGCGACATTCCCGATAATCGTAAATCCCGATGTACGGTATTAATTAGCACACGGCCTCTAATATATCAGCCCAGCAGTTGAGATGGGAGACGCGAGACGCTGATGATTTAAAACTAAGCCAGCAGATTAAATTTAAAGGGGCGGATCTATATTAAACTGTTGCGAATATCCAGTGGCGTTCAGGGTGAACAAACTTTAGACAAATCTCAAGGGGCAAGTCTGATGAAATATTTACTAGCTTCTAGAAACCTTGCAGACATGCAGAAGAAGATGCAATAATTTTGTTCCCAACGCGTATAGTTGGTATAACAATGTTTCTAAAAGCTCTTCGTATAGCGGATATTTAAGTAAATAAATTAAAATAAAAGTTCCTAATCTGTTTTCGAGACAGTCGAGATATTTACATTATGTTTATATTGGTTTAGTATAACAAATTTCATTAATATTATATTTTTGTCAACAATCTAGAATGAATAAAAATATTTTCCTAATTTGCATCTGTAACAAAGCTATTACAGCACCCAAAGGAGTTCGTTAATAGCTCGTTTGAGTGTTGTAACAGCCTAGTACAATTTATTTTTATAAAGTTGGTAGCATAGCTGAAATGTTATGTCAAAAAATATCAAATGTCAAACCTCACTGAATAAACGATACTAACGATTGTTAAGATTTTTATTTTTGTTTATATATATATTTAGGGCATAAATAGTTCAAAACACTATTAATTGTTGATATTTAAATATGTAATTTATTTTTATTTATTTATGAACTCTGTCGGTAAATTAGTTCGAGTTTTTTGGCGCTGATGTCATAGCCAAAGTTACGCAGGTTGTGTAGTAGTTCAGACAAAAGCAAAATGGCGGCGGAGGAGAAATGTCAACAAGAATTACGTGTTTATTTATAAGAAAATAGTGTTTTAAATATAAGATGTGTATAATTATATAGTTTTACACTTTCCACATCCTTTTCAGTTAATTTTATACAATAAAATGTAAGTAACTTGTAAAAAATTTATATTTGGTTATGACTATGAAACCTGACATTTTCATTGTTTGTTTATGGAATTATAAAATGTATTTTCCGTAATTTCACGTATTTCAGGTGGAGTACACAAAAAATCGTCTGTATTCATTTTTAATTTGATATGAATTTGACTGTAAACAACACGAGACAATTTTAAATTCAAACAATTGAATTTTCAAATGTCACATTATTACCAACTAACACAAAATTCCCTAAATTATTTATTAAAATATCACTGTCAACATAAACTAATCATTTCAAATTAATGATGGTAATGTTTTAAAGAGAAAATAGTAAATAAAACAATAATTATATGGAAAAGAATTTAATACAGTTTCCAGCATAAGTAAATATGTAGGAATTTTGGTATGTATTTAAATTAATAACAATTAAATGGCGGAAGGTATTGTCTTGCCCACATCAGATTTTTCTATTTATGTGTTGTTATGAATCTATTAAAGTAATGTAAGCACGTCGTTTAGAAGATCTATAAGCGCACTGTTTGATACAATATATTAATTTATACAGACAAAATTTACAATCACAATACTTCAAACTGTCAAAATGTGAAATTTGTGTAACAGGAAGCGTTACCAACATAACTGAGCAAAATAAAATACCAAATCATACTTTTGACAAGTCTCATTTTAAAAAAAATCTCAATATAAAATTACCTCAATAGAAAAAATAATATAAAAAAAACATATTTCATAAGGCCTGTTAACGCACTGATCCTTTGTAAAGCTCACCTTGCGACTCGTTTTCCAAACTTGTGTGTGACAAAAGTTTCGGATCGCATACCTTCAATACCGCGATTCAAAAAATTATATTTTTTTCGTATAACTCAAGTTTACATCCAGAAGAACAATTGATTAGATTTTGGTTAGTATTGGTGAACCGGAAGTAGCCTTATTTGAAGATCCAACAGTTAAATTTGATTTATTGACATTTAACGTTAATATAACTTAAAGAATATATTATTCTCTATACAATTTGATTGCATTTTATACTTCATATTCAATAGATATAGAGAATTTTAAAAGTATTAAATTTTATAAATCAGCCAGCTATGCAAAACATGGAAACTACTAATATATTCATATAATTCAAATTGACAGATGTCAGTATCAATAAAAAGTAAATTAATGTGGCAGAGATGAGGATGTTGAAGTAGATGTTGGGGAAAACACGGAAAGATAGGTAAGGAAATAACTCTAGTGTTACAAGTTACTAGAAAGATACAAGAGAGATGATTACATTGGTTTGAAAATGTCATGAGGAGAAATGAAGAATATATTGGATGAAGAATGAATAGCTTACTAATAGAAGGTTGAAAAAGATAAGATGGAAGGACTGTATTGCGGAAGACTTGAGAGAAAAGGAACTGAATGAGAACGACACGTAAAACAGAAATGAGTGGAAGAAGAAAATAAAAAATAGCGACCCCTAACGAATGGGAAAAGCTACAGAAGATGTTAGTGTCAAGTGCAATTTGCATGGTTTTTTTATGAAATAATTTTACTAGAAATTTAGAATCTTTTGCAAGAAAATTTATGTATGGAATTTATACATATTAACACAGGATTGACGGAAGGTATTGTGCTGGCCACAAACAGATTTTTTAATGGTACTATTACAGTGAGATGAAATAAATAATTATATCTTTTATTCTCTTCCAATTTTTAAAATTACATACCTTATTACACTAAATGATTGATAACGGTTTACAGATTCCAAGTACGAATTCGATTATAATAAATCTCATAACGACTGTACTGTAATGCAATCTGTACAGTGTACAATAACAAGAGTGCCCGTGAGGTGAAGTTTGGTAAACTCCCTAATCAGTAAATTTGCGTAAGTACTCTCACACCCACTAATAATAAAATGCCGCGAAGATAATAAGATAATTTATGTTTATTTATTTTATTAAAGAGATCTGTAAAATCTTCCTCATCCTCGTTTTCGTACGCCGCTGCAACCCAGATTGCAAATTACGATTCCACTGATTATCGATCTCCGCGATTTACGATTCGTGGAAATGAGTGAAGGAAAAAATCCCGGGTGATCGTGCGATAATGCTGACTGAAATCGTTTTTGAATAAGGTTGCACCTTGTTTATTTTCTTAATTATCCGCGTTGTTTATAGTCCCCGTCCTCCACTGATTATTCACAGAGAGATCGATACCATGATTGTCATCACGTATGGCGTTCTACACCATTGGAGAACGAGTAATCATCTACTGTAGCATAACCAAATAACACTAACTGTATGTCTTGCCCTTGAGGATATAGGCTTATCTTTATGTGAGGATCAATTAGGAATCATATGATTGGATGATTCTATACATGATGATTGTGCTTATGAAGTGATCCAAGCGAGAAAAATGTCGAGATAAACTGGTCTTTTTCGGATTGCTATCTAGATTACTGGTGTTAAACACGGTAAAAAATTATGAAAGAAAAAATATGTTTAAATAATTGTATATTATATATCTGCTATGCATACTCATTTAATTTTATGTTATTATAAATAACAAGAAAAATAGAATATAGGTTTATATATGACATTATTATACGTGGAACAAGATTTTTATTTCGTAATCTAGGTACATACTGACAAATAAAAACATATGTTATTATATGTCTTATAACTTGTATTTTACTATTATAAAATCTTTTTTTTATTTCTTGTTTACAATTTGATCTGCGTAAAATATATAGGAAAAGTTTCAATACACAAAATTCAATAATCTATAATTTTTTTAATAACATAAATCTCGAACAAATTATTTTTATAAGTATTTAAAAAAATACTACTTAGAGCTTCAAATAAAGTGCTATTTTTCTTTGGTCGATTGTCTTCTAAATCTAATGGACTCTTTCCATTTTAGAACAGTAGCAATATCGGTTTTCAAAATTTACTAATTCATAGAATTTGAGTTAGAGCACTAAAAAGATCCATATACACGCACACACTCAAAGACATTATCGTAAAAATGTTAAAATGTGTTTATTAATCAAAATCTCGATATGTGATTTTTAGCATAATCCCTCGCATGAACTCTATAATACTTTTCTTACATAGTGACGACAAGAAAAAAAGTAAATTGGCACGCCCAGAAATGGATATTAAGCCGTTGTGACATAGGTACTTTTGTGTTTTTGAATAAAATACCATTATATGTTAGTGGCCTATTTTTGTATCTATTAGGCTCCAAGATCGAAAACGTTCAATAAACGAAACACAACCACAATGCACTGTTAATATTATTTTAAAATAAACAAAGACAGAAATAACATAATATTTGTGCGTTAGATTAGGTTATATTTTAAGAAATAACAAATAAAATTTGATCCTTGTAAGTTAAATCCAGAATGGGTTGCAGTTGTTTTTTTATTTTTCGCTTACTAAAGTCTGTTTTACATTTGTCATCTTATGTCCTCAATTTTAAGAATTTGGCTAAGTTTAAGTTCTTAGTAGTAGTGAAACAGCTGCAAATAGAACATGTCCATTTTTCACTCAATTTTTTTATTGTTTTCTAGTAACCTTAATAGCACATCAACATGTCAATTTAATTATATGACTGTTACATGTCAACGATATTTTAATATGAAAAAAAAGATAAATATAAACAATTGTCTAGAAATTGGTAAATTTATTGCACAATTTAAGTTCAATTTATTGACCAAGTTCTTAAAATTGACAGAAAAATCATAAATGTAAAACAAGCTTGATGTTTTTCGATTATTGAACTAATCGAATTTCGTAGAAAGTTGAATCGGATTCGGTAATTTTGAATGAATTTAATTATTTTCACTTTACGATAGTTTTTATTGACATTACAGATTTTATGTGAATGCTATATACTCGACTATATCAATTATTAAATTATTATAAACAAATAAGAATGCGTGATTTTCCTTAATTACCACATTTTACACCGGTTATTATTAGGTAACCATGGTGATCGAATATACGAACCTTGATATATTCCAATATACCAACATTCGTATATTCACTTATAGGTGCGTTTGGTTATTTTGTTCCATGTACTCAGAACTGTCAATGTCATTGTGAATTATATTTGACTTTGAGGAGAAAAATCATGCTTTCTATACTTTAAGTAGACATCTGAAATGACACTGACAGCTCTGAGTGCACCGAAACGAATAATTGAGCGCACGTATTAATTGACAGCAAAGCATTATTCAAATAAAAATTTGACAAGTAAACACATAACTATTTAATCACTAGTCCAGAAATTGCACTGTAGTTGCTAGTGCTGGTTATAAAATGATGTGGCCAGCACAATACCTTCCGTGAATACTGTGTATTATGTACAAATTCCATACATAAATTTTCATGCAAAGGATTCTATATTTCCAGTAAAATTATTTCATAATCAATTATGTAAATTGCACTTGACACTGACATCTTTTTCTTTAGTTTTTTCCATTCGTTAGGGGTCGCTATTTTTTTATTTTCTTCTTCCACTCATTTCTGTTTTGCGTGTCGTCCTCATTCAGTGCCTTTTCTCTCAAGTCTTTCGCAATACAGTTCTTCCATCTTATCTTTGGTCTTCTTCTGTTTCGTCTACCTTCTATTACTAAGCTACTCATTCTTCCAATATATTCTTCATCTCTCTTCATGACATGTTCATACCAATGTAATCGTCTCTCTTGTATCTTTCTATAAACTTTTGTCACTTGAGCCATTTCCCTTATTCTTCCATTCCTTATTCTATCTTTCCGTATCTTTCCCAATATCTATCTCAACATCCTCATCTCTGACACATTCACTTACTTTTCATTAACACTGAGACCTGTCAGTTAGAATTTTCTTAATATAATAGCTGTTTCCACAGTTATAGCATAGCTTTATAATTCTTTAACTCTATATCCATTGAATATGAAATATAAAATGCAATCAATTCGTATAGATAAGAATATTCTCTAATATTTATAATAACATTAAATGTCAAAAAATAATATTTTCCGTCGACCGTTTATTAATAGGTTATCTTAATGTATAGAAAATCATTCATTAATGACCCCTATTAATGCATGATTTTTATTAATAAACGATTTATTGGGTGCGTTCACCACATGGAACACAGCATGTATTGCTAACGCTAAGTTGTAGCAAAAAGGTAGACAGAATTAAAAGTCATGCTTTTGACACTTAATAGCTAGGTATATTCACGTAGCATACCTTTAAAATGAATTTGAAAGAATAAAATTCCTCAAATAACATAAAAAAACCGCTTGTGTTGTCTGCCATTAAGTACACTGAACGCACCCACTGAAAACAATTGATGACAAAACTTATTGATTTTCTGACGTAAAATTTGACGTTCGGTCAACCATTACTAACCTAAAAAAATTTGTCATAGAATAAAATTTGATTTTCCATTTAAATAAGATACGGTCAACGAAAAAATATTGTAACTAACACGTGTGTTAATTGGCGATTAATGATCTCAACAATTAACGCGTTCGCTACGCTCACGCGTTAAAATGTCTCGATCATTAATCGCCCTCATTAACACACTTGATAGTTAAATAACTATTAACAGCGTTTTTAAAAAAAAACTTCAAATGAGGGTACTTCCGGTGGACTAATTATAACCAAAATTAAACAAGTCTGCATATGGACGTAAAGAAGAGGAATACGTAAAAATTGTAATTTTTGGAATTCCGGTATTGGAGATATCGCGGCCGAAATTATAGTCACATATATACGCACACACAACATGCACACATACACACACATATATACATCATTGTAAAAATAGCAAAATCGTTTGTAGGGACCCTAAAACGTGCTTATTCATTGAAAACTCATTATCGATTTTTTTGACCAAAGACAATACCTTCCTTACCTAGAGGTGACGGAAGGTAAAAAATGGTGATGTGTTTTGTAGCACACAATTTGACGTTTCTCGCAGAAAAATATACTACAAACCTACGTTAAATTTATTGCTTAATTTTTAATTTATTTTTTATTCACCTGTATACAACTCGATAATCGAAAATTCTCGAAATACTCGACGTGTTGCTTATGGAAAATACCACTCAACCTTCGGTCTCGTGGTGTTTCCAGGCAACACGTGTCGTATAATCGAGAATTTTCAATTGTCCTGTTGTATAATATATGAATATTTAAATGACTTCGCTGTAGAGACTAAAACAAATACTGACATTTGAAAGCAAAAAGCGAACTATTTTCCGTCGCAGGTCTTTCAATTAATTTAATTATAAATTTGGAGCGGTTACAAAGCAAAGCGGATCTTATCTGGTTATCTGACGTGCGTCCGATTAGAGCTAGTGGCTAGTGCATCAGTGTTTACGCACACGCACCGAGTATGTCATCTTACATAATGCGATCGGCATTTACTCTCAATTATCATCCGATCAGCGGCTGTCAGTGAGTGAGAGTGCTAGTGGTATGTGAGGCGGGGGGTAGAGAGATAGCGGCAATCATTATTTCCCTTCCAGACAAAAGATGGACGCGCCGATACAGAGATAAGCCATCTGGAGCAAGGAACGCGAGCTGCATAAGGAAAGGAGGGAGATCTCTTCTACAGAGACTCTGACCTGTGCATGTGCTGTTTCGAGCATGGAATTTTAAATTCCTGGATTTTTAAACTTACGGCTTCCTGCATGAACTTTGAAACATTTTCTTGAATATTTATATGACGTTCGCATTACAACGTATACATAAACAAAAAAATCTTATATGACCAGCACATTACCTAACACTACATTTTATTCTACATAGTTTCGTTTGAAACATTTCTTACAAAGTGATATTTAGAAGTCATAGGTTAATAACAAAGTCAGTTGTTTTAGAATATTGTTTAGTCAAACTATGAAATGCTGAATATTTGAAAATTTTTCCTTTGCAAACTTCCTAAATATACCACAACATAACCTAAAGCACAAAACGCGTCCGAGCTTTGATTAGATTATGATAAGGTTTGTTTAGAAAAATTGTAAGCGAAAATGTCCAAATATTTATTTTATAATTTGCTTAGAAAACGATTAGGTGTTTTTTATAATGATCGCGACACCGGAACATAGGATTTTAACATTTGAAGTCTTGTAATTTCCTGCTTCCCTAATTATTTTAGATAAGAAAGCTTTAAGTAAATGTTGTAGAGTATAAAATTCTATATTAGAATCAATAACTAATATTAATATTTCATGCTCTCTAACGGCAGAAATTAAGTATAAAAATGTCGCAATTCACCCCAATAATAGCGATACCCATGGAATTGAAACTAAAACCTGTCAAGCTAGGTTAATTTGTTTTTTATTATTATTTGTAATTTCTGTTAAATTAAAATAGTTTATTATGTGGCATGTGTTGCAAACCACCCGAATGTAAAATAGGCTTCACACACGTGTTACATACTATACTTTTTCTACGATCTTGCAATAAAATATTTTTTTTTTATAAATTAATAACACATTTCTCATGAAGTTATTTCTACGGACCATTTACCAACACATGATTTACGTGTATATAAAGATATTCATTGTATGTGTTAAAACTGAACTTGACTGAAAGTGACACTTTACGCACAGTGTATATTTACTTCACGCACACTATGCGTGAAGTGACACTTCACGCACAGTGTACAAAAAATCAAGCTTCACACATAAAAATTTATACGTTGAGTACTCACTTCACGCATGGGAGTAGGAAAAAATATTTATTTAAATTAATATATAATTGTTCACTAAAGAGACATTACAAATAATACCTAATAAATATTAACCTAACCTAAACATTGTTTCAATTCCATGGCTATCGTTACTTTTAGGGTGAGGTACGACATTTTCATACGTTGTTTCTGCTGCTACTAAGCATGTAAAATTAATTTTGCGTATTGATTTAATTGTAGATGAAGAATTTTAAGCTCTTCGCCTTTTATTTGAAGCATTTTGACCTAAAATAGATAGGTTTTACATATTAAAGTCCCATGTTCCGTTGTCGCGGTCAACACTTGCCTATTTTCATTAAAAATGGTTTTCTGGACGACATATTTTATTTCCCATAAAAATAACAAAAAAGATTTTTAATTCAAGTCAATATTTGGATATAATTTCTAACCAGTTGCTAAAAGTGAACCACTGTGTTACGCAATAGGCCCGATTTTTTTTTTATATTTAGAATATATTCGTAAAAATAAAAATCAACAAAATTTAAACTTCTTATCGGAAAAAATAAATATCTTTAAAACGATCAACTAATGGAAAATTTAATGTAACCAACTTTGTATCTCTTTTAGTTTATGAGATTCCAATGGCGGCCCTTGAAAAACGGACACCTATATAGACACCTACATCTACAGACATCGTGAAAATGATAAAAGTTCTAGGGACCTTAAACCGTGCTCATTAAGTACAATCCATATACTTCTCTTACAAGTAGAAGTTAGAGATAAAAATAAAAAAATTCGTAACAAATTAAATACATAAATTAAACTAGAGAATGCATAAATTTAAGGCTATTTTACTATAACCTAACGCACAGAACTCAATTTGGCAAAAGCCGAGTGATTATTACACATTTTTATGTGATTTTTTTTAAAAAAATATATAGACAATAATCATACCTAACACACAGAACTCAATTTGGCAACGAATAATGCGGCAAAAGTAAGAATGTCTGTAATACAGGGTTTTGAACCGAAAAAAAAAATAATAGTTTTCGTATCACTGTCTGTAATTTCAATATCCACTATGATCAAATTCATTGACAATATTTTGACACATGAACCCAAAATTATAAGTAAAAATCTGATGTGGCCAGCACATAACCTCTCGCCGTATATTTTACCTGGCTGTATGCATAAAGCAAAGAATATTTTTATAAATACAAATAATATATTCATATAAATCTATGACGTATAAACTTCTTTATTATTCAATAATAGCATGTCTCAACATAAAGATATTTTACCATAAATTACGTTACAATAAATTACAAAGTAGAGTTTACCATATATAAATATTAGGCGGGTAACAGCAATTTTCAATTCGAACAACGTTGTTTACTTTCTCTTCATATTCTTCTAGTAAAAACATTAATTTTGGGCGGTCTAAAATGTATATATGGATTGTGCATCTATTCTTACATATCTTCTTTTACATTTTATTTTTTCATACTTGTTATATCTAAATAACACTAATTCCCTTTAATAAAGTGACGGATAGATTGCACTCCGATTATTCTTATATCGATGTGTAATTTTGTCAATATTTACAACTTACTTGAGAAGAATTTGATAGCTTTTTCGCAATTCAAAGTTACTCTAGTCTACAGTACTGGTGTACATTGTCCCATAATGTTTGAAACAAATTTAAGTCCTTCAACCTAGACTTGTCATCTCCATAATAGTCACAGATCAAGAATTAAGGGATTCTCCAAATACATTTTTCTTTCATTACTCATTATTTCTGACACTGACATTTATCTGTCAGTTACAAATAATTTAAATTTGCAACTATTTTTCATGGCATCCTTTCGGTTGTAAAATTAATTACAACATTATTTTATATATTATATTCCTTTTATCTCTAAATCTATAAAATATGTATAAAAATATTTAAATGTACCAGAAAGAGAATTTATTTTTCTTTAATACTATCAAGAAAAATTTTCAAAAAATAATATTTAGAAGATTTTTTTTCAAGAATCTTCTACTTCCGGTTGTCCAATTGTTACCAAAACCTTTTCAGATCTTCCCATGAATGTCCGATTGGGAAATACGTTGTTAAACAAATTTTAAGTCTTATAGTTTTTGAGTAACCGTCCTTCCAACATCCCACACACACACATCCACACACACACACACACACACACACACACACACACACACACACACACAGACATCATCGTAAAAATGTTAAAATCGGATTGTAGGGACCTTAAAACGTGCTTATTCAATAAAATCTGGATATGCGATTTTTAACATGAATCCAATACCTCTCTTAGCGAGAGGTAAAAATGTTATAAAAACAAGGAGAAGAAAGGAAATAAAACATGATTTTGCAAATATACATCATATGAAACAGTATTATTCGGATTTAAGTGTAAGTACCTAATTAAATGTAGAAATATATGTACTTCATGTGACCCCAATTTTTAGAAAAAATGCCAAAATCACTATAAATATAGCTTTCTGTGCCCTATTTTTTGTGGAATTTAGTGTTTTTACCGGTTTTGCAACTATATATAGAACCGTCAAAGCAAAATTCTTGATTCTCGTGATTCTAGAATTTAGCCAAATTTAATTCTAATTCACATAATTAAAAATCCAATGTTCTACATTTTGTTCAGAAGACTCCTTATATCACTTGTATAAATTCTTTTCATATCCCGTTAATACTCGTAAGTAGCATCTTTCTGTATGTACTTAGGTAATCTTAGTTGATGTGTGAGTGCAAGAATGTAATGCAGTAACACAAGCACGGCACAGCTGATGTGCGGTGGAACAAGAGCAGAGAACACTGGGCACAGAAACAGAGCAAAAGCAGAGTCATATTGCGCTAAGCCCTTTAGCAGATTCCTGCGAATGATGCTGCAGATGCCTGGCATTCTCCTTCGGAGCACACAAGGCGCAAGCCGACATGTGCAATGCGGGGGCGAGGTGGTGATGGTATGGCATGGTACAGCACGTGCAAGACAACAGGCAGATTGAGGATGGATTATCAAGCAAAGATATTTAATACCCGTATGGTGTGAGGAGAAATTTGATTATGAAATCATAGAAATACAAGAGGGCTTAAAATTTGAAACGCCGAAAACAAGACGAAATAAATTTTGCACAAAAAATTAATTAACTTATTTATTTCATTTTCCTTAAATTATTTATGAATCTTTTTTTTGTCTTGTTTAAGTTTAACGGACACAGATTAGATATTCACAAAAACAAGTATTGCTACTGAACACACACATATATCAATTCAAGCACATTCATTCATTATATTATGTAAATATAAAGTAGAACATATCTAGTATAACATAACACATTTAATGGATTAAGCTATTAAGCTATAATGGTACTTGTGATAGATAAATGTACCTACTATAATTATTGTTTGTATATGTATGTATAGTTTGTAGTAAATTCGCCAAATAATTTATAAACAATGCTAATTCCGATCGATAAAATGATTGCGGTAAAACTAAATACAAAATGACCAGAAATGTAAAACGTATTTGTACATAGCTAATTTTTTAAAACTATTTATAAGTAAGCTTTATTAAATTATGCAATGACATATCTGAACTTACCGTGAACAAACCCTATGTCCAGGTACAGCAGGTATCCAGAAGTAATCTTCAATTACCAGCAAATAAAACAATAAAACTGACCAAATCTTTTACAAAAATAATTGTAATACAATTATATTCCCAAAATAAATTCAAAATTTAAAAATCTGTTGTGGCCAGCACAATACCTTCCGTCAATCCTTTGTATAATATATAAATTCCATACATAATTTTTCTTGCAAAAGATTCTAAATTTCAAGTAAAATTATTTCATAAACAAACTATTCAAATGCACTTGACACTGACATCTTCTTCCTTTTTAGCTTTTCCCATTGTTAGGGGTCTCTGTTTTTGCGTGTCGTTCTCATTCAGTTCTTTTTCTCTCAAGTCTTTCGCAATACAGTCCTTCCATCTTATCTTTGGTCTTCCTCTGTTTCTTCAACCTTCTATTACTAAACTACTCATTTTTGTTCAAATATAATTCTTCATTTCTCCTCATGACATGTTCAAACCAATGTAATCGTCTTTCTTGTATCTTTCTAGAAACTTGTAACATTAGAGTTATTTTCTTACCGTATCTTTCCGTGTCTTCCCCAATATCTTACTTCAACATCCTCATCTCTGCCACATTAATTTATTTTTATTGATACTGACATCTGTCAATTTGAATTATATGAATATATTAGTAGTTTCCATGTTTAGCATAGCTGGCTGAATTATAAAATTTAATTTCTTTAAAACTCTGTATCTATTGAATATGAAGTATAAAATGTAATCAAATCGTATAGAGAATAATATATTCTTTAAGTTATAATAACGTAAAATGTCAATAAATCAAATTTAACTATTAAATCTTCAAATAAGGCTACTTCCGGTTCACCAATTATAACCAAAATATAATCACTTGTTCTTCTGGATGTAAGCTTGAGGAATACGAAAAAATTATAATTTTTGGAATCGTGGTACTGAAATTATGGGATTCGGAAGTTTTGTCACACATACACACACGGACACACACACACACACACATACATACACACAGACATCATCGTAAAAATGGTAAAATCGTATTATAGGGACCCTAAAACATGCTTATTCACTAAAAACTCATGATTGAATTTTTTGACCAAAGACAATACCTTCCTTGCCTAAAGGTGACGGAAGGTAAAAATGAAGAATAAATTTTTTTAATTGATTCGAAAATGTTAAGCCGGGTCCACATTGAAGCGAACATTGCTATCTAACATTTTTTGTTAGCAAATATTAAGCAACACGTTCGTGAACAATTGTTGGTAAGAATGTTAGTCCACACTTCAATAACAATATACATTGGCCATTTTTTTTAAAAAACGAAGAAAAGGTTCCTTTTGTTAGATTTGCAAATGGGACACAGCATTGACTTTTAAGTTTTTATGAATGTCATCATGAGAGTTTTAATATTTAGTTAATATATTTAATTGGATCAAAATTTGCTGGCAGAGACATTTTCTTACCTAATTTCTGCCGCTACAAGACAAACAAAATTAATTTTGTTTATTGATTCAGAGTCAGAATTTTGTTTGAAGTTTTTTTACCAAAAATAATTAGGGAAGCAGGAAATTACGAAAGTATAATTTTACATGATAAAGTTCTGCTCGGCTGTGCCAGTCACCATCCTGTGTAATATGAAAAACAGGAATGACATTACATCTATTCGTTTTGTATATATAAAAATTTCGCTATCGCTATAATAGCTGTTATTAATGGAAAAGTTTAATTTCTCTCATGATTAGCATACGAATGAATGAAACAAATCGTAGTATGAGATTACAGGAAAATAATGACATCATGTGATAAGATCTAGTAGGTGTGAATGGGGGCAGAAGATTGAGACGTCAGCCGCGATGTTTCCGTGTCGAATGGCCATTTCCTTACGTAGGGCGTACGGACCCTAATCCGAGACCTACCACTTCATATTTTATTTTTTAATAAGTTCAGATAGGGAGATGGGTCAGTTGCTCTAAGTGGTCGATTATGGTTATGACAACTTGAATTTGAATCGAAATACAGTTATACAATTATTTATATCTATGTTTATGACTTTTCAGGTGAATTCTTCCCAAATCCTATAAGTGCCCGTGAGGTGACGTCTGGCAGACGCCCGTACGTTATGAATATGTCATAATTACATATATACGTATATACCAAGTAGATTGACACATTTAGAGCAATGAGTTATCTTCCGTAATTATATATTTCTACCTCTCGCTAAGAGAGGTATTGGAATCATGCTAAAAATCGCATATCCAAATTTTAGTGAATAAGCACGTTTTAAGGTCCCTAGAATCCGATAATATTTTTACGATGATGTCTGTGTGTGTGTGTGTGTCTGTGTGTGTGTGTGTGTGTGTGTGTGTGTGTGTGTATGGATGTGTGTGTGTGTGTGTGTGTGTGTGTGAGGTTGTTGAAGGCACGATTTCTCAAATTCTATAAAACTAAAGACCTGTGTAGCTACGGATCCCTCAATCTAACAGTAATAGGAACAGTTGAATAGATTCTGGTTTACAATGGGCTACTTGCATGATACTAAGAATTTTTTATTTTTTTTGAATATATATATAAAATAAAAGACCCCATATTTTTTTCTTTTTTTAAAATTTTGTCACTTACGGCTAAAAATAAATATTTTCTTTTTATGACGTCACAATCACGGATGACATACGTGTTAGTTCTGTAGTTTGGGAAGACAGAGACGGAGATAGTAGAACGTTGTCTGATCCTCGATCTTCCCTTCACCTCTCCCATTCACATTAACGAATCAAATGCTAGTGATTGTGTCGTCATCAAGATAGGAGGGATACATTTATGTTAAATTTATTAAATAATAACACAATGTATTTGAAAAATTTATAATGTAAATAATGTAGTTGAGTAAACTAAACTTGAAAAATATAATAGTTTTCAAAATCCTCTTGTATGCAAGTAGCCCATTGGACAACCGAAAGTAGTAATATTTTCACAAAAATCTTCTAAATATTATTTTTTGAAAATGTATGTTACTACGAATATTAAAAAACAAAATTCTTTATCCGGCACATTTTTTTATTTTTTATTATACCTTCTATAGATTTAAAGATATAGATATATAATCTATAAAATAATCAGTTGTAGTAAATCTCATAGCCTGCTCACAGACCAAACATCTCCATGCTAGCAACCGTTAATAAGATGAACGCCAAGGATGAATGTGAGGCAATAAATGAGGATCTGGAAAAGTTGTCGACTTGGACTACTAATAATGGGCTCAAGATAAATACTGATAAATCTTCGCTCTTAGTAATTGGAAATTGTGATACATATGATATAAAACTGCAGGAAGAAATCTTAAATCGTGGTCCTGCTATTAAGAGTTTGGGTATGATAATTGACAAAGACCTTAATTTCCGTGACCATTTGACAAAAAAATTAATAGCGGCTAGACTTAGACTTCGACATTTATACCAGTATCGCAAGTTGTTATCAGCTGAAATAAAATTAAGACTAATTAACACCTTGATACTACCTATACTCGACTACTGTGCGTGTGTATATGTTCCACACTTGACACAAAACGACAAAAATAAAATAACGCTATTTCAAAACTCATGCCTACGATTCGTTTATAATGTGCGTAAATATGACCATATTTCTTCATTTCGCATTTCATCTAATCTACATTACATTGACGAACGTGTGCAGATATTCTATCTTTGTCAAATTCATAAGATCATACTAACAGGTTGCCCTTCTTATCTACATGAAAAACTTAAATTAAAAGAACAGCATTATCAATTACGTGATAAGAATTCGTATATCGTACCTTCACATAAAAAAAAAAAATCTAAAAATGCATTTTCTTACCTTGCACCCAAATTGTATAACAATCTTCCTGATGAATTAAAATCTCTGTCTTTACACTCTTTCAAAGCTCATGTTAAAAATTTGTTCTGTTTAAATTAATTAATCTTTTTCAATAATTTATTATAGTGTAAGCAAACTAATCCTATTTATCTGCTTTTTTGGCATATTGTGCTATACTTTCATGCTATGTACTTATGTTGACTTTTTTTTTCTATTTTATTGTAATTAATATGTACTGGTTGGGTGGAAGAACAGCCTTTGGCTGAACCCCGCCGTTGACTCTGGTCAATAAAGTTATTATTATTATTATTATTATTAACTACTTGAGAAATTAAAATGTCTGTAATTGACAGACAAATGTCACTAATCTCTGTGTCAAAAATTCAGAGATAGTACTGAAGTCTTTTTTTGGGAACAATATTTAATATTTCTTATTGTATTATTAATTATATATTTAAAATTATAGGTATATTACATTAACCCTTCAGAAATAACGCCAATACCGTTAATGAATTGGAAGAACCTCGAACATTTAGAAGAAATGGAGAAAACTTGCATATAGAATGAATTTAAAATTATTGAAAATATGTAAATAGAAAGATTAGGTGTAATTAGATTATTTTGTATGTACAAGAAATGTTAAATACAATACTTATAAATACCACAATGAAAGGGCGAGAGGTATTGTAATGGCCACAACAGATTTTTTTTATTTAAAAAGAAAACAGTCCTCCTGCATTTCTAATAGTTGAACACAATAATTTGTTATTGGAGAAATTAATGCCAAATATGAACTTCTAAGGTATGAAATTTAATTTTTGAAATTCCAAATAAATGCTCGAGAAAACATGTTTTTATACGACCTTTTTACCTTCCGTCACCGTTAGGTTAGGAAATTATTGTCTTTGGTCAAAAATTCGATGGTGAGTATTTAACAAATAAGCAAGTTTTAGGATCCCTATGATTTTAGTATTTTTACGATGATGTGTGTGTGTTCGTGTGCCTAAGCGAGCGCGTGTGTGTGCGTACATGCGTGCGTGCGTGTGTGTATGTTTGACGAAACTTTCTCCGTCGATAACTCCAACATTACAATACTAAAAATTATAATTCTTTCGTACTCTTCTTCGTTACATCCAATGTTGATTAGATTTTCGTTATAATTGGTCAACCGGAAGTACCCTTATTAAAGAAAAAGTTCGTGTTATAATTTTACTAGAAATATATCATCCTTTCCAATGAACTATCTATATGTAATTTGTACAGAATACATAGAATTGACGAAAGATGTGTTGGCCACATCAATTTTTTTATCTTTTTGATATTATACATAGACCCTTAATATAGTGGTCATCTACTTAAGAGCACGTTGTGTCTTAATTTTATAAGCTCACTTTTTCCTGCAAGATGTTTTAATATTCAATGGGTTTCTTACATTATAATTTCCATAAATACATAATTTAAAAATTGGGGATAATAAATTTGAATTGCAATCAATTAAATTTTAATAACAAGATCAGTAATTTGGCATTTCACTTGTTCTATTTATGTCGAGAAAGATTAATATGTAATATAATAATATGTCGTTTGCAAACCTGCATTAAATTGGTTTAATATATTGACATTTATTATCAATTTATATGTAAAACAGGACAGACCATTGCAAGGAATTAATTATTTTATTAATTACATAACTGCCATTAACTGGTGCACGCACATAATTAGTATGAATTTTTATATGCATATAAATTATTATATTTTTCTTGAATGAGTTAGCAAAATTTTGAATTAATGATGTGGCATAATTATTAACGCCATTACTTAGTAAAAGAAAGTTCATAGGTTCATATTTCGCATACAACAAATATTAATCGATGTAGGTATACAGAATGATCAGAAAATTAAGAAAAACATAGTTAAATGCACTATTTATACAAAAAAATTCTTCTCATCAAGACAAACACAGGAAAAATAATAATAAGTGGGGGGTCAAAGTCTGTTGACCTTCAAAACACAGTTTGTTTATTTTTAAATATTTAATCCATATAATCTATATAATGTGATTAAAAAATCTGCCCACGCAATCTGCCCACCCAAACTGCCCACGAAACAATCTGAGCTTGAAAATTTTATAAAAACAACTAACAGAAACGAAACCTAACGCACAGAACTCGGATTTAGGTAGACAGTGGCTTCAGGAAGACAATGAAGTAGGTTGAAGATATTTGGCTAAGCGGTAAAAGATAAAAATTTCATATTCTTCTATCGAGTGTGTTGCCGAGTGGCTGTGAGTTCCGGCTCCACGGTATGACTACATCAGCGAGGATTTAAAATTATCGGAGCATAACATTGTTGATTGGAGCAGTTTCTACAGGAAGGTAAGCCATAGCCATTTTTATTAGAATACACACTCACAAACAACTTCGAATAAGAAATATAGGAGAAATAGTGACAAGACGAATTTCAACAAATTTTCATACAAACCGAGTTGCACGCAAACCAATTTCGCCCGTAAGGGAGTCAGTTTAATTAGTTTTGTTAGCTTGCTTTTTACCTTCCGTTACCTATAGGTAAGGAAGGTATTGTCTTTGGTCAAAAAATTCGGTGGTGACTTTTCATTGAATAAGCACGTTTTAGGGTCTTTACAATACGATTTTACTATTTTTACGATGATGTCTGTATGTGTGTGTGTGTGTGTGTGTGTGTGTGTTAGTGTGTGCGTGTGTGTGTGTGTGTGTATGTGTGTGTGTGTGTGTGAGCGCGGTTTCGTCAACGATATCTCCAATACTAGAGTTCCAAAAATTACAATTCTTACGTATTCCTCTTCCTTACAACCATTGACTTGATTAGATTTTGGTTATAATTGGTCAACCGCAAGTACCCTCATTTGAAGATTTTAACAGTTTTTCTTGAAAAACTCAGTTAAATGTTATTATATCTTAAAGAATATATTATTGTCTATACGATTTGATTGCACTTTATATTTCATATTCAACAGATATAGAGTTAAAGAATTAGAAAGATAATAAATTTTATAATTCAGCCAGATACGCTAACTTAACCATGAAACTGCTAATATAATCAAGTAATTCAAATTGACAGATGCCAGTATCAATAAAACGTAAATGAATGAATGAATAAGGGAAATAACTCTAGTATTGGGCGTTTCTAGAAAGATATAAGAGAGACGATTACATTGGTTTGAACATGTCATAAGGAGAGATGAGTACATTGGAAGAATGAATAGCTTATAACAAAAGGTGGAAGAAACATAGGAAGACCAAATATAAGATGAAAAGAGACAAAAGGAACTGAATGAGGACGACACACAAAACAAAAATTAGTGGAAAAAAAAATAGCAATCCCCTAACGAATGGAAAAAAACTAAAGAAGAAGTAGATGTTAGTGTCAAGTGCAATTCGCATAGTTTGTTTATGAAATAATTTAACTGGAAATATGATCTTTTGCAAAAAAAATATGTATAGGGCGCGTGCAGTGACGTGACTTTGCTGACTTCGGCAAGCAGATATGTGGACTTGTGTCAAAATGACAGCTATTAATTACGTCCATAACTGACAAATGTCATAATTTTTCATTCAAAATTTTATGATTTTCTTATTTCATGTGGTTTATTTATTATCAGGGGTGTGGAATTCAGTTGCCGAGAAAAGGAATCATAAAATACCAAAAAATGAAATTTTGAATGAAAAATTTTGACGTGAGGATGACCCGCAAAACAGAAATGAATGGAAGAATGAAATAAAGTAGTGACCCCTAACGAATGGGAAAAGCTAAAGAAGAAGAAGATGTCAGTGTCAAGTGCCTTTTGCATGAAATAATATTACTGGAAATTTAGAATCTTTTGCAAGCAAATTTATGTATGGAATTTGTACATAATACACAGGATTGACGGAAGATATTGTGCTGGCCACATCAGATTTTTTAAATTCGTAATAAACCTAACCTAAGATGACCTCCCAACATATCTTTATGAATATCTTTTCAGAAAGATTCACAGGAGATCGGAGCGGATTCACGCGATGTTTGATTTAATTGCTATTTATAAAGATCTCAAAGAAAATGAAAATTAAACACACACACACACATACACTACATTATATAGATTATATGGATTAAATATTTAAATATAAACAAATTGTTTTTTGAAGGTCAACCAACTTTGACGCCCACTTATTATTATTTTTCCTGTGTTTGTTTTGATGAGAAGAATATTTTGACAAAGTTTCATCCAAATCGGAGGTGAGGCAGTACATCGACAACTTCACCAAAATGTGTAACAATGAGTAAGAAGCCATGATGATATATGTTTCATAAACAATAAGTAAATACATTGCATCCTCCTATTGTGTAGCTAATTCTCGTGATAGCGTCTGTAATGTTGTGAAATATCTCGTCGTCATCTGCACCCCTTGGTTTTAAAACGCGATATACAAAAGACCACAACATGATTCACACATAAAATTATCTTCAAATCTATAGCCAATTATCACAACGCGTCCTTAGAGAGTTTCATACAATGAGCTACTTACCATTCACCCTTCGCCCTAGCACAAGACTTTAGACAGCGCGGACGCAATCAATAACAAACCAACACGGGGAAAACACGCGCTAAATGAAATAGTGTACTTCGTGCTTACAAAAAATACAGTTTCTAGTCGTTTCTAGTATTCAAATATAAAGAGTGGTGGACAGTAAAGACATTTACATTGGTTACGTTAAAAATGTGTATAGGGTTAATTGGGTAAATGTGTAACATTATCGTTATTATATACTAGCTAAAAAAAAACAGTCGTTCAAAAATATTTAATGTGTCTTGATAAAATAAGTTCATAAAAAATATCATTTTGGCAAAATATGCGAATACTGTCCGTTTTTCAAAATATTGTAAGACATTTATTCTGATTTATAAATGGATTTTTTTATGTTTCATTTTTAAGATCTTGATTTTTATAGAAAGCAAGTAGTTTTTGATTTACTTACCTTTAAATTTACGGGGTAGAAGTAAAACACGCTGCTTACATACGGAGTTAAATAAATACACGTACCAAAAATATATGTGTAAAATTTTAAATTTAAACTAAACTTTCTTTACAGATTGTTCTAAGTAATATTTTTGTTCACTTTTAATTTATAACGTATTCAAATTTAACCAAAAATATACTATTAACAACATGCGAATTTGTACCTCCCGCTACCCTTGATAAGGGATCGTGCTAAAACTCGCATATCGAGATTTTGGGAATTGTCCCTACAATCCGATTTTAGGATTTTAGCACTTTCACGATAATCTGTGGGGTGTGTGTGTTTGTGTGTGTGTGTGTGTGTGTGTGTGTGTGTATGTGTGTGTGTGTGTGTGTGTATGTGTGTCAATCCTCTGGGCGTTCTAACTCAAATACTATCATTCAGAAAATTTTGAAACCATATATTTCTACCTTATTCTAATATGGAAAGAAGCCATTAGATTTTGGTGTAAATTGGATAACCGGAAATGGTACTTTACTTGAAACTCAAAATAGTTTTTCTTCAAAAAATACCTTTAAATGTTATTTTTTCGCAATTTACGTTATTATTAACTGACAGATAAATGTCAATGTCAAAAAAAGAATCATTTTAAATTAATAATAGTAACGTTTTAAAATGAGAATTGTAAATAGAACAATAGTTATATGAAAAGGAACTATGAAATATAGTTTCCAACATTAGTAAATATGTTGGTATGTATTTAAATAAAAAAATAAATAAATATATCATCACGGCATATTATCCATTGCTGGGTGTGCTAATCTACCTTGTATTCAGTTTTGGTAATGATGAGGACATATTTGTACTGTGCAGGCGTTTTTACCAGGCGAAAACTCACGAGCACTTAATGCTGGCGTGGAGAGTGCATCACAGGTATCAATATCTACCATTTAAAATTCGAAATATTTGGCAGACTAGATAGCAACCAAGTGGTAACAAAAAGCAAAAATATGCATGTCAAGTTGATATTGCTAAGCATTTCTGCTTTTCGTGTTTGGAGGTTAATTGTAAAGTTTTAAAATGACTACTACTTGTACAAAATATTGTTTAATACCAAATCTGCTTCATATATATACTAGTGCTTTGCCATCTAGCGGCATTTAATTATGGTAATGTCGACTGCTGACGTCATTCTACGGCCCAATTACAAGTACATAGACCGTTTAAAAACGACGCAAACTTTTATTGGAATTTAAAATTTATCACGAACATAAATTTCATTACAAAATTCATTTACCCTATTATTGTAATTTTGTTATATTACGTAGTACAGCCATAAAATCTTCAATATATTTGTACTGAAAACTACATATCTTATTTACTGTTTCAGATATACGTACAGAGATTATGAGTACCACATTGCATTTTTACGACGTCAGTCGAAATCTTATGCGCCTGTATTGTAAATGAAAATAAGTTATTTTATTTGTTTTCTATTAAGCTTTTAGTACCATATTTTTGCAACTTATAGTTATATTTTACTACAAATCTATAAATTATATGTCGGAGATTCTATTATCATTCGAATCTCAAAAGCCATTGCTATAAATTATCATAAATACATCAAATGGGAATTTCCTTGCAGTTATTTTTTATTATACACTATCATCCACTAAAACTACTCTTCCTCGTTGCAGGGTGCGAAGTTGTGTGACGTCATGGAAGAGTTATCGTCCTCTAGGGTGCGCACCCCATCAGAGATCACTGACGTCACGCTCGCCGGAGGATTAGGATTCATCTCTAGGGATTAACATCGCGAGGACAGATGCACCGAGGGGAAGAAACGAACTGGTCAGCAACGGGGAGAGTACGAGGGAACTTACTTACTAAGAATGACAAATAAATCACAATTTGTACATACCCTGTATGGATTCGCTTGTATCGCAGTAGCCATGGATGGTGTCTTCATTGTTTTTGTTTATTTCACTCTTACAAATACATACAAAGGACACTAGATACAGTTGTCACAGTTCTATGGGATATGCACTTGTTTTTAAATGCACAATGACGTTTTTTAAAGTCACCTAACACACAAACTTATAGAATATCATAAAATTATAGTGATAAATCCGCCCAAGTTCACCGCATGATAAATAAAATACGACTAAATTTAATTACCCAATTCAACTAGACTGCACATAAGAACGAGTACTTTGAAACTTGTCTGTAATGGATTACCTATTGCTTTCGCACATTTATTATTGAGGAAATAAATAAAATATACAAGGTGTATTTCGCATATTGTTTGTTGTATTTATGAATATTTAATCTTCACTTAAAATTTACTTTTAAAGTAAATTTAATGGAAAGCAAAAATGCAATGTGTTTTAAATATCATAAGAACAGAGAAACTGATTCGAATATGTTCATTTCATTAAATTTACTTGACAACTAAATTTTAAGATTAAATTTCTTTATAAAACCGGCCATAATTCTATTAAAAAAATATAATGTATTCATTTATTTCATTCTTAGCACTCTTATAATAATGTAATCCTATTTAAATAATAATATAAAATTCCACACATTTTTCCCAAAAAAAAAAATGTCTGACAGTTGACAATATTGTCATTGAATTACGGAAAAAATATTACTATTGGTATAACCACAATTGTGATTTTCTGAACTAAAGGAACAGGTAATTATTAAGACAGCAAGTAGATGTTGTCACTATTACAATATTTTAGTAATACATGCAACGCGATAAAGAAAGTTTATCAGTTATTGTGATATTTTATAAAGTAATTGTAATTAAAATAACTATAATGAAGATACAATATTTTTTTTGTTAATTGTATGTATTATTTTTTTTCCGTGATTCAGAATTAAATTCTCTACCGAATAAGCTCATAAAAATTAAATGTTCTCATTTTTTACATTATGAAAGTTACTTCTTTTGAGGACAACTATTTGTTTTTATTTTTACCTCTCTCAGTGAGAGGTATTGGATTCATGCTAAAAATCGCACATCCAAATTTTAATGAATAAGCACGTTTTACAATGATATGTGTGTGTGTATGTATGTGGATGTTGCAAGGGCGATTTTTCAAAAACTATAAGACTTAATATCTGTTTAACTAGGTATTTCTCAATCGGACATTAATGGGAAGAGTTGAAAAGGTTTTGGTAGCAATTGGACACCCGAAAGTAGCAGATTCTTAAAAAATCCTTCTAAATATTATATTTAAAAAAAAATGTTCTTGTAAATATTAACACTGGATCACTCGCGTTATGAGCATTTCTCTCACACTTATGATAAAATTGCCATATTTTTAAGCAGGGTTGAGATACATTAACAGGGCGCCCTCTAGCTGAGTTTATGTATCACTTCTATTTATAAATGCAACCTGAGCAACAATTAGTTGTCTCCAGCAATTTCCAGAGAGAACTTGTCCACCACTTGCAGACCGCATGAGCGTTTCTCTCACGGCGCGAGTTCTTGCATTGGTGTTTTGTTGTGTCTATTGAGTGTTTCTCTCAATACGCGAGTTACAGCGTTGACGTGTTTTTCTGTTTTTTCTTTCTGTGAGTATTGCATTTATTAGTATTTAATCGTGTACTAAGTGTTTTATATCAGTGAAAATGACATATTTATATGACAATGTTACATTTTAAGAAACATTGTGTTGGGTGCAATAAAGCTATTTGCACAGAACACGCTAAATATGTCCCTCGTGTTCTAACATGAATAGTTCTTCAGATCAAAGTGATTAACTTTTTACTGAATTCAGGATTTGTTAAATTTATGTTTAATTAGGTACTAGGTACTACAATTTATTATTTTTGTTTTATTAGCAAATGCTAGATGTTTTAAATTCCTATAAGCAACTAAAAAGTTTAAAAAATAATAAATATTGATTTCAACTTGAAAACTACTGAGCTTTAATATGAAAAAATATGAAGCGTGAGAAATGCTCACGCGCGAGTGCTCGCGTTCCACTGAATGACGCGAGTTCTGCAGGGTTAAAGAATATTACTTCCGGTTGACCAATTATAACCAAAATCTCATCAAGTCTGCATATGGTTGTAAGGAAGAGGAATACGTAAGAATTGTATTTTTTGGAATTCTAGTATTGGAGATATCGCGGCCTAAACCACGGTCACATACACACACACGCACACACACACATACAGACATCATCGTAAAAATAGAAAAATCGTAATGTAAAGACCCTAAAACGTGCTTATTCATTGAAAACTCACCACCGATTTTTTTGACCAAAGACCATACCTTCCTTACCTATAGGTGACGGAAGGTAAAAAAATGTCAATACGTGCTCTTTTTATTTATTTATTTTACTTGCACTAAATTATAAAATGATGAATTTGGTTGTGTCTGTAATAATATAACCCAAACTAATGCACAAAAAATCGGTTTACATATTTGTAGCTGCCATGAGTTTATGAGTGAAGCAATTTGCACAGGTTATCATTTAGTTTCTTAAGGAAACCGGTGCCGGCCCATTATTGTTAAAAAAAATTCGATAGATTATCGATAAGCCAATCTCCATTTTATAGTTCTCTAGATATTAATGGTAATATTAAATTGAACACCTGCATATTTCATGAAATAACTATTAATATCTTTTTAAAAATTATACTTACTGTTAACTGCTGTGGCTCTATGTACACAAGACACCAATGACCAGCATCCATGTACTAAAAGTGATCACCTATACATAGAACAATAAACTTTGTCTTATTATATTATTTAATTAACGATAGAGTGATAATAAAATAAAATAAAGAAATATTTCCACTGATAATAATTAATATATTTACATTTAGCTGTGACTAAGACCATGTTTAATACAAAAATAACTTATATAATTATATAATAGATAATTATAATACAATAAAGTATTTACAGTAAAATCATATTTAATGAGCGGGTCATGAAGAAGGACTTGGGGAACGATTCCAGCTGAATCATAAGCACTGCACGAGCGTAGGATTATAAGGACACTCCTTCCTAAGATATTTGCACGCGCAAAGGAAAAAAACTCAAGTTTGTACAGTAGACAGCGCGTGCAAATATACGCACACGACATACACACAACACGCACACAAACACATGGTATACTGGTATACTTAGAGGCTATATAGTAAGATTCGTTTAAGTTGACCACACTACAAGTAAAGTCATTATGTTAAATCTTATATAAAAAAAGAAAATAATGCTACTATTCGTTACTAACGTTAATAAGTCAGTAATAGTTATAATTTGGCATATATGTCAAACAAAAATAAATGCTAAATTAGATTCAGTTTGGTTAGGAACGATAAAAAAATAACTGGCACAACAGTACTGTTTTTAACATAATTTAACCTAAAATATCATATTCCCTGCATTAATTGTGCATTTATAATTAATAGTATATTATCAAAGGAGATAAATAATGCGTAATTTTTCTTGAGATACATACACTATTTTCTTCACCATCGGAAGTAGAGTTATCAGAAAAATACAAATATTTAAGGCCCGGTGTTTTTATTTATGATTAAATTGTCTGTTAACTGCTAGTTAAAATGAAAAATATGGCATTGATATTACAGCATAAATTGTAAAAATTTCACAATTTTTCGGTGCAACATTTTTCGTTGTAATTGATAGTTAACAGACAAATTCGAATGTCTTCTATCTAATACAAATTTAAGAAATTAGTAGGTAGTCTTTGAGATTCACAGAAATTTGTTACGTAGTTAAATTTTTTAAAATGTCATTTCGAGGATTGTATTTTAACAATATTAGACAACTGAACTGGCAAAATAATATATTTTTGACCCATTTTCTCTCTAAAATCTGTACTTCCGATGGTGAAAAAGTTTATTTCGCACATTTACAGAATTTTTCATAATTACCCTAACATGTATTTTATTTTTGAAGGTTTATATCTCAAAAAATAAAAGAAATAAATAAATATCAACTTATATTTGGTTTTAGTAAAGTAACAATACTAAATAAAACAAAACTTATTCTATTTTTAAAACTTTATAGTAATATACGCAAATCTTATTAAAAACAAAAATAAAACATTTGGTGTTTGTTAAAAATAAAAATAATTCACTTAAAAATGGACAGGTCAAATTCATAGACGACCTTTTTAGAAATATAGTCTTTGACCTTATGTATAAAACTAGAAGATGCTACGACGCAACTACATATTTTTATAGTTTTGAGTTTCGTTTGGCTAAATCTACATCTATAAAGTTTTTCTCATTTATTTGTGATCAACTCAAATGAATATTACTCTCCCTCGGTCGTCTCTAGACCCTTGCAGTGCTGATGGCAGCTGGACGGACGGGGATATACGAAGCTACAGCTAATATCAACATTTACGTGGCTACGGTCACCTACATGTCTGAATATTGACAAGTATATTGAATTCCAATAGGTATAAATACGTATTAGACACAAGTATGTAGGTACATTTATAAAGCGCAAGCTTAGAACGCATGCGCGACAAAATTAAATACATGCCAGGTCTCATAGCAATCTTCAACCTAAATTACCAACTCATCTTTGGTTTCAACTAAGGTCTTTTCTTTAGGTTTCATAATTCCCTGTAGAACAAAATTTATTTAAGAAAAATATTGGAAAATTCGTTGATTGTTGAATGGACATATAACCTAACCTACCTATAAATTGATGGATGGAATTTGTTGTTGAAGAGAAGTGTTAAGATTATTAGCGCAAAAATTGCACTAGTTTTAATCAAAAGGTACAACTTTATACGCTGTAGCTAATAATTTTTGTCTGTGCAAACTGTTTGTGAATTAAAAGGGTTATTGTGAATTTGGATAAAATGAAAGTATACTGGGTATTCACGCGAGAATGACCCAGCAATTATCTCCGTTATTAAGCGAGATAGCGATTATCTTCAAATAAACAATTTTACTATAGGCAATATGGGCAATAAGATGTATCAAGAAGCGTTCTATTATTTCCGGTTCCGGAGTATGTCATACCAACTCTGAAGTTTCAAATGGAACATACCATATTTTTTATATTTTTGAAAAGTACACAAAATTTGCTTTACAATGATAGTAAACAAGTAGGACGTTGTATTATTAAAAAGTAAAATGGCGGACGTTTGAAATATCTTACAAAATAAGTTAAAAAAGTGTGGAATTTTGTTTTATTGGATTTGTTGCCTAGGTTACGTCATATAAATGAATTTATCTCAAAAAATATCATCATTTATGAACAAAAAACAATAAAATCTCACACACTTGATATTTTTCATTCAATATATTCATATTATTTTTTAATAATACAACGTACTAATTTACCACCATTTAAAGCAAATTTTATGTACTTTTCAAAAATATAGTATGTCGCATTTGAAATTTCAAAGTTGGTATCACATACTCTGAAACCGGAAGTAACAGAACGCTTCTTCGTACGACATCTTATTGCCCATGTTGTCTATAATAAATTTGCTTATTTGAAGATAATCGCTATCTCGCTTAATAACAGAGAGCTGGTTCATTCTCGCGTGATCATCCTGTATATTATAAATGATTGATGCACGAATTAAGGGTTCGTACCACCCCTTGGAGCATGGTATGATTAAATATATGAACAATTGAAGAGAAACGCTGAAGAGAATGATGTCATAAGTACAATCAAAAATGAAAAATTATTTATTTACATTACATATGTAGCTATCTTTGATTAGTATTGCATGTACTTCAAATTGATGGCTATTTTAAAATGTTTCTAGTTTATTAATGGCTTCACTCTTTTCACGTTTCTTAGGTTATGTTTATGAGTAATCCATTTTCTTTCGCACAGAAATGACGTGAAAATATCAAAATATTTGTAATATACTTATCCCTAAACAAACACACATGGTTTAGTGATAAACTTATGCAAATGCAATCTGTTTTTAAAGAGTAAGTACTACATAACATCTTGGACGAAATATATGTCATATGACGTCACTTCTATATTAAGAATAATAGACTGCTGCATTTTGTACATTCAAATGTCACTTATACTGCGAAGAATTCAAGAATGAAGATTGATAAAAAGATGAAAAATGGATGATTATGTATATCTCCAAAATAAATATTATATCTACGGTGAAGAATGAAACCTGCACATACTATATTATGAAAAATCACAGATAAAATTTGAAAACAAAATAAAAGTTCATACTCACAAGTTTAAAACAAAGAAATTAAAACATAGTACCCGAATTTGTAGACCAGTATTCTAAGCTTTTGTGGTGTACAAATAGAGGTGTTTCGTACTGAAAAGACATATCCATAGGATTGAAGATTCCGGTGAGACGATGGTCTAACGCAGCCCTAACATAGATTTACATTAGCATAGAGTCCTGTGGCCGCTATAGACTAGTACTTTACACATTTACACTGTGTTATTGGCGTCCCTGTGGGCACGAGTCATTTGCATTTGCACTTGCACTTGCACTGCACTGCACTAGGAACTGTTTGGAGCGGGGAGGCGTCCCGGTCACACCTGGACCTGCCGCGCAGGCAAAAGGCCCGTCGTGTCCTCGGCGTCGCTGGAACTCGGCGCCGGAGGCAAGAACGCCACGTCTGGAGGGGGAGGGGAGGACGCCGATCGCGGTTTCTCGCTCACTGTGGAGACTACCGTCATGATTGGCTGGAAACCTGTAAACAAAAAATACATATTAGTTATTTATTCTTAATACGGATTTCACTAGTTCTACTTTTTACCTTCCGTCACCTCTAGATAAGGAAGGTATTGTCTGGTCAAAAAAT
Source organism: Harpalus rufipes (assembly GCA_951394225.1). Classification (NCBI taxonomy): domain Eukaryota; kingdom Metazoa; phylum Arthropoda; class Insecta; order Coleoptera; family Carabidae; genus Harpalus; species Harpalus rufipes. The sequence continues at coordinate 37,893,422 of OX596284.1, read as the reverse complement.
TCGATGATGACTTTCATTGAATAAGCCCGTTTTAGGGTCTTACTTTTGAGGAAATAACATATTAAAGAATAACAGACTTACAGAATACAATTACAGGGGGTAATGAACGTAAGAATACTTAGAATTAAAGTGATATAAGAAAAGTTTATATTGTTTTGCAGTGATTCCTGGACATATCTTTCCGCCACACTGTTAGATTTTCATCCATTTGAACAACTACAGGGGGCATATAATATAATACTTCAAATTCCGACATAATTGCACACAAGGAGGATATAAAATTGCACAGTTTTTATTTAAACGTCAAAACGTGAAAATTTTCACTTCAATGTTTATAACAAAAAGTGAACAAATAAGTATCCATAGCTCCAGGGCAATTGAAATCGCAAACGAAATTTACGTAAAATGTAACGTCACTAGTAGATATTTTTCTTTAAATATGTACGTTTGAAGAAAAAATATAATGTGTCATTCGGAGTAAAAGTGTCTTTGTGTGCCTCGCGTGCATTTATCCGACTCGCGTCGCTCGTCGTTTAAACTTCCACGCTCGCCACACAAAGTGTTACTTGTACTCCTAATAACACAATATACTATTAAATAAATAAATACGGGTAATAAAAATGAACTCTTCAAAATAAATAAAACATTAATTTTTTTAATTCAAGGCAGAAATATAAAATTCATGTTCACAATAAATAAAAATTAATAAATATTTCAATGAAGAACCACTTTAATTATGTAATTACTTTAAAAAAAAACTAGGAGACTGCAAAAACCCGCGTCGCCAAAAGCAGTGTATGTCCCCGAAAACTAGGATGTCTGATTACTGTAGGTATGATTAGTGTGACGTAGATTGTTAAAAATTAACCACGGAGACAGAATAGGCCCGAATACTAGTAAAATATTTACAAATAGAAATAGCTAACAAGATATAAATATAAATAAGTATTTCTTTAACTTGTTTGTGATTCGTTCATTACTATTTGGGAGGAGTTCCGTTGATGCATAGCCAATGAAATTTTAGAGAATACAAATAAACTCAGTGGGAGTACTGGTTCAAATTCAACTTAAAACAATTTTGAGAAAATAAAGAAACGGTTTGTTATTTATAGTAACGTTCTTGTATTCAATGTTAGATATAAACATTAAAACATTCCTATATAACTGCGAATGAATAACTGGTTACTGAACATGTAACATGTAACAAGCAAAGTTACATCGTTCTAGTCATACATCATGAGTCAGTAGAAACAGACTACTGTTGTTATTGGAATTGACATGTATAGGATAGCATTTGAGTGACAGAAATATGAAAATAATAACACGGAGCTCAGCAGAGCGTTGTGGCAATAAAACAGATAGTTAACGCTTAAAGCATTTAGCTTTTTTATTATAAATTCACGGTGGCTGCATTTGCCCCGTATATAATTAGGTCTATTATTGTTTACACATAAAAATCCAATGGAGGACGATGTGGACATTGTGCGTGTTTCCTGTGTGGCGCACAATGGAACCAGCACGCACTTCCTGCGCACTCACGGACACTGAGGGATTCATCATTCACAAGCCAACTTCCTAACTGAGTTTGCTTTAATTATATTCGCACACACGTATGATGAATTGCTAATATAGAGGTCTCCATTTATGGACAACAGCTAGGCAAGGTATAAATGTGTTTTTAGTTATCCTTAAAAGAATTATTGATACGTCATAAATACAGGTCATATGCTAATAATTTTGTTGTATTTTCGAACGATATAACAGGACAATAGGTAATACTTATATTTATTGTTTTCTACCATATATGCATTTCTTAATAATATGTACTGATAATCGTTTTTTACTTCCTTGTACGTAAGTAAAGGAAGTATTGTAATCCGAAAAATTTCGGTTTACAGATTTCAGCGGAAATATCCATTTTGATCATCCCTGAATCCATTTTGACTAATTTCGTCGTGACGCCTACGTCCGTACGTATCTCGCATAACTCAAAAACGGTAAGCCGTAGAAAGTTGAAATTTTGTATTTAGGACTCCTATAACATCTAGTTGTGCATCTCCCTTTCTGGTTATTACACAATTTCCAGAAGTGGCACTTTACATGAAGCCTATAATAGATTTCAATGAAAAACTGTTTTAAAATATAATCCAAAACTTTTCAAATTTGGTATACAAGGCTTTTATGTCAATCGAAATAACAATAGATTTTGGTTAAAATAGGCTAACCGGAAGTGGTACATTCCTTGAAGTTGTTAACAGTTTTTCTTGAATAAATGATTTTATTTTGATTTTAGAAATAAATGCTTCAAATAAAAATTTTAGAGAATTAATTTCTGCGTCTAGCAAATATTATTAAATTAGCCCTTTGTATAAGCGAGATATGTAAATTTAAAAATTATATACTTTTTTGTTTTTGTAATAAAAAAATTGTTCATGTCAAATTACGTTAAATACGTGCAATTTTATGATTCGTACAATAACAAATATTCTATTTTTATTGTGAAATTAGTCATATTCATTGTTGTAATCAAATATTTCTTTGTTGTAATCAAAACTCTCTTTAAAAAGAACCGGGTTAGATTATGGTCGCTATATATCTTACCGTTTTGAAGTTAAAATTAATATTTTGTAATTTATTTATTAAAAAAATATGTATACTTTAATAATCGTACAAGGAAGTCGTGTGGTGTCCACATCAGATATTTTGTTTTCTGAGTTAAAAATATTTCATCAAGGACAATAGGATTCAATTACAGAAACATAAAGAGACAACTCGAAACATTATATTTGTAAATAATACAATGTAATAAAAGTACAAATGTCGCAGACAAATAGCTATTTTACTCGTATGACTATACAACTCATCGAAAAATAGACTAATCAGATAGCTCAATTCTTCTTAGTTATCCTTTATAACATCGGTTATTTGTGTTGTTAATTTGTGTTTCGCGAAATACAATTCTTGATGTGTTTCGGTCGCAAATAAATGAATCATATGTAATCATATCGTCCATGGATATAAATAAACAAGTAATCTTTTTGACATTTTTGTGTATTCTTAACATACAGGGTTCTAATAAAAAAAAAACAGGCTATAGGCGTTTAACATGAGAAATCAGTTTTCCCTTGCGCAAAACTTCCCATTTAGTTTTAGACAAAAAATTACAAATAAATGTTGTAGATTATTAAATTTTACACCTAAATTACTAAATGGAGTTTATGTCAAAATAATGTTTAAATCTTATTACCTCTCGCTACGAGACGTATTGGATTTATGCTAAAAATCGCATATCCAGATTTTAGTAAATAAACACGTTTTAAGGTCTCTAGAATCCGATTATAACATTTTTACGATGATGTATGTGTGTGTTAGGATGCTGTAGATACGATTTCTTAAATTTTATAAAACTAAAGACCTGTGTAGCAACGGATTCCTCAATCTAACAGTAATGGGAAGAGTTGAATAGGTTCTGGTAAAAATGGGGAAGTTTAGCGTATTTTTTTATATTTTTATTTTATTAATAATGTCTTTAAAAGTGATATGCTATATTGTATTTCAATCAAAATTGCCTAGATTTCTCAAAAAATATTTTTTTCTAAAATAACGACGTCACAGATGTTAACGGAAAACGTTAGTCTACCTTAAGCAGATGCGCGCTGGTTTCACATGGCAATAGGAAGTTTTAAAAATGGCATTCACATGTTTTGACGTTTATAAGCAGTAACAGTTCTGTGTTGTGATTATTATAGTTTTGTTCTTCTTCTTGTGCAAACGACTGGTTCTATTTATTTCATTTAGTGTATTATTGTATTCAATATTAAAAATTAAGTATCGTATAATAGTTTTGAAAACAAATACATTTTCAATACGAACTAAAAAATCCTAACCTTACTCCGCGAAAACATAAATATTTGGATGGATATAAAATCATGATGTTTTGAATGAAAACTTATGATACTGACACCTATGTACATTATTACTAGCTGTCATTCTGACACGGGCCCCCATATATACTTGCCTAGGCCAACAAAGTCACATGACTTCTCGCGCTCTATGCAACATGAAATGAAAATGGCGAGAGGTATTGTGTTGGCCACAACAGATTTTTTTTAATCGTGCAAAAAACGTAATAAGCATTGCGGTCACGAAGTGTTCTTCTGCCGGTATTGAATGTATTGGAGATCTTGTTCTCTAAACTCATCTTCAACCGGTAGAAGCATTAATGCCCTTAATACTTAAATAACTACAGGGTGGGGCAGAAAAACCTATCCGATTTCAAAACGTTATAAAATTAAAACCACTCAACTTGTCAAAAAAAAATTTTATTAACATATCGCAAATTTTATGCCATTTTTAAATTTAAGTTTTGAAAAGCACATCACTCAAATGTCGTCCTTGGGAGCGGATACACTGATTTAGGCGCTCGCGGTAGCTTTCCATGACTTTCACCGTCATTTCCACAGGAATTTCTTCAATTGCCCGAGCAATTTCCCTTCGTAAAGCAAGAACGGTCCTTGGTCGATGCTGGTAAACCTTCGATTTGAGGTAACCCCAAAGGAAGAAGTCACATGGAGTGAGATCCGGTGAGCGCGGCGGCCAGCCAAGATCACCTCTCAGGGAAATGAGGCGACCGGGAAACAGTTCCCTGAGAATGTCCATTGATCGTCGCGATGTGTGGGCGGTTGCCCCATCCTGTTGAAACCACACATTTTCCACGCCATTTTCTTCCATTTTGGGTCTAAGAAAATTTTCCAGCATGAAACAATAGCGCTCGCTGTTGACCGTTACGGTTTGCCCATTTTCTTCAAAAAAGTAAGGCCCCCAGACGCCTAGGCGGGAAAGAGCATACCACACAGTCACTTTTGGGCTATGGAGGGGTTCCTGATGGATTTCTCGAGGATTTTCGTCACTCCAATATCGAAAATTCTGCCTGTTAACGGCACCACAAAGGTTGTGTAGCAATTATCGAACCGCCGCATTCGATAAACCGCTCAATAACAAAAGCACGATGTTCACCAGATCAAGGCATGTTGACTACTGACAAATGGCATAAAACCGGCTTTCTAACGGTTTTTACCCCACTACTCTACCTGCTCCCTCTTTTGAGAAAAAGGGATTTGAAATCGGATAGGTTTTTCTGCCCCACCCTGTATTTCTAAGTAGTTTGAATTTAAATAATAAGTACATTTAGTACAAATTCAGCAAAAACTTTATAAAGACATCACTCGTGAAAATATACGGAACATATTTAAAAGAAATATTATTATGAAGAAATCATTTAACAGAAAATATACCAGAAAGACTAAGAAACAATCTTTATTAATTAAATGTAAACAAAGATAGCTGTTATATAGAACTCTTATTGAAATAAAATAAAACTAATAAATACAAAACTTTAAACTAAATACTTTGTTTTGTTATTACAAAGACAGCTGAATAATTGTTTTATATTTCTTGAAAACAACAACACATCTGTGTTGAATTCCTCGGCAGCAATAAGTTTTATTTGATGAATAGAGCACAATTCCCGGAAAGTTGTCTTCTTGGTCGTTGTCTTGTCTTGAAGTAGGAAGCTAACAACATGTAATCACGGTGTCCATCAACATAATACACGTGTTGGTATCTCGTCTCGTCACAGTAGTGGTTCCACCTTCGACCATTACCCCGGCTAAATACTATTGCGGTTATCATTTTCATAATGTGTATACTTGGGCGCTGGCGGACTTGCGTGCTGCAGAGTGCAGACTACGGCCGCCAGCGGACATGCGATGGTGACAACAACCGCAAACACAAACCGACCTCTCCAAGAAGAGCAGCACACAAGAAATTTCGCAAAAAGACTGAATTTTTCATAAAGGTTAAACAAAGAAGTGTGAGATTTTACAAAATATCTTTCCAAGAAGAATATAATGTTTTTCCAGATATTTTTATGGAATAATATATGGAGTCGCATGATTAAGTGCTTTGTGTAACCGACTCTAGTTTTAACGACCCATGTTCAAATCTGGAGTCAACTTGAAATTTATTTTCAATTTACAAAGCACACATAACAGATTTCAGGGCCGGTGAAGTGACGACCCGCAAGTGCTGTCTGGTGCGTTTTATACAATAACTTTCAGTGCCCATTAGATGACGTTTGATAAGTGCTCTCAACGATACAGAATATACACACACCCATAAAAGTAAGGGAATGCCAAAAAAGCTACGTATTTCGGAAAATATGAACCCACTCTTTCATATTTGTGGAAAACTTAGATTAATTAAAAAAACTAAATTTTTCACTGTTCAGGTGGTTATATTTAGGTGTTATATCGTCATTAGTTATTTGTTGTAGATGTAGAATTACCAACACAAATATCAAATCTGATGTGGCCAGCATACCTTTCGTTAATCCTGTGTATTATATACAAATTCCATACATAAATTTTCTAGTAAAAGATTCTAAATTTCCAGTAAAATAAACAAACTATGCAAATTGCATTTGACACTGATATCTTCTTCTTCTTCTTTTTCTTTAGCTTTCCCCATGCGTTAGGGGTCACTATGTTTTATTTTATTCTTCCACTAATTTGTTTTGCGTGTCGTCCTCATTCAGCATTCAGTTCCTTTTCTATCAAGTCTTACGCAGTACATTTCTTCCATCTTATCTTCGGTCTTCCTCTGTTTCTTCCACATTCTATTATTAAGCTATTCATTTTTCTTCCAATATATTCTTCATCTCTCCTCAAGGCATGTTCAAACCAATGTTTCTTTCTAGAAACTAAGGTACTAACACTCGAGTTATTTTTGGAGTCTGTCGAAACCTTGGAAGATGATAGAAGAACCGGACGTCCTAGTACATCAACCACCAATGAAAATGTGGCAAAAATTGAAGATATTGTGTTTATTTATTAATCGCCGAATCATTTAAAGGAACTGGCGGCTATACTACAAATTGCACTCCACAAACATTTTACAGATTGGAAAGAACGTCGGCATAAGTTGATTATTTCAAATGACGAATATTTTGTAAAGGAAAATATTAATATTGATGAATAAATTATTACTTTTTGAAACAAATGAAAATTCTCGTTATTTTTTTGATCAAACAGAACAACAGAAGATTTAAATTTCAAATAACAAGGATTTATAAACATAACCCAAAAAACAACATTTTTTAATCGAATTATTTGGCTTAAAATATTGAAGTTAACAGTTAACGATTTAAGAGTAGTAATATAATTTGTAAACGTTTTGCTAATGTTTATGTTAAAGAGTATTCAAAAATTGACAGTTCACCAGAATAGTAAGTCCATGTTTCTAGGTTATTAGACCAGTTGCACCAACAAGGCTTAAATTTTAAGCTAGGTTTAAACAAAAAAAAAAATTGTTGTGGCCAGCACAATACCTCTCGCCAATTCCGTTTTTGGTTACATAAGTATAGGGTGTGAGCAGTCATGTGACTGTGTTGGTCTTACAAAGCAGATATGGGGGCCTGTGTCAGAATGACAACTAGTAATTATTAGATGTCAAATGTCACAATTTTTCATTCAATATTTCAAGATTTTCTAAGTTCACGTGGTTAATTTATCACCAGAAGTATGGAATTTACTTGTCGAGGAAATAAACCACATGGAATTGGAAAATCATGAAATGTACATAATTACTAGTTACCAATTTGACATGGGCCCCCATATGTGCTCGCGCCCTATTGTATTTAACATTTCGTCTATACCTACACTCTACACCAAAAATTCTACTTATATCTCTTCTTTATATTTAGATGTCTTAATTTTAAATTCATTCTATGAAGAACCTTTTCAACTCTTTCCATTAATGTACGATTCAGAAATACGTAGTTAAACATATATTAAGTCGTATAGTTTTTGAGAAATCGTCCTTCCAACAGCCAACACACACACACACACACACACACACACACACACACGCACACACATCCACACACACATAGACATCATCGTGAAAATGTTATTCATTAAAATCTGGATATGCGATTTTTAGCATAGATCCAATACCTCTCTTAGCGAGAGGTAAAAATAAATATCAAATTTTTGGCAGCAATATATTTTAATACAATTGATATTTCATTTCGATGCAATATTGTCAATTTAAGCCTAGTTTAATATTTAAGTTATGTTGGTGCAATCGGCCATTAGACACATGTAAAACTAGATATACCCATACAAGGTACAAGAATGTATATTGTAGATTTGTCTTGGTCTAGTTGGGAGAGACCGAAACGAAGATTTATTCTTCTTCATAGAACGGAAAATTATGATACAGTAGCGCCGCTACTGTAGCGGTGAAATAACGGCAAACGTTTCTTCTCATTCCGCCTAGAAACACGGGTGATTATTACAACCAAGTAATTGAACAAGTTAATGCATTTGAATGAAATATTTCAATTGCAACGTGCATTTTATCGCTTTCCTGTTGGTTTCAAAATGTTTACTGCACTAGAAAACTGTTCAACGCAATTACTTTTCCGATTAATGTAAAAATAACTTTGATAGTCTCTTTACGACCACTAAACCGTTTGATATTTTGTCTGACAGTTTCTACAAAAGTGAATGTAACATGAAATTTTGATGTCAGCTCGTTAAATCTGCAATAGTATCATTTATTTGTCAATTTGATTGCATTTAAGTGTGCATAGTACAGTGAATTTACACTGGAGGTTAATGTTGGAAGACATTTGCGTTCACAGCTTGAACAAGAAAAATGATTAGGGAGAATAATTGGCTCTCATTTCCGTAATACGTTTAGGGGAGAAAACTAGTTTCGGGAGCACATTTGCTTGTGTTTCTGAGTCATTTCACACGGAAAACAGTCATCAAAATGGGACAGCCATTCCGACGAAATTGATACTGGCGGAGTTTAACCTACACCACGCACAGGCCGCATGAATAACTAAATGTATCAAAGGGCCTATCTTCCACACTGCGCGGGACAAACACATATATCATTTTCCAACACATTTCTTTACCTTACCCTTTAACGACAAACAAAAAATATGTTATTTTATGATTAATCCATTATCAATAACTACGAAAGTATATTTATTCAGTTTGACCTATATATTTATTTTTTATTATCACAAAACGATTGCTTGACGTTAATAAATTATTGATGTTATATAGAAAATTGAAGTTTGCCGTATACAGATTGTCCAGGATAACGTATCCAGTATTTCATTAATATTACTATTGGTTTTACTGAATTTAATAAATACTGTATTTGTGTCGTTTGAAACAAATGAACAAAGACAAATTATACATCGTGGGAAAGCAAAATAGTATATTCTACAACAAGTAATGGAATGGCGGAAGGCGAGGACTACGGTTTGCGAGTGTGGATTATGCCATTCCAAACGTGTTGTAGACTATACTTTCTCTAACAAGATTTTAGAAATTATACATAAAATGTTGATTGGTAATAACATTATATTATCATTATACCATTAAATATTTTTTTTGACGCCAGTCCATAAATTGCTTATAATAACTACATTCATATTTTTCTTTTGTTTTATTTGATAATAACTGACTCCTTGTATCATTAGCAAGTTCCCTTATTTCTGGTGGCGTACATTCCATATATATCTTCATTTCCACTGTATATGTTTTTCTATAAAATGTCTTCAGTTAATTTTCTAAGTAATATATTATTATTTAGATAAACTTATCACTCTGGACAACTCCAAACACCTGTAAAACTTAACAAAAAACTCTAAAAATGTTCAAAACTTTAAAACGTCAAACGCGAATACAGAAATAAACAAATATAAAACAAAGAGTCATAACCATAGCAACCGAACCAAGATATTTGATATACCGCGTAATATGCGGCGAAATAGATTGTGATTCGTCGAAAGCCGTGCGGAATTATTCCAAACGGCGTACGGAATTATTCCACACGGTTTGTTGAAATAATATTAATTCCAACATAATTTTAAGTTGTGGAATGTGTAGTTTCCAAAACAGTGTTGGAGAAAATATTTTCTTTTCAATGGTGTAAATTTCATATATGACGCCAATAATGATAAATGATAACTTTAACAATAATTCGAAATCCAACAGTGATAAAAAACATTGCTATTTAAAGGAGTATAAAAGAGTGCAAACCAAAATTGAGTATTATTTAATATTTGGAACTTATACACCGCTAAACTGCATTCCTAATGAAGCAACTTTTGTCTAAATAGCAGGTTTTGTATGTCTTTTAGTTTTCGAGATCCCCATGTTGGACTATTTATTTTGAATAGCTTATATTTTGTACCAGGTAACCCTTTTAATTCTCACATACATTCTATTAACTTCTAAAAATGCTAAAGAAATGCATTTTCTACTTCCTTATGTGAAAATCATTAAACGATTTCTGATATAATTTTCACTGAAATTAATTGTGTATCTACATACCACATAAATAATTACCAAGCGTTGTCCCAGGGGTCAATTTTGTGCTATTTAAAATTCGAAATATTTGGTGTTGGTAGGGATTGAATCCGGTTCCCCAGATTTGCGACCTGACACTCAAGCACGCGGCCACGGGACCCCATAGGTATATGTATTTAAATTAATAAAAATTAAATGGCGGGAGGTATAGTGTTGGTCACATCAGATTTTTTATTTTTAAAATCCTTATTAAATATATCAAAACAAAATGAGCTAATTGAAGAGTTGGTCTTATTTTCCCCAACTCATATGTTTTTTTTACCTGTCACCTGAGTTTTTAATGAATAAGTATATTTTGGGGTCCCTATAATACAATTTACTATTTTTACGATGATGTCTGTGTGTGCGTGCGTGCTCGCCTCAATGCGTGCGTATGTAACATTTAAAAACTAAATATTGCCTAATTAAACCAAAAAATTATTGGGCCCCTTAAAAAAAATATAAGTTTTTGGCAGCCGTTCTAAATAAATATTTCAGATTTTGTAATTTTCATTGTGTAGTTAAAAATATGGACAATAAAATACTTATTTTTTTTTGGATGGAAACTGATATCCTATAAAAAGTAGGCGGAAGTATAATAACAATTATTATTACATAAATATATAATGATATTTTATAATTATTATTAGCACTTTATTAAAATCAATTACAATTATCTATTAAATTTTCAATTAAAATATTAATTATCAATAAATCATGTAACATTTTATCTTAAAATAATAATATCAATTTAAAAAGCAAATTGTACAACTGGACATTATTTTACTAAAATACAACTACAAGTTTGTAGCAAATATTGGCACAAATCAATTTCTCTAAATTAATAACACAATATTACTTTAGCATTTCTTCGATTATCACATTAGTGGATAATAATTTATTTATTTACATAACTATTTTTGATAAGTTTAGTCTAATAATATCTACCAAAATTAAATAAGTTACTATTTTATCGTCGTCTGACACGTGTTTTACTTTTTCTATCTCATTATTCAATATTAATATTAGATTTTAGTTACAAACATAGCATACAGGATAAAATATATCTTTAGTTTCAAACTAAGATCTTATTTTGATTTATCAAACTAATACTGACACTATTTTCCCTACAAGTTTCATACTATAGGTCGCTTTGAAAATAACGTTGGTTTAGATATGAAATAAATACTGCCCTCTGATTGGTCAGTGCCTAAGTAGTTCACAAAAACGCAGAAAAAATAACTGAGCTGGCAGTTATTCAAATAGATTCGATTCTTGAATCCGACTTTGTAATTTTTAATATTCTAGTACGGTACATTTTTACAGACAAAATATTTAGTATAGAAAATGTTTGGTTTCACGTTTCAACTGATCAGTAAAAACAACGTCATATTTAAAATAGTATGTCTAGCCAAAAAATATCACATAAAACAAGTTTAAAAGTTTCTTATTGTCTTGGCTATATTACGTAAGAAACAAACATGATTCTCCTTTCTCACCTTTGTATGCGGCGAAGTCCTCCACGAGCTTCTGCCGTCCCACACTCGACGCTCCCGTGAAGACATTCTCCCCGTTGTTGGCCGGACAGTAACGACACCTCCACAGAACTATCACCAGCAGTAGCACAAACAGCAGCACTGCTGCTCCACTTCCGGCAAGGAGCTCCACGTCGTGCCTTCGGGGCTCCACGCCCTCGCCTTTCACTGCACTCACTAACACAGACAGAAGAGGAGAGTTGAACTCGATGTCTTCGCGGACGTCTTTGTCAGGGATGGCGTTGAGTTCTTCTTGGGATTCTGTCGACACTTTTTGGGCTCTGCCGGTGTCGAGATCCATCATTTCGGATTTGAGGTTGTCGATACCAGGGGTTCGGGAGACGAGTTCGACTTGTATGTGGTAGATGGTGTCAGGCCATAAAGATAAAGTGACGCAAGTAGAATCGGTGAATAAATTTCCTTTTAGGCCGCCTCCGTCGACTTCCCAAGTGACTAAATAGACTCCTCTCGTTGTTTTAGGCTCCCAGGCGATTTCTCCAATAACTAAAACTTTTTGGTGGATCAAACTTACTTCTCGTAAGACCCATCTTGAATCTTCTGAATCCGTAACTGGTGTTTTACTCGTCGTTGCTTTGATTTCTGTATTAATCATCTTCTTTTTCTTCTTATTTTCTCGTACTGAATTCTCATCTGGACTGTATATCGTTACCAAGCCTTGTGGATCCACTACAAGAACTCGTAGTGTAGATCCCGCTTGGTCCGAGTTCAATGGAACCCTTGTGGTGAGGTCCAAAGTCTGGATGATTTGTCTCCAAGGTCCAGATTGGGATTTGCGCATAACCACGTAGATGAGTGGTGTGTTCGCGCTGACGGATGATGGACGAGGCCATTTGGCCAAAGGGCCGATGACTTTGATTACGCCTTCTCCTTTGGTGTGGATGACAGGTTGGGTTTGCTGAACGCGGGTGGACGCTTCGGCGTGGAATCTGCACGCTTCTTGGCACCCGGGAAACTAGAAAGAGAAAAGACAATAGTTAGAATATGACAATCAATATTCAATTACATCTTTAAAAATAAATTACTTCGGGAAAGGTATCGAGGTAGCATTGCTACGAACATAAAGAAACTCGCATTGCAGAGAAAACCTAAATGATTGTGCAAATAAAAAGGGTTCTAGACATTCACTTAAATTCCTATAAAGAAAAATTTAAGATTAATTTATTATAGATTTAAATATATTCTAGGCAACTTGATTGATATGTAACTATCTCTTAAAATTCTATAAAATAAAAGATACCACCCATTACAAAATACAATTTAATGAATACGTACAAGGTTCATACTTTCTAGAATTTTATTTTAAATATGTTTATAGTCGAGTATAGTAGTTCCCTTCAACAATATACCACCATTCTTTCCTTCCACGTCTTTAAATCTCCCAATTTTCTTTTGGAAGGCTCTTAAAAAATCGTGAATTACACTATTGTAGCATCAATCTCTTCTTCAGACGAATACCTTCTACCAAGTCCAAAAATTAACTAGAAGTTGTTAAATTCTGAAGAAAATGTTGTCTTGTTAATTTCGTATTTTCGTTCAAAATGATACCTTAAAGTTTAAACAATAGATTAATTAAGGTCTAACAAAAGTAAAATTTTGCAACTTATTTTCAAATGACAGCACAAATTTTGTTTTCCAAGGCCTACCTAATTTTCTTATTCTTCTTTTTGCAAGTACACTACATTGGCCGCTAATATGAACAGTGATTAAAGGTGATTAGCGAGCATTTAATTAGCATTGTTTTATCTCTGCCAATCGTTTATAGATTATTTTAGAGACAAATGCTTCAAATAAAAGATGCGTGCAATTAATTTTTCTATAACTACTTATTATTTGATGTATTTTTCTCTAAAATAATACATGAAAAATTGACGGAGATAAAACAATGCTAGTCAAATGCTCGCTAAAATCACCCTTAATCACTTGTTCATACTAGCGGCCATTGCGTTTTTCCTCTTATTATATGTATTTTATCATGTAAACATAATATTTCATTCTCGCATCCTCTATTTCAATATTCCCAGTCCGTCCAATCTCCCAGGTTTCTTGTCTTACATTGCATCTTGTTTGCCTTTGATCCATGTTAAACGTGGCCTTCCTCTCTTTCTTCGATTTTTTGGTATCCAATTTAATATTTACTAAATTTACATGCAGCTTTGAAACCGTTTTCAAAACGTTTTTAGTTTTGAAAACGCCATGTATACAGTGTCAAAATGGTTTTGAATTATCTCAAACCAAAACTAAAATTCGTGGGTTTGACTTGAAACAGTTTCATGCAATTTTGACGGAAAACTGAAATCATTTTCAAACTGCATGTAAACGCCATGAACTACACTCAACTGACCGAAAGCGTCATTAACCTACAACTTAATGATTTTAAATTCTGTCGGTTTATATTATTGCCTTTTCATTTTTTGAACACACCAAGTTAATAACCTGAACTACGTGGTAAGTTTGTTTATGTAATTGAAATACACGATTGGCGCTAAAATTTAAATTCTTTATTTAAAAGATGTAAAAACGGCCGCGCTCTAAGTGCCATCTATTGGATAACTAGAACGGATAGAGTATAGTTGTTCTTTTAGTTTTCTTATTCTCAATAATTCCAAGTGACCCTCCTATCACAGTAGTTTGTATCTGCTTGTGTATAAAAACAGAAAATTACGAGCTGGCCAAATTAAAACATATTTTGAAAAAGAAAGACTATGAAATTGAAAAAATGATTAGTTCTTGTGGGAAAACTTGATTAAAGAGTTACTGAAGAGGCAGTAATCTTCATATTCGATAATGATCCTAAATATACTCCCAGATTAGTTTCTGATTTGTTCCAGTAACAGGTTCGACAGAGAAAAATTAAATATGAAAGTGCAGGTGCGTATCTTTTTTCCCATGAAAAACATGGGTCAGGTATTTTTATATGCTTCAATTCCAAGTTTAATTGTAAAGGATCTCCGGCTGATATTGAATTGGCACCCATTTCATCACAAAAATAGGCGTGCTAACCAATGAAAGTCGACTACCCGTTATTATTGATTATGAACATCTAATTTGCATTCTTTACACACCGAATACGAATTCAAAATGACGATTTCGGGACCGTAGCAATGTAATTACGCCTTTTAAATTGCACCCCAGAATTCAATTAGATGCAAAGTACACAGAAGAAGAGCAGTGGCTCCACTCTTTTCGCACGTCCAACATGCGAATTAAATCGACGGAAACAGTTGCGTTGCGCCTGCTTTGGAATACATGACGCACTTCCGGAAAACAAGTTTGGAGATAATGGTTAAAGTAAAATGATAAAGGATTATTGAATTAAGATATAAATTACGTGGCGGACAAACACAAACACAAAATCCTAGTCCAGTTAGGATTTATACCGGCGGGCGGCTAAGTGCCGCAGTAATTTATGGCCGAATTGGCCGGCATCGGGCACCGAGGCGTCCAACGGCGCCGCCGACGTTACGGAGCATGCAGATAGAATGAATCAAAAACTTACTACAACCAGTGTATTCTGCTCCCTTTTCTTTTGCACAAATTTCACATGTTCCAATCACTTTTTTATTTCTATAGTTCAGCGTTTCTCAAGTTTTTAAAATCTGCTATTCATTTTAATTTCAAACAGTGATTTTGGTTAAAGAGCAATTTTTTGACAGCTAGTGTCTACAAAATGTCACTTTTACTGCCTATTGCTGCTATTTATATAGCAACTGCTCAACAAATACATAGCAACCGTTCAAGAAACGCGTAGCAACATAATTTGATGGCAATAACTTTCAAAATACTGAAGTATTGAAAATAATTACTAAATTAATATTAATTCTAAAATCGGCAAAAAAATATGTTCCAAAACGGCACTAAACGCAGATTTAGGCTTGATTTACATTAGCAGTACAATGACGGTACAATAACGGTACGATGACGGTACGGTACTTCTTGCTCCAATGTATTTTAATGGACCCATTTACATCTACGTTCTCGGTACAATGACAGTACGATGACGGTACAATGATATTCACTGATTTACATTAGCGGTACGACCACGGTACAGTATAGTTTTGTTTCTATTGAAATAAACGAGGAAAAAATATTGTATCATAGTGACTGCGTAGTATTTGCATGCAACGGGAAGTGGAAGGTTGCGTTTGAAGAGTACGTGCACATCACGTTGATGTTCATACCAAAATCAGCTAAATGGAAGTAAACATATGCTAGTACGTGATTGACATCTGATATATTTTTGACTTTTTGACATTTGTCTTTTAGTTAAATCAAAATGTAATCAAAATGAGCTAGACATGAGAAATTATTGCATACATTATTGAACAAAAGTTCTCTGCTTATGATATAAAAGTAAAATATACATCATAGATTATCACAGTAAGTACGAAACAGTATCGTTTTGTAAAAATTTCTGGATTTTCTTCATTTTCTTCTTCGATAAGAGTAAGAGCAATTATAGACTAGTCGATATTTGATAATTTTTTTAAACATTGCACAATATTTTCTACTTTTGATAGATACATGACATATGCACAACAAACCGTCATAATACATAAAAGACAAAATTATATTGTCATGGTATTTTATTATGTTCGCACCGTCGTGGTATCGTCTAATGTAAATACCTCTTGTAATTGACATACCGTCATTGTACCGTTATTGTACCGTCATCGTACCGTCATGTACCGCTAATATAAAACAAGCCTTACAGCTTCGATAGCCTCTCCTGTAAAATCCATACAGCTATTATAAATTTGATAAATCAGTTTTAGACTTGTTTACTGCATTAAAATAGTTCCGACGACTCAGAAACTGTCATATTCTAAACTAGACTATAGATTTTGTTAAAAAAATAATGATACTTTAAAAAAATATTCCCCTAAAAACACTATTGTATGGTCTTTTTTATACCATTTTAAATCATCCAATGATATCTATCACGTCCTACGTTTTGATAATAGCGGTAAATTTTCGTTAATAAACTTGTCACGAGCTGGATTTGAACCCACGACCTCCCATTCCCTAAGCGAACTTCTCTTTGTGACAAATTTCAACTTTATTATGTTTTCCCAGCATCCCCCAACTAGGGTTGGAAGTTAGATTGATGCTTTGCATCTCTCCGATTCCTTACACAATTATTCAAAGTGTCAGAAGTTTTTCTCCGAGTTGAAATTTGAAAGGGACGGCAGTTTAATTGCCGTTTCATTTATCTTGGAAGCTGGAGCTAGGTACATATGCAGAGCAAGGCGTCGCGCCTAATTCTTTGTTCTGCTCGCGATTCGATGTCACACCAGCTAGCGATCGATCAGCAGCAGCGCTGCTCCAACAAAAGATTCCAAATTTCTGGGAGTAAAAAACTAGGAAATTCACTTTATTTGATTAAACAGCCTTCGTACCGAGCGGTGCACAATGCTGAAGCACTCGCACGTAAAACTTGGCGACATTAAATTCCCCAGACCACAAATCAGGAATTACTTCCATGTGCTGATCTTAACCTAACCAACCCTTGAGTCATTTTGGCTGCAGTTTTAATATTAATTACGTACTACTTATTCCGCTAGACTTCCACCCAAGCAAAAAATAACATTTTCTTCGGTAAAGCAGAAATGTTAAACACGTTATAATACCGCAAATAATACAATGAAAGTTGAATAAATTACGCCGTTTAATTTTAATTACAGTGCAAAATAAGTGGAGCACAAGCAACCGTCTCGAGTGCCAGTTTCCACATTGCAGTTAATTGTAGAGCGCGTGTCGACGAAAAAACCGAACCGCCCGGCCGGCGATGTTTATTTTCCGCCGAGAAATTCGTAGCTCCAACACGAATGTGCAATAACACGTGAAATTACCCGCGCCGGCTTACAGACAACGGGAAACAACCACTGAGTTACAGCACAGCCCTTCGTAAATGCGTACACGTTCAAAACACTTGCTCACTTGCTAAAAGGGTAAATAGTTCAAATCCCAAAAATAACGCTTTGTCCAAATGCGAATAACATGTATTTCTTGTGGAATATAATTGAACACAGAAAACAAGTATTAACACTGTACACAGTCCTGCCATAAATAAAGTAATTTATTGACTCCAGTATTTACGGTAGTGAAAAAATATATCTATTCAAAATGGCCTTAATGCAAGCCTAAGCCGGTCTGCCCATTCTACTATGGCAGCACAGACCGTATCTATTTGTACTTCCATCACTGCGAAAGTGTACCAGGAGAACGTTGTAGCTAGGGACTTGAAACTGAACCCAACCTGAAACGAAAACCCGATTTTTTTATGTATCTCAACCTGAACCGAACCTTCTTTATCAAGGTCAATAAACCTGAGCCTAATTTAAACAGTTTTAAATACAAATTATTGAAAATATTTTTTAAAATGATTTTAAAATCAATAAATATTAATCATCTTTTTGTGCTTGTAATCATTTACTTCTCTGAAGCGAAATTCGAAACCGAATCCGAAACCCATAAACCGTTATCTCTGTCATTTTCTTAAATAGAGACTGAACCTGAACCATAAATACATTTTGTTCAGGTTCCTGGTTCTAGCAACATAGTCTTTCCTGGCAAACACTGGGCCTTCCATCAAGATTCAATCCTGGCACACCAGGCCAAAAAGACGTAGGCCTGGTTGTGGGCTTCATTTCGGCCCAAGACTGGCTCTCTGGCAGTCCCGACCTCAACGCTTTGGACTATAAATTGTGGTCAGTGTTACAGGAGAAGGCATGCGCTACCCCACCGAAATTTGGACCAGCTAAAGAGAAGTTTGGAGAAGGTAGTGAGGGAACGACCTACTAACTACTTGCAATACAAAAAGCGCGACAAAATGTATTATTAACTTTACAAATTTTTAGCAGCCTAAACCATGTGACTGTACACTGGCTTGCAAAAAAATCGCGTACACCTTAAAAATCAAGTCACCGAGTTTTTACTTTTTTTTAGCTATGTAAATACGATTTTTTTAAAATAGGTTAATACTAACTGTCAATGAAGTTGTCTCTGTTGTCACTGTCATGTCATTATTTTAGGTATCGTGGAGCAAGCTCTTCATTGTGCTAAGTTACTACTAAATTACAAATATATTCTAGAAAAATTAAAGAACAACCAAGTATTTATTTTAAATGCATTATAAATAAGGAAAAATTATGACTGAAACAAATTATGGACGAAGTAATATTAGTAATTTATCATCGATCCATCAGCGTCCAGTATTTTATTTAATCTTAATGTTCTGCTATTGATCTGATTGACCACCCCTCTTCTAACTTAGAAAATATTACAACTTTCTCGTTTTCTGATAATTTTGGCATCTTAATTGACACTAATGACACTGACAAGTTAACAATCGAGACCGACTCAATACAGCAAAAAACAGGTGTACGCGATTTTTTTGCAAGCCAGTGTACTTATGGCGGATTTACAATTTCACGGTGACCAGATTTAGCTTGGAAGAGATAATAAATGGGGATGAGACAAGTTTTCTTATAGCCGTCGTATTTTAATTCTTGTTGATGAAGATGAGATGATGGACGAACATAATGTTTCACAATTCCAGACGAAATTAAAATGTAAAATCAAAGATAGAACTAATTTTATAAAATTCATTAGGTACTGAAATGTTTCGACTTATACGTCGAATAATCGAATGGCTTATATTTAAACATAAAGAAAAGTTTTAATAGGTTGCAAATTTTTGTTATTGTTTCGTGTAAAACACATTTTCCGGTACTCCTCATAAAAGTGTTCAATTGTAAGGACTAACTTGCTTAAGACAAGGAAATTGTTCAAAGTCTAGTCATACACAGGCTTTACAGGGCTAGTAAAGACTTAGGGTCTAATATGACAAAATACACTGTTTTTCAGTGAATACAAGGTTTTGGGGGCCCTCCGTGGTGCCCTCGCCGGCGCAGCTAAAGTACCGTGGAAGTAACTGTAAAACACTTAAAAACACGTATTTCGCTTAGAAACAGCCTTTTTAAGCGATTTGGACACATGAAAAACAGTTTTTATATCATATTTGAACGTTTCATGGTCTGAAACGAACGATTTGTAAGAACGACTTGTATACATATTCTACGTAAGGTATCGATGGAAATCAGGGCCTAATATGACAAAATGTAAAGACTTTACATGGTATCTACATATACCGGCAAAATTAGGGGAATGTTAAAAATCTATACATTTCAAAAAGTACGAACCGTCTGTTTTTCATATTTATGTTAGTAATTCTACATCTACAACAAATGAATATATAATATCTAAACATAGCCCCCTGCTAAAGATTGATTAGAATTTGTCGATCTTTAGTTTTATTAAATACGAGTGTTTAATTTGTACTCACTATTGATCAAGGGTTAAGACTTCCAATAGCTACTCGTTCTGTAAGAAAACTTTTTCCGGACTTATACGTAAATAACTATTTATTAAAAAACTACAAGATATAAAAATAACACTTAAATCTCTTTGAATTTAAATGTTTCAATTTATACGCAAATTAAACAAATTAGATATTACTTTTACACTTCGCAAAGAAATAATGCCGACATTTCCGTTTAAACATAATTCTTCTTTACCTGTCAAATGCGCAAGATACAAGAATATTTACATAATTAATCTGTTAAATTAAAAATTTGTATTACTCAATAAAATGAACAACGCCAGAAAAATTTACATATATACGATGCAACCAAATAATAGTTAAAAGAAAAATTAAAATAGTCATTTTCCATATCAGAGGATCAAGCTATGCTAACCATGGAAACTGCTAATATACTCAGATAATTCAAATTAACAGATGTCAGTGTCAATGAAAAATAAATAAATATGGCAGAGACTAGGATACTGAGATAGATGTTGGGGAAGACACGGAAAGGAATGAAAGGTAAGGGAGTGATAAAATTTCTAGAAAGATAAAAGAGAGACGATTACATTGGTTTGAACATGTCATGAGGAAAGATGAGAAATATATTAGAAGAGTGAATAGTTTAGTAATAGAAGGTCGAAGAAACTGAGGAAGACTGAAAATAAGATGGAAGGACTGTATTGCGGAAGACTTGAAGAAAAATGAACTGAATGAGAATGACAAGCAAAACAGAAATAAGTGGAAGAAGAAAATAAAAAAAACAGCGACCCCTGACGAATGAGAAAAGCTAAAGAAGAAGATGTTAGTATCAAGTGCAATTTGCACAGTTTGTTTATGAAATAATTTTACTGGAAATATAACTTCTGCAAAAAAAATATGTATGCCATTTGTACATAATACACAGGATAAACGGGAGTTAATGTGTTGGCCACATCAGATTTTTCTATTCCTTATTGACGGCAATATGCGTATCCAAGTATCGATTGATTAAACTAAAATTGTTTATTCTGGCAAAATTTCTAGCATGATTGATTTATAGCCGAAACGTTTTGAAATTTATTAAACTATATGACATGTTATTTGAACGGTAACAACGATAAATTAAATTTCAATAACTCATTTTAAATTTATCGTCGCACGCAGTGTGTCACATTTTGTTTACGCATTTTATTTCACAATCACAAGATTGTAGTTGCGTGGAGCGTAGGTTTCTTTGACTGCATCTTTTATAGGATCGTTTGAATTTGAGTAGCGATATCGTTTTACTTAGTGCGCCGTGGAACTAAATGTGCTTAATGTTTACTAAACACTGATTTTACGAACGCTCTATAAATTGCAGTTACGACACGACACAAAGAATTTCATTTGCTTTACAGTATCTGCTTTTAATTTTACGAGTTAATTCGATATAATTTGACGTTAATTAGAGCCCGCTTGCTTCGGCTTTCTGTCATTTCCATCTCTGTTTATTTCACTCGTTTAACTTGACAAAATTCTAAATTGGATCGAGGCAAATGAGCTCAAATTCATTAAAAATACTCAATTAAGGCTCTAAACATTTCACACGGCGCACGACTTCCCTCTTTCCAAAGGGCGAATCAATATTTATGATTTTGTTGTACGAAATGGGGAACAATGCTTCCCCTAGAAATATTTCTCTGTTTATCTGTAATCAAAACTCAGAACAGGGAAAGTAAAACTGAAACTAATACAAACAGAACTCTTGTCTCATGTTTCACATAGAAGTAAACGGAACATAAATATATAGTTTACACAAGTCTCCCTGCTTATAATAACTTACTCCATTTCAGTATTTTTTGTCAGGGGACACATTTTGTGATACAGATATTTTTATATCCATAATGGACTAAGCACGTGTTACATATTTTTTTGAAATACTTCTAGACAATATACTAAAGATTTAAATAAATAAACATTCGTACAGTTCCTTCTTCTGCAGCCATTATGAATATTGAATGCTGATTGTTGACATTTGTTAAGTGTTATGTTTGAAGGTTATACATTTTTTTAAGTTGTAACTTTTATTTTTATAAACATTGTTAGTTATAGTTAATATGTTTATACATAATTTGTGCTAAGTATTTGTAAAATGTTTGCAAATAAAAACCAAATATGACATTTGAGTAGCAATGTTGCCGGTTGGTGTACATAATTGTCATATTGCAGAAGACTACTGCAGCGCCATATGATCTTCGGGGTTAAATCACTTTGCCAATATTATCAGGGTTATTAAATAGGTGTTATATTTGTACCGTTGAAGACGTTTACCAAGCGTCACCTCACAAGCTTTTAAGGCTGGCGTAGAGGACCGCCATATGGATCACTACCTTTGCTATTTGAAAATTCGAAATAATTTCCTTTGTTTATTGTTATTGTTGCTAGAATGAGCTTCATTCTTAAAAGTTTTTTGGTTAAATTATATGACATGTTGTATTTTGTAACTTGGATTTTATATGAATGTATTAAATATCTAGGTAACGGACAAAATAAAAAACAGTAATCTCTGTCACCAACCTAACTATTCTACCAAAAATTTCCCTTAATTTTTATAATAAAATAATGTAGAAGAAAGCCGAAATAGAGAAAATAATATAAAACACTCGTTACGTAAGTCTATTCAAGCAGTCGTTTGTTCGCCCACTCGCCTCTAAATGGCCCGTGTCCGAATTTCTATCTCGTGCTAGTTTAGGTTACCTTATAACTTATGTTTTGATATAGTATTCAAGTTTCAAGACGAGTAAAGATTTGAAAGCATTGATAAAGAACAAGTAAACAAGAAAAACTTCTGTAAATTCGTGATATTAGAGGGTTTTTGCATAACGTGAAAATAGATAGCGTGAATGTTAGTATTCCAGATAAAGTGAACGTTATTCTGTACATCAAAATATGTTCTCACATAGGAGAAAAAAAATGAAAAGAGCATACACACATCCATTTGCTCTAAAAAACGACAAATGGATGTGTGTATGTTCTTTGAATTTTTTGGTACGATTTTTAATAAATTAAATGAATGTTTTGTACGAATGTATTTTATGTACATGATTTGTAACAATTTGTAAGATCGTACTGTAAGTGTGATAATGTCCATATTATATTGTATGTATTATATTTTTATTGTATAGTTTTTGTAGACCCTGAAGAAGGTGCAAGGGTGCACCGAAACGTTGGTAGTAAGAAGAAATGCTGTTTGACTGAACTTTTCGAGTAATTTTTAACATCTAATCCACATCACACAATCTATTACTAGGTACTAGCTTTTGCAAATAGGAATTATACATATATAAAGCTGGTATTGACTGAATCAGCACCTACGATCAGTAGCTAAAGTACTTAGAAGTTGAATTATTAATTATAAAATATAATAATTATATCATCGGTTTGAGACACGTACAATACCAAACAGAATTATACTATTCTTTGTACTGTGTATCTATAAAGATAAGTTTATATTCCTCAAAAGTTTTATCAATAAGATTTATTATAAAATGTGTAAATAATTTGAAGGAAAAATATCGTTACAGGCATAGAAAGTTTGTAGACACCTAGGATTAATTTTCAGGATCTAAAAACTTTAATATATTAAATACACAGCAATAAATACACACGTAAAAGATGCTTCACAATAAGATGAAAACGGTATATACTGAAACTCATACGCGATTGACGCGGAGATAATGAACAATATTCAATTAAGGCTATAACAATTCACCGTATTGTATTGTATCCTTCTCCGTTCGGTAGAGAATCAATATATATGATTTGGTTGCAGGAACCGGTGCGTCCCCTCCCGTTATCAGTAATCGAAGCTCGAGCGGTGCGATATGGGCTACTCGAGGCGTTTTATTGCTGCGAATTTGACGCATGGGGCGCTATCTAGCCTCCTTGCCCTAAGTTTTACGGCGCGAAGATTAATGAACATCATTTAATTGTTAAATGGCACGAACGCGAGACGCCGGCAGCCGGCAGCATCGCAGCGCTCCTGTTTCATTCCGTAAATTATATTAACGGTTGCGAAGCAGCGGCAGCGTCGTGGATGTTGTTTCTCCGGGCGCGGACAGCCCTGCTCGACGCCATATTGTGGTGGAAGACGCTACAAAGCATCTCCAACTGGAATAATACAATTACTCCCAGAATCTAATCATTTATGGACAGGCAAGGCACAGCCTGTGCTACCAGCTAAGCTAATAGATTCCAGTTTTGAAATTCTTATTAATCACATACGTCAGTTCGAGTTTCGTTTGCTCCGGGGCGTAATTAAGAAATGCGTAAAGATGACGTTCAAAATGCTTTATAGGTCTGCCCATATTTTTTCTTTGTCTCCAGACACTCGGCAGAAGTAGATATAATATCTACACTACAGTTTATAAAACCATCTATGTATCGATACGTAATATCTATTTCAACTCTGTACAGCAGAAATTTTACCAGCGTGAACAATAATTTTACTTGTATTTTACTAACAAAGTACATAATAAGCAGTTGATTTTTGATGTGTTCATGCAAACCAAACATATCCAAATTTTTTTTGTAATTATCCAGAACCTATTAGTTTATTTAAAGAACCAGTTACCTGTAATTATCATTATCTTATTAGTTGTACTTTGCGTATTATTTAAAAACTACTTCACCACTTACATAATTTCGTACTTTTTAGTATGTCTTGAATTTTTTAATATTTTTCAGTTAATAGTGAGAATGGATTTTGGACTATAACTCTCGCTCAATAATTGAATGAGACACATTAAGCCATTATGGCCAACCAGTATAATATAGAACTGAGATAAAAGCTCGTTGAGTTTAATAAAGCTGGCACTTTGAATGCAAAATTGGATTAAAACAAAGTAAATTGTTGTTTCCGTTAATAAATTTACTTTAGCTAACGAACATAAGCTCTATATTGGATATTTATACAACATTCATCATTTATGTGTGCAAATGTCACATAGTTTGTTTTATATTGCAATATTGATAGGTCTTTCGTATAGAAAAGAGAGTTCGTTGTATATTAGTGAGCATTACTGATGTCAGCAGAACTTTTTTTTTAAACATGATGAATGTGCATGTTTATGTGCAGATAACTGAATTAACTACCGCAGTACCCGGTTAGGTTTGGTTAGGTATGTAGATTCATTCAATCCATTTCTACCTGAAACTTTGACTTCCAAGGATGAGAACAGGAAAGACTGCATTTATACATGAAGAAAGAATAAAAAACACAAATATGAATTTTACAAGAAAATTGGAAGAATATTAAAAGAAGATATGAATTTAGAATAGGTTAGCAAATTAGCGAGAAATAAAAATATTACGTATAGCGGAAATAGAAAATAGAAAAAGAGATTGGGAAAATCAAATAAAGAACAAAAAAAGGAATATACTATAAAAGATATAAAAATATAAAAACTTCTCGCATATCATATCACATTTTAAAAAGTAGCAAGAATATCATCTTACTTGTAAGATTTCGCCGAGGAAATGAAGAGAAGTATAATAAACATTGGTTAAAAGACAAAAAAACGTATGTGCCGATTATACGGCAGAGAAGAAGAAACATTCAAACATCTTAGACTTTTTTGTAAGGAGTTTGAAGTAGATGAGAACAAAACAGGCATAACATGGATTAAGAAGATCCAAAAGAAAAGGCTGAACGGAGCCCAATTAATATGATTTTATAAAAAATATATAACTACTATCCTTAATTTCATGTAGATTCATAGCAGAGCCGGAAAAACCCCAGGTTTTTTTTTTAACCCGATCCAGTGGGTTTTTTATACTTTCTTGGGTTTTATTGAGCTTTTTTGTTGTTTTTTTGGCTTTATTAGATATTTATTATCAACTTAATGTTAAAATATATTTTTATTAATTAATTAATTATACATTATAAATTAAATTTGACTTTCAAAACGACATTCTTTTTCTCATTAGTGCGTTTATCTGTAATTTTTTCAAACTAATGCGAAAAAATGACCAGATCAGCCAATCAGTGATAATCTGTCACTTTGTAATACTTAATAATTAACTGTTTCAACAACAGAATTATGAACTTATATTGAAAAAAGATGGGCGTCTTCTTCCACGACGCGCGACTTTCTACGGAAACTTAGCATTCGGTTTTGGACGATATTTATTGATTTCTCGGACATTCCTGAATTCCTGTATGCGTTGAAATTCGTCCTCATTTTGGGCTTCTCAACCTTCATCGTAAACTTTTCATGATAAAAGAGCTTAAAAACCTTCTACGGGACGAGCCTGGGAAAGATTATGGGATTTTCGTTTCGCGGAACTAATTGCACGTTTTGTTTAATTAGGCAATTTTGAGTTTGTGTTGCATAGTGAGAGGAAGCAAGGTCTAGCCAGAAGATAAAACTATCTCCAGCGTGTGCATCTTCGATAAAATTGACCAATTTTGTTAGATGTATACTTTTGAATATCCAGGGCTTCATTTCACTGCCCACATAAGGCCCGGATTCACTCTTTGTAGAGGTAACACACCGTACCAACACCTTATCTGCGAATTTGGTCTTTTGTTTATATATGACATTACTAGGGACCTCTGCAATATTGTCAGTACAAAAACGATCATTTTCCTTAATTTCGGAGTTGCTCAGTTTGAAGACCTAGAAATCCATGTAAATATAGTCTAAAACCCAATGCTAGGTGGCCGTAGAAAATTGCGCCTTGTGGAACAGCTAATTATTAAGTATTACAAAACTAAGTAAATGCATTTTATATTATAAAAAAAATTGTTAAAATTAGTGCCAAATCTTTAGGACATATGTTAATTCATTATAAGCTTCTTGTTAAATTTAACCGGAATTAGAAAAAAAATCGTATTTTATGCACATGACATCTTCACGTCTGGTGCGAAAATCACCATCATTTTGCAACTAAACATATTAATAGCTAGTCCGGGTTTTATTAAGTGGGGTTTAAAATAAATACGAATACATTTTCTGGAAATTTCTTTGCGATAAAAGATTTTGGGTTTTACTTACGCAGATTTCCTTCTCCTCGCACATGGCTCCCCAGACTTGGAAGTTGGACTGCAGCAACTCGCAGTTCTCCCAGCACTGTAACAAAAAGCATACGTTGACAGCAGGCAGCGAAAAAATCATCCACTATAAATAATAAAAAACCCTCGCTATGGCTACGGCTGCGAGTGCGAGTACACCCAAGCCCAAGCCAAGAAACAGGGCCGTAATAAACAAAATAAACATCGCTCCATGTGGCAACAGATACATCAGACGCGTTTTTCAATTGCTAACGTAACGTGCACGCTGCACGTCATTATTCTTTGCTGTCGGGATCGTCGGGAGACGAGACGAGAAAGAGAAACGAGGACGAGATACGCGTGGGGCAATTAGACAAATACTACTCCTTTTCTCACATGCATTTGAAAATGGAAATCAATGATTCTATTACTTTGTTAACGAGAATCGAGAAATGCCAATTCATAATTTATGTAATAACAGGTTTCGCGCAAATTAAAAACATTTCTTATGAAAAGGATTTTTAATATTATTAAATTTAACTGTAAAGGGTAGTTAGTACCAAATTAATATTTACATCGCGAATAAAGGTCCATAATTTTAAATGGCACGCAATTTGATGCGCATATTCGATATGTACAGGTGATGACCGCGATAGCGGAACATAGGACATACTTTCGTTAATTTCTGCTTCCTTAATTATTTTAGGTAAAAATGCTTCAAATAAATGTTGTAGAGCATAAAATTTATATAATAAATAAGAACAAAATTAATTTTATATCTATAACGACAGAAATTAGGTATATAAATGTCGAAAATCATCCTCTAAAATAGCAATAACTAAAAATTAACAAATGCTAGCGATGTATCTGTCAAGTAAAGTTAATTTATTTTATTATTATTTGTAATTGTAATATCTGTTAAAGTGAAAAATTATTTGTTTAAATTAATAGATAATTGTTCACTAGAACAGAAATTACAAATAATACATAATAAAAATATATTAACCTAACTTGACATCACACATTTGTTAATTTATCTGTTTGAATTTCACGGCTATCGCTATTTTTGTAAAGATTTTCAACATTTTCTTACCTAATATCTGGCGTTAAAAAGCATGTAAAATTTAATTTTGCTCATTGATTCAGATACAGAATTTTAAATTCTACAACTTTTATTTGAAGCATTTTTACCTAAAATAATTAGGAAAGCAGGAAATTATAAAAATATGATTTTATAGGTTAAAGTCCTATGTTTCGGTGTCGCGGTCAACACCCTGTTATGCCTTATAAGTTTAAGTAAATTCGTCATCGTCACTGCTCTTCATTTTGTTCTTACCAACCATTATTGTATATTTTCCTACTTAGTATAGTACTCAAAAAAATTCAATTTACTGAATTAGAAAGAGTGAAGTATTTTTTTATCATTCATTATCAAGACTTTATTCTTTGAAAAATGTTGACCACTGTCGAAACGTCTTTTTAATAATTAAAAATTTTACATAACTAAACCCAAATATTGTTTTATTTCATTATATTATGAGTTCTGAAAACTTCTTCCAATATTTTGTGGTTATTTATTTTACTCAATTTTTGGTGCAATTATTATGGGCGTTTATGTTTAAAAAAATCAGTGATGGTAAACATGTAATTTTTCATTATAAGTCTGATATAGTACTATGACGTAATTGGTCTGTTTAAAAGGCTTCAGTTCTTATAGAAAGCATGTAAAACAAAAATTATTGCCCTATTTACTATCTTTGGGGTTAATTCTACCATCGGTTAAGCGTTGTGCGCTTACTCAAATACCTGTAATTTCTATAATTGATTTACAGTTTCGTTTGCAGAATAATATAGCCTTTATCTATAACAATAGGTCTGTATAACTTTAATTAATTAACTAATACATTTTCCTATTTAAAACCATTAAATCATCTAAACATCTAATGAATTCTGTCACTGCCTATATGAGATTCTATTCTTTCCTCACATCTAAATGGAGGAAAATGTGAAATAGTTAACGAAGTAATGATTCAATAAGTTCGCTGACATATAAAGAGTCGGCAATTTGTTGCTTTATAAATCAGGTCGCTTTAAAAACGATATTCTGTGAAAATAGATCACAGACAGCACTGACGTACACACACGTGGCGTTTCTATCATCACGCAGATGTGCCCATGCAGCTCTTAGACAAGAAAGAGATTATTGACGTCAAGATTCCTTTGCCAAAACGCTGTACAATTTATAACGAGTATGAAAATAAGAAGGTATTGGATAAATATAGCATCATTTTCCTCTGTAATAAGCAAACTAATTTATCTCACGGATACCAGATACTTTGTAACAGTCACCAGTCATATTGCAAACACAGACTTGAAACGATTTTTATAGCCATACAAATTGCGTATAGCAAAACATGTGAGCATGTACAACTGTGACAAACTAAAATTCTACACGCAAATCTTGACAAATTTATAGAATTTTAACTCTACGGGTGGCGGTTTTGTCTAAAAATATATGCGGAGAAAGAATCTTTGTTCATGAATCTTACGTTATTAGATCACAACTGTCCTCGCGTCAAATCCCAGTGAGAGATGAGGGTATTCTCCTTGAAATTTTAAACATGTAGACGTTTTTAAAAGATAATATCGACCGCTGAAAAGTATTTGGCCACGTAAATATTTGTTTTATATTATACCTGTTTCTAAACATATTTCGTGTTTAATCTGTACGAATGTTTAGGATCATTATCTTGCATGAAGTAAAACCATCTATAATTTCTTTACCGCATATTTTTATTAATTAATCTTTATCGAAATGTCTATAATACTCCGTGAAGTAATAAAGCGGCGTTCATTTAGTAATTTCAACTTTGCGTCAAAGCTTGGTGCTTGCATCTGAATATACTCGTTCACAACAAAATAATTTCAATTTCTAATTCCAAACTTCCAAGGGCCAAACATTTTAATTCAAATTTAAGGTAACATGCGCATAATATTCCTGAACGTCAAGTGTCAAGCTCAGCTTCCATTATTTGAAGGTTATTAGAAATGAATCGCAAAAAAACTTTTCAGCTTCAGTTATCGTCAATCTCAATGTAAACAAATGTGTGCTGTAGTGACTGCATCAAATTAAAAGTAAAAATCTGATGTGGTCAGCACATTACCTTCCGTCAATTCCGAGTATTATGTACAAATTCCATATATAAATTTTCTTGCAAAAGATTATATATTTCTAGCGAAATTATTTCATAAACAAAGTATTGCACTTGAAACTGACTTCTTCTTTAGCATTCCCCACTCGTTAGTTCTTGAATTTTTTCATCCACTCATTTCTATTTTGCTTGTTGTCCTCATTCAGTTCCTTTTCTCTCAAGTCCTTCGCAATATAGCCTTCTCATCTTATCTTTGATCTTCCTTTGTTTCTTCTACCTTCTACAACGAAGCTGTTCATTCTTCTTCCAATATATTCATCTCTCCTCATGACATATTCAAATCAATATAATCGTCTCTCTTGTATCTTTGTATAAACTTCTATCACTTGAGCCATTTCCCTTATCCTCTTATTCCGTATCCTATCTTTCCGTGTCTTCCCCAACATCTGCCACATTCATTTTCTTTTCATTGACACTGACATCTGTCAATTACAATTTTCCTAATATAGTAGCTGTTTCCATGGTTATAGCATAGTTGGCTGATTTATGAAATTTAATTCCTTTAAAATTATATCTATTGAATATGAAGTATATAAAGTATATTCTTTAATATTTATAATATCATTGTGTCAAAAAATGATATTTCGGTTGACAAATTATAAACAAAATCTAATCACCTCTTTTTTGGATGTAAACTTGAGGTATACGAAAAAATTATAAATTTTGGAATCGTGGTATTGGAGTTGAAATTATTTGTGAACGCATCTTAACGTCTGGTAAATGCACTCTACGGTACAGATATGTCATTTCCAAAATTTGCGAATAGAAGCAGATTGTAACACGCCAGATATGGGCAGCAAGCCATGAGGATTATTTATTCCATATACCAACGAACTTAAATGAACAATACTTAGGCCTGGGTTAATATAAAAAATATAGTGTTTATATATAGCATAAGCTGTAAAAATTACACGTGTCTCAATTTTCCGAGACATTTTTTATAACTGTCAGTTAAGTTATTTAACAATTTGGCAAGTGATGAAATTTACAGACTATTGTTCGATTCGCAAATTACTGTATGGTAGGTTCCTTTGAAGTAGAAATTGTTTCGGAAGTGGGCTAAGTTGAATGAACATGTGTGTATTTCGCGGGATAATACGTGTTCGTCGGTAGATCGCAATAATATTAAAATAGTTGTGTGAAATATTTGTTCCCTAGTCATTTATTTTTATGTGCAACACTGTTGGCTTCCAGTTCCAACAAGTTGTCTGTAGACATACATACATAGCAAGCTCAGCTCTGGGGAATTGTGAAATATAGATTGAACTCTGAATAAAATATTAATATAAGCCGGCTCGCTAGCGTGATTTCAATGTATTTATCAAGCTCACCGAGTCACTCATAAATAGAGAATTTCCTGTATTTTATGGTAAAAACTTACTCTCCAACTTCTAGTTTCAATGATATATAGCCAGCAACTTATCAGTATTAATTAAAATACTTTACTATGTAACACAGTAAATTACTTGGATCGTCCCGGAAAAAATTCAAAGAAAAACCAGACGCATACCATGTGATGTGGTTTGTAGATCGATTTAATAGCAGATGTTTATTATTGTATTTTTCATCCTGTCACCAACACGACTACCACATATTTCAGCTTTAAAATTTAATATAACTTTTGCCTCAAGGATCGAACTACATACTCATCATTTTTATTACTTTTATAACTAAGATGGCGATACAAATACTTTAGCACCACTTCTTTATTTAAGTGGTTTCTTTGTAGTGTCAAATATGATTAAATATTAGATGAGACTAAAAATACATTCACATTCACTTTAGACTCTTTTTAATTTGCACTTTAAATTGGATTTGTGCCGCTTATAAATTTATGCTATTTACAACTACGTTTACTTGTTTCTGAAATTTAGACAAGAATGTTTGTCTATACTTCATTTCACGTAAGAATAGCGTTGATTTAAATAGGGGATACAAATTCTGCCCTTTGATTGATCAGAATGCAAATCTAGTTCACAAAAACGAAAAAAAAATATCACCTGTCAGTTGTCAATTATCAAAGAAGAAATATGTGGTCATGTTTTAATTAATAATAGGAGGAGTCTAAGGTTAAATTATAACTGAAAGTAATACAATTATCTCTTAACCTTAAAATTAAAAATAATCTATATACATCAGTAGTACAAATTTAAGCGGAGTAATTGGTATTAATTCACCTGTGACTCCCATCCCTATATAATCCCAGTTCTCTCCTTTGTTTTTCCAGAGTTGTAAGGACCTCTGGCATGGTTTACATGTTGAGTAATCTTAGCTACTCCGCTTTAATTTGTACTACTGATGATGAGAACTTAGTTCTCGAAATACGTATATAGGTTATTTTTAAACTTTAAGCGGCTTATTCAGCTACATTTTAAGCTTAAGAAGAAAATAAAACTGAAAAATGAGAAAACTAGTGCAATTTTAGCATTTTATGAGGAAAAAATACTTATTAAGAGTAATTCGTTTGTACTCTTTGCAAGGTAAGACTTGAAGTTGACATAACAATTGAATAATATTATTCCATCGAACTGTCAATTCAATTAGCAACAGTAACGATGGACATTAATTGATAAATAACGGTTGAATTATGGATATATTAGTCGTGGATACAAATATTTATTATTGACAAAGTTTAGTTTCACGAATTGAAATATATATTTAATGCATGTAAAAATGGTCGGCTCTTAACCAGCATCTACTATTTTCTTACGTGAAATGAAATATAGTATAGTATTTTTTTTTTAAGTTGTCCGATCAAGGTCATCTGTATCATGAACGAATTATCAAATTAGCATACATTTATCTCTCATTTGCGAAGACTACAAGCCTGTGCGATAAGGATGGATATAACACGCTTGTCTTTCAAAGATTCATATTGTATTAACTAAATTAGGACATTCAATTTTAAAACGATTCTCGTTGTTGACAATACTTTCGCTGTAACGGAAGTTTATTTATTAATTCATACATATTACCGTAATTCATAGCCGTACGAATAACGTTATTTTCTGTCACTGACATTGTCAGTATGTTATTTTCCACATATTTGGTTTTGCATTTGCTAATAAACTTACCAGTTGACTTAGTTTTGAATTTTGAATGCTTTAACTGTAACGTATATTTTTATAATAATAAAACAACAGTAGCATCTTGTGTACTCTCATAAAAGCTAAGTAAACGACCCCTACTGAATTTGACAGAATGGGCGGAGCTAAAATCTTAATTAATACAATTCGTAGATGATCTTGATCGAACATCTTTAAAGTTTTTACTATAATTATAATAAAAATAGCTCGAAAAATATTTATTTTTCCAAATATTTGAAGTTTTAACATTTTAACGGCTGATATGGCTGCCAGCAAGAACAAATTTGAACTGAAAAACATATAGTAATACAGGACAACCAGATCCATTCTAATGATTTTTCCATTTCATCCTCCTGACAGTGGAAAAATATCGAAAACGAGTCGGTGTAAGTATGAAATAATTACAGAGAGTAGAACATGTGGTACGATAAACAGTAGGTTATTAGGTATTTCTAGGATAATTATGTTTTAATTACAAGTTACAAGCAGTAAACACGGTTGATTATTACTCTTGAATCAAAATGAAATTAATGATACTTGGGTGAAGTGAAGTCGGTGAGCTCAGTTTTCTGCATGAGGAAGTTTAAGACGCCAGGAAGTCGAAGTTATCTACTGTCTACTGCAGTGTAGCGCAATGGATCTGGTTTGCGAGTTTGCATAATATAGCGAGAAGTAATGCTTTCAAATCCTACAATCAACAACTATTAACCAGAGAATACTGCGTGTTTGAATAGTTTCAAAGACACTATAACAACTAGATCCGTTGCAACTATAAACTGGCAACAAAAGAAATAAAGACAATATAATATCGACATGACTATTGTTGCAGATCTTATAAATTTAACTAAAATTTTAAGCTTTCTTTAAATTGACAACATTGCAATGAAATAAAACGTCAAATGAATAATTATTGCTGTCAAAATTTCGATTTTCTTTTTTTTGTACGAGTCGCTTGAAATTTAAGCTTTGTTGCTGCAACTGGGCATTAAAGAAATATAAAATAAAGAAATTTATTTAAGTTTTTTAATTTTTTATTGAGGACTGACAATACCGATAAAGGCAGCGCTGTCGTTTCAACCGCTAATCTCGAAAGAGTACTGTTGAGAATTAGCCATTGTAAACATACATGATGGAAAGTGCAACATAGGCGTTTAACATGGGAAATCAGTTTTTCCGCCCGCATTGCTCCCCTAATTAATTTAGACAAAGTTACAAATGGATGTTGTAAAATTTCTACATCCGAATCAATAATAAAAATCTGTTGTGGCCAGCACAATACCTCTCGCCACTTCCTTTTTTTGGTTACATAAGTATAGGGCGCGAACGGTAATGTTACATTTTTGGGCTTGACAAGCAAATGTGTGGGCCCGTTTCAGAATGATAATTAGTAATTATGTACATAGATGTCAAATGTTAGAATTTTTCATTAAAAATTTCAAGATTTTCTAAATTTACGTAGTTAATTTATCACCAGGAGTTTAAAGTTTACTTGTATGCCTTAGATATTTAACATTTAATTCTGCTCCACATGGAATTGGAAAATCACTAAATTTAGAATGAGAAATTATGATATTTGACATCTATATACATAATTACTAGCTATCATTCTGACATGGGCCCCCATATCTGCTTGTCAAGGCCAACAAAATCATATGACTGCTCGCTCCCTATTGTATTTAACATTTCTTGTATACCTACACTCTACACCAAAAATTCTACTTACGCATATATCTATTCTATATATATTTAGATTGTTAATTTTAAATTCATTTTTGATGAAGAAATTTTGTCCTCTTCTAATTTTTCGAAATGTTTCCAATTCTATTAATACATTAAGAAATTATATAATGTATGTACTTCCCATGAAAAAGTCTTCAGTAATGTCTTCGGATTTCTGACACTGACATTATCTGTCAGTTACAAACAAATTAAATTTTCAACTATTTTCCATGGCCATTCTTTCGGCTGTAAAATTTATTATAACAGATTATTTTACATACTATATTTCTTCTATCTCTAAATCTATAGAATATATTGTAAAATATTTAAATGTATCAGAAAGAGAATTTATTTTTCTTTAATATTATCAAGAAAAAATTTCAAAAAATATTATTTAAAAGATTTTTTTTCAAGAATCTTCTACTTCCGGTTGTCCAATTGTTACCAAAACCTTTTCAGATCTTCCCATGAATGTCCGATTGGGAAATACGTAGTTAAAAAAATTTAAAGTCTTATAGTTTTTGAGTAACCGTCCTTCCAACATCCCACACACACACACACATACACACACACATCCACACACACACACACACACACACACACACACACACACACACACACACACACACACAGACATCATCGTAAAAATGATAAAATCGGATTGTAGGGACCTTAAAACGTGCTTATTCAATAAAATCTAGATATGCGATTTTTAGCATGAATGCAATACCTCTCTTAGCGAGAGGTAAAAATCATTTTGGCTTCTTCATAACTGCAGAAATAAAATTTGAAAATTCACGGAATTAAAATTTAATAGTATTAGCCATGGAATTAGAAACAAGAGACGAACAAAAGCGTAACGTTTTGTTACGTCAGTGTCAGAATAATGATTGTCAAAATAAATACTAATAATTTGACGTATAAAACGTTACGATTTTGTTCGTCTCTTGTTTCTAATTCCATGGCTAATACTATTAAATTGTAATTCCGTGAATTTTATTTCTGCAGTTATAAAGTAGCCAAAAATATTTTTTTATTGATTCGGATGTAGAAATTTCTATTTTACAATATCCATTTGAAACTTTTTGTCTAAAATAATTCACTTTCCGTGATACAGCCTGTATGTAAACATGTGAAATGAAATTAAGTGTAGTAGAATATTTTCGGTTTTTAAACGCTACGGCAAGCTCCCGGTGCATAATTGAAGGTAATAAATTTATGGAGACTAATGTTTCACAGTTTAAGGGCCGTTTTCACCAAATTAAGAATATATGCCAGGTTAGCTAACCAAGGAATAAATTTATAATTAGGAATAAATTAACTCCACATTTCACCAACCCAATTTTGAACTAAGTTAACGAACCGGAGTATATTTGTGATAAAAAAATATTTTTAGGTAGATACAATACAATTCGACACAAATTTTAATAGAAATGTACACACCTGTTTCAATTACAACAACGCAAATTATATTATTTATACAAAAATATACGAACTGTCAAACTAATTTGTAATCTGTTAAACACACAATTAATCCATCTGTTAAATAATTATCACCATCCAAAATGAAGTTTTTTGACGTTGAGTACAAATAGGTTAATTTCTAGGTTACAAGAAAATATTGTACTTCCAATTTACAACAAACTTGGAAACACAAAATCTTCTTATTAAAATGAAAGAAACATACTTTCATATTATCAATTATTTTCTTTCCACTTCGAAACCAAATAACATAATCTTAAGCTTGGCGTTTGTCCATTCGTTGTCCAATGCTATGATTTATTGTTATTACAACAAAAATCATCTCTTTTGGGGAAACTATAAAATTCTAAACTTTTGTCAATGTCCCTCCTTGCGTGACATCCAAAAACATAACAATTTGTGCGAGATTTATACGCTGTTTTACAAGATTTATTTATGTTAACACATGCAAAAAAACAAAGAGTACTCTTCTGACAAGTTCTGATTTTCGCCGCTAGTTGTCGTGTCGCATCTTGTCAGTTCGCAATATTGTTTTGAACATTTAAAATCCAATAAAAATTACTATGCGATTACAATTTTTCGATTCTCTAGCCTTGATAACGGCACAAACTCTAGGCATTCTTGTATTTTTGTAAAATATTACTAGATACTGATTCCGATTAACATTTATTGATCTGGTTTCATTCCAAAGAAGTTCGACAGAGTTCAAAGCAAGCAAAGATAAACAATAATAAAAAAAATCTGATGTGGCCAGCACATAACCTCTCGCCGTATATTTTACCTGGCTGTATGCATAAAGCAAAGAATATTTTTATAAATACAAATAATATATTCATATAAATCTATGACGTATAAACTTCTTTATTATTCAATAATAGCATGTCTCAACATAAAGATATTTTACCATAAATTATGTTACAA
Organism: Harpalus rufipes; assembly: GCA_951394225.1. Taxonomy (NCBI): domain Eukaryota; kingdom Metazoa; phylum Arthropoda; class Insecta; order Coleoptera; family Carabidae; genus Harpalus; species Harpalus rufipes. The sequence goes on along the minus strand of OX596284.1, from coordinate 37,855,636 downwards.
TAAATTACAAAGTAGAGTTTACCATATATAAATATTAGGCTGGTAACAGCAATTTGCAATTCGAACAACCTTGTTTACTTTCTCTTCATATTCTTCTAGTAAAAACATTAATTTTGGGCGGTCTAAAATGTATATATGGATTGTGCATCTATTCTTACATATCTTCTTTTACATTTTATTTTTTCATATTTGTTATATCTAAATAACACTAATTCCCTTTAATAAAGTGACGGATAGATTGCACTCCGATTATTCTTATATCGATGTGTAATTTTGTCAATATTTACAACTTACTTGAGAAGAATTTGATAGCTTTTTCGCAATTCAAAGTTACTCTAGTCTACAGTACTGGTGTACATTGTCCCATAATGTTTGAAACAAATTTAAGTCCTTCAACCTAGACTTGTCATCTCCATAATAGTCACAGATCAAGAATTAAGGGATTCTCCAAATACATTTTTCTTTCATTACTCATTATTTCTGACACTGACATTTATCTGTCAGTTACAAATAATTTAAATTTGCAACTATTTTTCATGGCATCCTTTCGGTTGTTAAATTAATTACAACATTATTTTATATAATATATTCCTTTTATCTCTAAATCTATAAAATATGTATAAAAATATTTAAATGTATCAGAAAGAGAATTTATTTTTCTTTAATATTATCAAGAAAAATTTTCAAAAAATAATATTTAGAAGATTTTTTTTCAAGAATCTTCTACTTCCGGTTGTCCAATTGTTACCAAAACCTTTTCAGATCTTCCCATGAATGTCCGATTGGGAAATACGTTGTTAAACAAATTTTAAGTCTTATAGTTTTTGAGTAACCGTCCTTCCAACATCCCACACACACACATCCACACACACACACACACACACACACACACACACACACAGACATCATCGTAAAAATGTTAAAATCGGATTGTAGGGACCTTAAAACGTGCTTATTCAATAAAATCTGGATATGCGATTTTTAGCATGAATCCAATACCTCTCTTAGCGAGAGGTAAAAAGTTGAAATATTCAGTTTTAGTGTTTTTTACAAACTAACGAGTGTAGCCATATTTTTGAACGGTCCTGTATATTTAAAAGGTGTATGAACTTTACTTCCGGGAGAAACATTTTGGCTGGGGTATAGCCCATTTCTGGATGGAAGGATAGTTGTGAAATGTTTTGTTTGGAGCCGTCGATAGATTTATCTGATTCTCGAGGGATAAATCATCGCGCGCGTGAGGTCCGTGCGCGCAGTGACAGATTGCCGGGATTGTATGATATATCGCAGGCGATTCGGGTTCCATCTGGCGGTCCCCAACCCAACAAACCATCCACCCAGCAACTGCCAACTGCCAACTGCCGCGCAACAGCAACACGACCAGCTTTATTATCAATCTTGTCCCAAAATAATGCATTGCCCGCGAGACAATATTTATGCGGAGCTTTTTATTACCACGTATGCTCAACAAATTCTCCGAAGATGCATAGCCGCGCTAATAAAACCGCCTGTCCTGTCCGAAATTGTTTATTGCACCCCGATGCACTCAACCCGGAAGGTGAAAACCAACCAAAGAATTTTGCCGTAAACTTTAATCACATGCAAAGAACGGAGAAGTCAACAATCTCGGAAAAGATATTTTATGACTAAAAAACTCGCAAGATACTTTCAAAATACTTCAGAAAACTAAAGATTCTCTGCAAATGCATATTAGCTATTTACGAGCCCTTTATGATTCATGAACCTATTGACAAACTGATAATTCTGTTGTAGACGTAGAATACGAGTACATAAGGCGTGTTCTTTCGAAGTGTAATTCATGACAAAATTGAACATGATAAAAAGAATTGTTTTTTCGTTCGTTACTCGTTATCCCCACTTTTTACGTCTAGCTAAGAGAGGTATAGGATTCATGCTACAAATCGCATATCCAGATTTTAGTGAACAAGCACGTTTTAAGGTCCCTAGAATCCGATTACAACATTTTTACGATGATGTGTGTGTGTGTGTATGAATGTGTGTGTGTGTGTGTGTGTGTGTGTGTCGAATTGTTGGAGGTACGATTTCTCAAATTCTATAAGACTAATAGGCCCATTCTGTAAAATCGAATCGTTACCATAACGAAATCGTTATTATGAAAATCGTTATCTCTACTTAACGATAATCGTTATCTTTGTATCCGTATTATATAACACATTTTGAAAAATAATAACCTTGGGATCAAGTCAAGAACTTTATTTCCTAAAATCAAATTATAATTTTAATTGAAATATCTAAAATAATTCAATATAACTCACAAAACTTCTAGGTTAGATTAATTCTGCTGTCAACCTGTCAGCTGTCGGACCATTATTTTTCTTTTTGTAGGTTATGCTAGAGCAACTACTACTATCTGTCGACAAATTGAGAAGCTTGCGCTAGGCGCTATGAATAAAAACTTATTAAATTATTTTAATATTACCTTGCAGAAAACTGTAATATGACTGGTTTTTGAGATCACTATTCAACATAATAGCAATTTTATTTTGACATGAATTAAAATACTGAATTATTGACAAAACGTTTAGATAACGAATGATTTTTCCAATCGTTAAGAAATAACGATATCGGTATCTTTTTTTCGTTATGTAGACTTAAATTATTGTTTACAGAATACCACTTTAACGATTATCGTTATGATAACGATTTAACAATGAAAAATGTCATAACGATCGTTTACAGAATAAGCCTATTAAACGATTTTCGTTATTACCATGACGATATAACGTTTTACCGATTCGTTATGTCATAACGATCTTACAGAATAGCCCTATAAATCGTAGTCACACCGGCTATCTCATTTTTTGGCCAAACGTGTTGTCAACAATATATTATTCAAAATTCGAAATTAGTTACCCACTGTTGTAATATTGTAATATTTGCGATTCACGAGCTTCCTTGTGTCCGGATCATAAAACTGAGCTGCGTTTGTTGAAAAAATGGGATAGCCGGTGTTGCCACTTAGGCGACGATTTATTTTATAGGGTTTCGTGGCCGTGTGCCTGAGTGTCTGGTTGTGAATCTGGTGACCCGGGTTCGATTGCGACCGACGCCAAAATTATTTCGAATTTTAAATGGTACAAAAGTGACCCTTGTATTGCACTCTCCAAGCCAGCAATAGGTGCACGTGAAGTGACGCCTGGTAAACGCCCACACAATACAAATATATTCATCCTTACCGAAATCTATATACAAAGCAGATTGGCACACCCAGTAATGGGTAATATGCCGTGATGATATATTGTTTGCTTATTTTTCTCAAAAGTAGTTTTCTAGCTGCAAATAATTTAATTACAAGTATTTTTATTACGATTTCTGACCGATTAGAATAATAATAAATCTATTGAGTTTGGTTGTAGTTAAACAATGACTTGGTGCTATTTTATTAGAAACAGAGAAGACTCGGTTGTTAAACTTCAAGGATATTTTAGAAAGGAAGATTAACAAATTGAAAACTGTAAATAAAATAGAAAAACATCCTGTTTTGTGGAGAATAAATATGAGAAAAGTGAACTAATAAATGAAGTATTTAAAAAATTCTGATAATTCCAACGGTTTTTCAAGTTGGTGATTTCATTTCGGGAGTGATAAATGGTATTATAACTCATGTCAACGTTTATTTTCAGTGACGGTTGTCATGTATCACTTTATTAATTCAATCTTCTTCGCTGTTGCTTCTGTAGCTGTCGTGGCCTAGTCCACTACGTGAAGGGAAGGCAACAACAGGCAATGTTAGACGCTCGTCACGATTTTCACAATTAGCTATTAGCGACGATGATAAGTGAAAAAGAGCGCCCGCGGCCCAAATCGCTTCATTTTGACTTTTTGTTGTTGAATAGTGGATATTTCTTTACATTTTGTTGAAAGTTATTTTGACGCAGCATTTTTGAATAGCGGGAATGCTTGTATAATAGCTAATCGCCTAATTAAAAATGTAACTGTTCTGTATACTTTTTTGTCCGTGTTAATGATTTTCATGAATGTTTGATACGCACTAGATGGGAATTATTGAATTTATTCCATTACTCAAATTGCTTCGGAACTAAATTGTTAATGATTGTTTTTTGTTGAGTAATTATAGTCGTTCGGGTTTCATGTATCACTTTCTGAATGTTAATCAATATTTATATGTACGTATGAAAAAGTGGAATACTCCCAAAGAATGAGTTTTTTACAAGTTGCTAGTTTTAATGGTAATGTAAAGCAGTTAGAGTTTTTGCGGTTTTAAAGACATTACATGTAGAACTCGCTCGCTTTAATATAAGCTAGAATCTCAAGTTTTAATGCAGTACATGGGTAAAATATAGAAGCGAAAGTTGCAGTCTTGAAACATTCGCGTACATTTGAACGTTTTTACTCGACAATGCATTGCAGTGTTTCCAGCTATTAATAGAACTGAAAACAAGAAAAGTTCCTGGAAGCTGCACTACTCTTCAAACTCCGGGCAGAACTTAGAGCTGAAACTGTTGGGAACAGTCATTTTCGGTCGACCGATCCATTCGCTTTCAATTATTACTTGCATTGCCGGTGCACATGCATTGCGCATTTCATCAAAGCTCTCATCGAGAATAGAACCGGAACTGAGTAGACGCTCACGCTCAGAAATATACCTAGCTAAGCTCTGCTACACCTGTTTTGATGCACTAATAAATATAAATTCAATGTGGAAAAACATAGTAAAAAGCTTCAAATGTTAGATACTACTCTAACTCGTTACTAAAGTAGCTTTTAAATGAAGTCATTAGAAAAATAATGAATGTCACAAAATGTGTATTTTTCAGTACGCGAATTTTAAAGTTTGATACCCTATATAATGTTTTAGGAATGATAAAGTGTATTCAATTTTAAGTTAAAACTCAGATAGGTCAATTTTCAACTTAGTGAGACCTACTAGAATTTTATCAGTCTGACTACCGAATCTACTAGACAAAAACTATTGAAATTCAACGTTTTGCTAGTTTTAGTACGAATAGTGATGCACAAAGCAAGAGTTCTTGTCTTGCTCATTAATTTCTTGTCTTGCTTAGCAAGATAAGAAACAAAACAACTTCTTGTCTTGCAAATTTCTTGTAGATTTAGTTCTTGTCTTGCTAGCAAGACTCCTACTTATTTCTTATTTTTGTATAAATTTTTAGTTTATTTACACAAATTCTTTTTGTATTTTATCATTTATTACTTGTTATACTGTACCGAAGGATTAAACAATAAAATAGTGTCTTAAATTACACACCTATATTGCATAATCATTCTGTTTTCCAAGTTCCAACAACCTTAAAATCGACATATTATAACACTTATGTTTTGTGAGTACATAAAATAAGAAATCTTGCTTCTTGTCTTGTTTCTTGCAACAAATCTGTTGTTCTAAACTTGCAGCAAGAACAAGATAAGGTTAAGGAAAAGCAAGACAAGAACAAGAATTTTGTGAAACACAATTTAACTACAAAAACCTAATTTTTTATTCAAATTTAAGAATGACTAAACAGACGTGATTATTTAAAAAAAAAATGATATGGGTTACGCAAGGCACTCCTGAGCTTTTCGCATACAAGTTGTTTGCGAATTGGTACTGAAACGTTGATAGAACATTTCAAATGTTTACATAGTAACAATCTTTTCCAGTGCCATGACTTTGCAGACTAAGCTTTTTCCCTAAATCAGTCACTCGTCCAAACTTTTTTGCGTCGTTTGGTAGTTTTATTAATGCTACCCATATTTAATAAGTAGATTATTATGTAATTCATTGGTTCATTTTTAGCAACTTGGTAAACTTATGACAACTAAAAATACATTTTTTTGTATCAACATACTTAGGTGAAATTTTTTAATCAGTTGCTAAAAATTAACCACTGAGTTACAGACTAGGCCCGATTATCGATAGCCAATGATACCGCTCTTAAATTAACAAATCTAGTCCTGAACAGAAATCAGCTAACCAGACTATTGTTTGCGCATAACGCTGTCGAATGGATATTCATCTTTTTATACCCTGACGCTTGACGCTTGGATTGTGCCGCATCTTAAGAGTTTTCCCGTTTTTGTCTCCTCTAAATATACCTTTTGAAAGTGCCACCTTCAACCTGTAAGTAGGCCAATCATCTTATTTTGTAAGGCTCTTCACATGTTAAGTCATAAATTGTGTGTATTTCTTATTCAACTACTAATTTAAAATATTGCTTAATGTAAAGTACATCATTCTTAGTTAATAGTTGTTTGATATTTAATCTACGCTTTAAACAATACGAAAATACAGGCAATAAATTCAAAACAGCGGTAGTCAAAGGTATAAATCTTCTTGCTTATCTAAATGCAATTTTTATAAAGGATAAGGTTTCACTCCTGACAAATTTCGCTGTAAAATAATCCGTGTGTCCGTAAGAGACTTACGTTCATATATCAAACAGAAGGAAAACAATTATTCGAAAGTAGAAAAAGCGACAGCAATAAAAACAAATAATACCTATAATATTTTTATAAACACAGTTATATTTCAAAATATGCCAGTAGCCAAATACTACATAAATAACCGGCCGACTGAGAAAATTAAATAAGTAAAAAACCGGCAACGTTTCAAGCTGTTGAAATTACTAATAATCTCCAGAGATTATAGACGTTAATCTTCTTGCATTACGCAAGATAGAGTGACACGATGTAGACTAGGCGAGCCTCGACCGCTAGACAAGGTACCTGACACGAAGAAAGTGGACACATTGCCTTATTTGAAAATCATAAGACACAGGAGAGACTAGCATAAATTAAAACCGTAGAAAATTGTTGCATTCTTTCTTGATATAGTAATATATTGCCTGATTAGAATAACAGTGCCTTAGCAATACTTTCAACATTTAGTTTTTTATAGAACATAATTTATTTAGTTTCTAATTATTTTTTCTTTTGTAAGAGTATTCATTAGTGCAATACATACCGAGCCAGGAAATTTTACATTATACCAAGCACTGGGATTAGATGCCCGAAGTATACAGAAATCAATTAGAAGCCCGAGGCTGGAATCGGCATTCCCGAAGTTTATATGCTAACTTCTCATTCACAATACTACTATTTCTTCACTGTTTTATAATATAATGTATCCGCAATCGACATAATCACCTCACCTAACCCTAACCTAACCTAAAGTGACCTATACCCACTTATTCGGTTTTTGAATGATTCGGACGAAGCGCTTTCTGGCGTTGCGCAATTCTGTTTTTGAATATTCGGGATTTGAATCATTTTGTGCATGCATATTCTGATTTTGAATATTCGGGCGTTGAAGACATTCCCGTTACTAGATACCTAACTAATATGATAAAATATTTATTGATTCTAGACTTTTAATAACACTTTGACTTGTCAAGATGGCACTAATATTCTAGTGGTTGTGACAGCTGGCCCGGCTTTTTTCTACAATCAATCGTGCAGGATATGTGTTCTTAAACTCAAAATGAGTGCCGGAAACAACCAATTCCAGCACAGGGAAATAATTAAAACAAAATTTTGTTTTGTTGTTATGAAAGAAATCGTTATCATCGCTTCAAAATAAGTTGCAAATGAGAAATATGAGATTATAGAAAAAATATTGATTAACACATGTAGAAAACGTAATTTGAAAACTCTAAAACTTGCATTCGTTTCAAAATTTCTAATTTTCCACACTTGTTACAAAAATAACTTTTCTTACGGAATTAGAATGTCATATTCTAATAGATTTATTGATGTTAGAAATGAGCTTCATTATAAATTAATTTTCGGTGACATTTTGGTATAGCTGCATTATATACACAAAAATATCTTGGCAACTGATATAACAAATAAATCAAACTAAAGGGTTTTCCAATAAGAGGTGTTATTTTGATATTCAAAGAAAAATGCCATTTTTTAATATAAATGATCGGATGTTTATTTCATTATAAAGAGGAAGGTATGCCGTTAATAGTGGAAAATAACATCAGGCAAATGACCACGACCACGCTGACAGGACAATATCCTTTTCATGAAATTTTCCATAACCAAATCGCAAAGTGGCTGTCCTATGTCCTCGATAGCCTCACGAATTCCATCTTTGAGTTCTTGAGTCGACGCTGGGCAGTTGGCGTAAACCTTCTCTTTCACGTGGCCCCAAAGAAAGAAGTCGCAAGGTGTTAAATCACAAGATCTCGGTGGCCAATTGTGATCACCTCTTCGAGAGATAACACGGTCCGGAAACTTTTCCCGTAAAAGATCAATGGTTTCGTTGCTTGTGTGGCACGTAGCGGCGTCTTGTTGAAAGTAAACGTTGTCCAGATCAATACCATCCAATTCCGGCCATAAAAAATCGTTAATCATCTCTCGATAGCGCAATCCATTCACCGTAACTGTTGCTCCAGCCTCATTTTCGAAAAAGTAAGGTCCAATGACTCCGCCGGACCATAAACCGCACCAAACAGTCACACGTTGGGTTTTCTGAGCCCCAGATGCGACAATTTTGTTTGTTGACGAAGCCACCGAGGTGGAAATGGGCCTCATCACTCAAAATGATTTTTCGATGGAATTCCGGATCATTTTCATGCATTTCAACGACCCAATCAGCAAAGACACGACGTTGTTGATGATCGGCCGGCTTGAGTTCTTGTGTTAACTGGACTTTATAAGCCTTAAGACCCAAATCTTTATGCAAAATACGGTGTAATGACGTTTGTATAATGCCTAATTCCAAAGAACGACGAGGAATGGACAAACCTGGGTTTTCTTCAACACTTTCGGCTACAGCAGCAATATTCTCGGCTGTTCTTGAGCGACGTGCACGGGTTTTATTCTTCACATCACTAACTTGTCCCAACAGCTCGAATTTTTCCACCAATTTCTGTATTGCGGTCCGACAAGGTGCTTCACGACGACCCAAAAATTGTCGAGTTTTACGAACCGTCTCTGCCAAATTTTCACCATTTTTATAGTGAATTTTAATAATTTCAATGCGTTGTTGAAGCGTGTATCGTTCCATTTTTATTAATGGCGTAGTTTCTACTTGTCAAATGTCAAAAAATGACAGCTTCAAAACCGACATCTACCGAAATAGCGGGCTATTCAAAATAACACCTCTTATTGGAAAACCCTTTATCTACATAACAAAACTAAATTAGCTTACTTAAATAAGGATGGAAAAAGTGCAATTCAGCCATAGACAATTTTTCAATAATAAATATCTATTTGAGGCAAATAAAAAATATAGGACTAATATTGTCTATCATTGTCTCGACTACTTACAGACAGAAAGGAATCGTACAAGACCTCATTGTGTAAAAACAGAGATACCATCTGAAAATACCGGTAGAAGGCGTGATGATATTGTTGATGATTCTTAATCAATTTAATGTGTTCCGTAGGTACTCCAACGTTTCAATTCCCGGTATATATTTCTATCAATGTTCCTGATTAAAGATTACTTATCTTTTCTGTAATTTTCTATAGATTGTTCGTCTATTGAAGTACAGTTGATTGAACTAGAAAGCTGCTATTGTTGAATTAGAATTCTTTGTTGAATTTTTGTTTAATATACAATAACTGACCTGTTTCTCAGAACGCCAACGCGGGTGTAAAAATCCACTTAAATAGTCTAGTAGAAAAACGAAATAGCACTTTGCAATGCATTCATCGAATAAATGAAACAGATCATAGTTATCAAGTTTTTACTACTAGCAAAACAGCTGCGAGTAGTGCGAGTCACCAGGTGCACGTTCTCATAAAAACCTAATTACACTATAGAGTGCAAAGCACTTATCACGCTGCACAAAAATCACCAATCCTTTACATTAAAACCAATTACAATTATGCTACGTTGGATCAGATAAAAAAGACCCAAACAGACCAGCACGACCAAAGCTTTTAAAGGATCTAAATTGTAATCTCTAATAATAATAACAGCAGCAGTGACACTGTCCATAGCATCTGATATCTCTGACGGGTATAATTTCATCAGAGACATACGAGCTGCAACTTAATGTGTTCTCTGTACGATTATGATTACTCCACATTGTGTCCGTTTGTGCTGATCGCAGTGGGATAACGAACCAAAAGCAGGATTTCGCAAACTGCCGAGTCATTGGGAGAAGTGTTCTCTCACGAACAGTTTCCGGAATTGGCATTTTTGCACTACTGCCCGAAAGAACTTGTCCGTTCTCGGAACATCACATCGATCGTACAAGATGGACACTCGTCGAAATTGTAATTGACCACTGTTTCTTTTCACGATATTGTTATTGATCATTTGTTTAGGATTATTTGTAACAAATGTATTCACAACAAATAGATTTTTGGGATTGTTTACTTTGGGGTATAATCAAGCAGAAAACAAAAATACGGATTCCAACAAAATAAAATTATTAATCATTCTTTTAATCAATAAAATATAATGGTTTTTCTCTAATTTCAATTACTTACCAACTAAACTTTATTTTTTAAACTTAAAACCATCTGCTACATGCTTAGTGTCATTTTTAATATCGTAGGTTGTAAGAAAAAATACAGTAGTTGTGTGCGTGTATATGTATAAAACGTTATAGAATCAGATACGCAAATATATATATGAAAGAAATCAAGAATGAAAAGTATAATAATTTTCAATATTTTTTATGAATATATGCTTGATTTATAAAAAATCTGATGTGGCGAGCACAATTCTGTGTATTATGTATAAATTCCATACATAAATCTTCTTGCAAAAGCTTCTAAATTTCCAGTAAGATTATTTAATAAACAAACTATGCAAATTGCACTTGACACTGACATCTTCATCTTCTTTAGATTTTTCTATTCGTTAGGGGTCGCTATTTTTTATTTTCTTCTAAGACTCATTTCTGTTTTGCGTGTCGTTCTCATTCGGTTCCTTTTCTCTCAAGTCTTCCGCAATACACTCCTTCCATCTTATCTTTGGTCGTTCAACCTTCTATTACTATGCAATTCATTCTTTTTCCAATATATTCATCACTCCTCATGATATGTTCAAACCAATGTAATCGTCTCTCTTGTATCTTTCTAGAAACTCCTAACACTTGAGTTATTTCCCTTATTCTTTCATACCTTATTTATCTTTTCGTGTCTTCCCCAACGTCTATCTCAACATCCTCATCTGTGCTACATTCATTTATATTTCATTGATACTAACATCTGTCAATTTGAATTAACTGAATATGTTAGCAGCTTCCTTGGTTAGCATAGTTGGCTGATTTATTAAATTTAATATCTTTATAATTCTATAACTCTATATCTGTTGAATATGAAGTATAAAATGCAATCAAATCGTATAGAGAATAATATATTCTTTAAGTTATAATAATATTTAACTGACTTCTTTCAAGAAAAATTGTTAAAATCTTCAAATGAGGGTAGGTACTTCCGGTTGACCAATTATAACCAAAATCTAATCACCTCTTCTTCTAGATGTAAACTTGAAGAATATGAAAAAAAATATCCGAAACTTTCGTCACACACACACACACACAGACACACACACATACATACAGACATAATCGTAAAAATGGTAAAATCGTATTATATAGACCAGTGTTTCCCAACGTGGGGCCCACGCCCCACAGGGGGGCAATTTGATTGTTAAGGGGGGCAATTCAAAAATGGACTCGACTCCGGATCATTTAAATGCAATGCTAGATTTCGGTGCCAAATTTAACGAAAAAAACAAATTCTTAAATAATTGCGGTAAATAATTATTAGGTATAATTTCGCCTGACGAGACCAAAATATCAACTGGGTGTTTGGCGTCGTCAAGTAAACTTCCCTGCGGCAAATTGATTTTCCAACATAGATGATGCAGCCAATGTTAGTGGATTTGTCTGATATATCAAATATGCAGTATCAAGAAGAACTCGCAGAATTGCAAAATGATGAGTCAGTTAAAACTTTATTTAATATAAAAGGAGCGATGGCATGGCTTTGTGAGGAAACAGAAATCAAATACCCAAATTCAACCCAATGTGCAAGAAAACTATTGCTACCGTTTCCGTCTTCATATTTAGCTGAATGTGGATTTAGTGCTGTAAATGATTTACTGGTAAAAAAAAGAAATCGGCTGGATATAACACAACGTGGAGACTTGAGACTGAAGCTAACCAAATTGGAACCTAATATAAAATCTCTGTGCAGCAAGCAACAAGCGCAAGGATCTCACTAAATTAAAATAATTAATTAATATAGAAAAATCTTTATTAAAATTATTTGGAATTTGAATTTCAGTTTTTCATTATATGTTTTGAAAATTTACTTACTGTGTTTCGTTAACAATTTCCTAGTGATTTCTTCCTAAAACATATCATTTAAGTTTCTTAAGTGAACAATTCAATTTAATATTAAAAAATATATATGTTACATAGGGGGGCATAAGAATTTTAGAAAGGCTAAGGTGGGGCATGGCACAAAAATGGTTGGGAAACACTGATATAGACCCTAAAACGTGCTTATTCACTAAAAAGTCATCGTCATCATTGATTTTTTGACCAAACACAATACCTTCTTTACCTAAAGGTGACGGAAGGTAAAAAAGATATTCCCTGTGGAAAAATAGTTATAAATAAGACGGATTGACCTTCGTAAGAGATAATGATGCTAAGCTTTCTTCATTTTTATGTAAATTGGTTCTCCTTTTAATAATTTTGTGTGGTCTTGCATACAGTAGAGCGATTGACGGTAGCCACAAAGTGCTTTAATCATTCTATCCCTGGTTTTAATCCCATTTCAGTATGCATTCTGGTGTTGCATGTATGTACTGATCGGCGTCCGGTGATCAGTGCTCAATGTAAGGAGCAGCAGCAGGTATGCGATGCGTTCCCCCTGTCCCGGTCCGAACGATTGATAATCTAAAATGATGTAGCATTGTAGTACAAATTGAATCCTTGCATCTATGGCGGCCTCGCACCAAATCCTATTGTGTTTTTAAAGGCTGAACTGCATGCTCGAGCACATCCATCGGCCGGGTTATTCAATATCGAGCAGGACGCTGGAGCGAACGAGAAGGAGATCCCAACAATTCTCTTCAGAGATTTTCCTCGAGTTAACCCATTTTCAGACGGACTACCGTATACTCATTCTTGGTCATAACAAAATATTACAAATAATAAAAAGAAGTACACTATGTTATTCTATTGATATCAATTATTCTTGGTGGAAACATACAAAACTATTATCAAGATTATTGTCCTTCTCTTTCGTAAATGTAGGTAAAGTTCTAGTATAAATTAGGTGTGAACAAATACTCGATATTTCAGTTATACTGTACGAGCCCAAACCCATCATAATATTTCAGCCGGTTTATATTTTCAACAAATTATAAAACAAATGGTTAAAAATTTCTACAAAATTCTTTCGGCTACTTAAAATATAGGCTTAAAACTTTTAAAAAAATCTGATGTGGCCAGCACATAACCTCTCGCCGTATATTTTACCTGGCTGTATGCATAAAGCAAAGAATATTTTTATAAATACAAATAATATATTCATATAAATCTATGACGTATAAACTTCTTTATTATTCAATAATAGCATGTCTCAACATGAAGATATTTTACCATAAATTATGTTACAATAAATTACAAAGTAGAGTTTACCATATATAAATATTAGGCTGGTAACTGCAATTTTCAATTCGAACAACGTTGTTTACTTTCTCTTCATATTCTTCTAGTAAAAACATTAATTTTGGGCGGTCTAAAATGTATATATGGATTGTGCATCTATTCTTACATATCTTCTTTTACATTTTATTTTTTCATACATGTTATATCTAAATAACACTAATTCCCTTTAATAAAGTGACGGATAGATTGCACTCCGATTATTCTTATATCGATGTGTAATTTTGTCAATATTTACAACTTACTTGAGAAGAATTTGATAGCTTTTTCGCAATTCAAAGTTACTCTAGTCTACAGTACTGGTGTACATTGTCCCATAATGTTTGAAACAAATTTAAGTCCTTCAACCTAGACTTGTCATCTCCATAATAGTCACAGATCAAGAATTAAGGGATTCTCCAAATACATTTTTCTTTCATTACTCATTATTTCTGACACTGACATTTATCTGTCAGTTACAAATAATTTAAATTTGCAACTATTTTTCATGGCATCCTTTCGGTTGTAAAATTAATTACAACATTATTTTATATATTATATTCCTTTTATCTCTAAATCTATAAAATATGTATAAAAATATTTAAATGTATCAGAAAGAGAATTTATTTTTCTTTAATATTATCAAGAAAAATTTTCAAAAAATAATATTTAGAAGATTTTTTTTCAAGAATCTTCTACTTCCGGTTGTCCAATTGTTACCAAAACCTTTTCAGATCTTCCCATGAATGTCCGATTGGGAAATACGTTGTTAAACAAATTTTAAGTCTTATAGTTTTTGAGTAACCGTCCTTCCAACATCCCACACACACACATCCACACACACACACACACACACACACACACACACACACACACACACACACACACACACACACAGACATCATCGTAAAAATGTTAAAATCAGATTGTAGGGACCTTAAAACGTGCTTATTCAATAAAATCTGGATATGCGATTTTTAGCATGAATCCAATACCTCTCTTAGCGAGAGGTAAAAAGCTGTGGGCCAAATGACGGATGATAATAGTTCAACCGTCATTTTAAGGGTCCTCTCCTATAGTCTAAGCTTACCTTGCAAAACATATATATAAAGAAAAATTTGCACGGTTTAGGGATACAATGCCTAATAGAATTAAAGCTGGTATTACTAATGTTAAATTTTGGAATACTAGAATAACATATTCAGTTTTTGTAAGATTAAAATCTATATTTTACAACAGTCGAAAGAAATTTGTAGAAATTTCTCACCATTTGCGTCGGTTTTATAATTATTAATAGTTTGGGCTCGTATACTATATTTTCTTTTTAAATGACTGAATTTTTATCAAAACAATATTCTTACTCGTACTAAACTATATGCCACTAAAAGCAGGGACTAAAAACGAAATGGAAACGAAAACGAAATAAACCGATTTTTTTATAAAAACGAAAACGGAAACGAAATCTTTTTTTTTTTCGTTCATGATTGAAAATAAAATAATTAATATCGTTACCGATTTTGACCGTTATTTTATTTAAAATTTAATTTATAGCAATACTTTACACATAAATATTATTGAATTTTCTGATGTCTTACAGGAGGGTTACTACTGATGTTTCCATCATTTGGACATTAATTAATTAAATATGATATCTAGTTTTTGTGGTTATTAGTATTTAGAGATTCAAACAAACGGACTTTCAAAGTAACTCTTTCTTGACTAACCTGTTACGTGTTAAATTAAATGGTATACTCGTAGTTTCATCTAGTGAACACTGACTGCGATAAATTTCATTTGCACACACTGGCGGTATTCGACATCTTAGTTACATTAAGTACTAATATACGATACAAAAAAAATGTTTTGTTTAATTTTCTACTAAAATATAACATTATATTATAAATATGATGTGTGCAATTATTTTATTAATCAATAATTAATTTAAAACATTATATTTGCTATAAATTAAAAAGAAAAAGGACTAACCGGTTTTAACCGGTTTTACATTTCGATTCACGAAAACGAAATTTTTAAATAAAGAATGAATCGAGTGGAAACGCAATATTGCGTTTTCGTTCCAAGTGGAAATTAACTAAATAATTTTCGTTTTTAGTCTGACTAAAAGGCACAAAAGAAATGATCGAAACATTTTGCACTCTTCAAGCGTGGACACGGCCCCTTGTGCGCATATGCCAACTGCATTTGATTCCTTATTGGCCTACCGGTTGTGCGCGCATGCGCTTATAGACACGTGTCCGAACGCTAGACAACGGTGGATGTATTAATGTTCCGGACATTTTTCACTTATGCGAGAGATAGGGGTTCTGCACTATATAGTTTAATCAGAACACATTGAAGTATATTTTAAAACAAGCCAGTTTTTTATACGTGGTATACTTTTTGAGGATGTGTTACTTTGTTGCATGAAGATGAGATAGTCAGTCTGACATGTTTGGGGGATATTTGCTGTTGAGATTGAGATTGAGAAACGAATAAGTTGTTGTCCGCCTATGGGCTCTTGGAACGTTGAACCAGCCGGAGCCGTAGCCGACCTGTGTTTTAGAGCGCGCGGCCTCGCGGTTTGATTTATCATACTGTACCAAATGCTAACCGGTCGCCATCGTAACTCGGTGTACGCTGAATTAATCACGTTCTTGAAATCTCGTCCCTTGTTCTGTGTCCCGCTGCATCCTAGAATTAATGAACTGCCGCAACCAACTCTGATAAGAAGGTGTTGCTTTCTTAATCCATTATTGTCCGATTCGTCTCGTTCCTTTTGTTTTATTTTTTCTTTCTTCCTTTTTTATACCCATCGAAATGAGATTTTAGATAGATTCTTCGAAACCACACCACTCTTACATTTTTTTCTCGCACACCTACAAATAGATCGGAGATATTCACCACGAATTTATTATTCCCCAAACTAGAAATCCTAGAAAGATTCTCTTTATTGCTTTATAATCACACGCCTACACAGTTATTTACAGTGGTATTAATGGTAGTTTACAGTTTGTTTAACAGATCACTGTCTTTTAAACAATTAATTATATTATTTTGTTTCTGCGCGTTGTTGTTTTAAAGTCTTGTGGGATATTGTTAATTGTTCTATACTGGTTGTATTTTTGACATTCTACTATTAAATGTTTTACTGTTATTTACACGTTACATTTATCACATATAGGGGCATTCGTCATCTATAGGAGATGTCGGTGGGTTGTGTTTGTGTGTCCTATTCTTAGCCTGGTTGCAGAAACGTTCATCAATGCCTTGTTCACTTAAGGGGGTATCACACGTAAGCACATACGCGCAACTTGTCACAGATTTTCTGCAACTTTGTTTATTTCATGCAACTTTTTGCGTATGATAAAGAGACTAGTTTCATGCAACTAGTTTACGAACATGTTTGAAAACTTCGTAGACAAGTTGCAGATATGTGCGAACAAACGATGTACGCATGCGCCATAGAACTTAAAAGTCCCTAAACATACGTGTTTATGTTTTGATGTAGTTTAAAAATGTGTGCCACAGACAATCATTTGGAGACATATTTGGAAACGTTGATAAATGTAATTAGAGATGATTTAGAATTATGGGATATGAGACTTGTAGAAAAACGTTACCAACATTAAATATGTAAATAACCTAAAATATATGTAACTCTGCGCACGTGTGATAACAAGAGTTGAGTATTTTGAAAAGTTGAGTCAAAGCAGTTGAATATATCTGCATACGTGTGATACCCTCTTTAGTGGTTCATCAAAACGAACAAATGCAACGCGATTTTTTGACAGTAATGATTTAAATGTCATAAGAACTAGGAAACTAATTCGAATTTGTTCATTTTGATGATCCGCTTACTGAACTAGGCGTTGACGAACGTTTCTGCAACCGTACATTAGTCTTGTTAATGCAACTTGGTTTTCTTACATTTATATAGGTACATAAGTTTCATCAATACTAATAATAATAGTTTGCTACACTTTTAAAACATGATATCTTTTTGGATAAATATGATACACCTCAGGTATGATAAACATAATAGCAGAGAGAAAAAAAAAATGAAAACATAAGGATGATGACAAATCAAGAACTATATACAGTTGAATCTCTCTTAAGCGGACAGCACAGGTCGCAGATTATTTGTCTGGTTAAAAGAGGTGTCCGTTCAAAGGGAAAATGAAATTTAAGCACTGAAATTTTCATAGACTATATGTTCCAAAATTTACTAATTAGCTTTCGCTCTAATTATAGGTCCGAACAAAGGAATGTTTTTATTTCGTGCCTTAATAATCTATTCATATGTAAGTTTGTCTATATTGAGACCCTCTGTGTTAAAAAGGGTCATCTTCTATTGTGAAATAACATGTAAATTAAAAAATTTCAATAGTTCTGTCCTCTTTTTATAATTTAATCTGCCTGAGATTTCCCGATATTAACCCAATATGTAGTCGAGCGTAAAAACGACTGACTCAAGCCGAAATATATCATAAACTGTGGAATCTCCGATATAATGCTAATGATTTTAACTAACGTCCGTATATGAGAGGTTATTTCTTAAAAATAAGATCCAAAATTAGTATTCGTGTCCGTTTAATAGCGTATCGTCTTAATAGAGATATGTTTATTAAAAAATCAATATAAAAATGACGGTTCCCGTAAAATTGTCCAATTAGTAGAGGTATACACTTATTGAAAGTGTTCGTTAACAGAGATTTTACTGTATAAGAAAGTAACCAGAATAGAACAGAAGCAACGGGGCTAGTACGGATACATAATGAGGAGACCTAGTAAGAAACGTAGAAGCTGGTAGTATGAACAAAAAAGGGGAAGAAGACCGAGAAAAACATGGGAACGAAGAGTAACAGTACTCGGAAATAAAAGAAGTAAAAAAAAACTGAAAGAAATAAAAATGAAGGCACGGCCAGAAAGAAATGGATTCAAAATTAACCATAAGAAAATGAGATCCCAAATCCGGCTATCAGGGCAAATCAGGGATATGGAGAACGAGAAGAAGAAAATCAGAAATATTTCTCAAATTTCGATCGGATTCAAACTCAGCTCGCCAGAATCACAGCTCATCTTTCGAAACATACTTATACCTCTTTGTGTATTAGTAAAAATAATAAATTTGAGAATAAAAACATCATGTGTTCTCTGTTCTCTTATGTAAAGTATGTGGAATCTTGACAAAGGGCGTTGAAGCCCGCCGTAATGAGTTTTGAAAAGCAGCGCACATTTATCATAATAAAGCACTGCAATGAGAAGCGAAAAAACGATACTCGTGTAATTAAATCTCATGTGTATAGTTGGTAAAGCATGTAGGTCAATCATTCTTCATTTAGAAGCCCGCTCGTCCATTGTAAATTAGCCGTGATTAATTTAAAGAAGAAAAGCAATAATGAAATTAATAATTAGTACGTGATCGTACTTAGCAAGCGCAGTGAAATATTACGTCAAAAAAATAACAGTGACAAATACAAATTGGCTCTCTCTACGACATGGACCGCGCAAAATAAAACCAACCCGAGCTATGTTATGCTCAGTCGATCCAAATTAAAATCACGCCGGTGATAATTCATTCTCGGACATCTATTCTACTCATGAATTAATCAACTATGTAAACATATGGAAAAACAACACTCAAGTCTACCTTTCCGTCTTCAGACAGCACAGCCATACCAAGACTTTTTTTTGCTGCGCTTATAAAAGATCTACCATCATATTCCGTTAGATTTGATTGGAGATCAGCACGCCTTATCCCAAATTAGGTGTAGATGACCAAAAATATTTGATTAAGAATTAGATAAGTGATAGACAAACAGTTAACGATCAATATTTTATAAATACAATTAGCCAAGATTAAAAATTCCATTTTATGCCGAGCAAGGAGTTGGAATTCCATGGATTTTCTTTGCACTCTTCACAGCACCTATGAATACCTGTTTTTTCATCATAGTACCAAATATACTACCTTAATTAGTAGGTATTTTTTTTACAAATTTCAGAATTT
Organism: Harpalus rufipes; assembly: GCA_951394225.1. Lineage (NCBI taxonomy): Eukaryota > Metazoa > Arthropoda > Insecta > Coleoptera > Carabidae > Harpalus > Harpalus rufipes. The sequence continues at coordinate 37,835,992 of OX596284.1, read as the reverse complement.
CTCTCTGCAAAAAGCTTTCAGTTTTTGTTGAATTCTCAACTACTTAAATAAAATGATACTTTTTTATGCATTATGTGAGACGAGAACGAGATTACGGATCCAAAAACGAGACGAGATCGATAATTTACATTTCTCGTCTCGTCTCGCGCGCAAAAATATTTTATGAGAACAAGTTAGTAGCGAACAAAAATTGTAATTTTTTTTAATTAATTTTAAAATTTTAACTTATTCTAAACATGTTTATGTAAAAAATATTACAAAATTCATAATCATAGCTTTAGTAAATAAAGTTCAGAGTATAACAACTATTATGATGCAGTGTAGATTGTTAAATTTATATAGTTCGACCAAGTCTTGACGAGTCATAGACTCATTATAATACCACAACAAAGCGAAGAAGTTAGGCTGTGTCCAGCCTTCCGGCGCCGGTATTCTGTATTAATCCTGGTTTTGTAAAGACATCATATAATAGACGTCACTGATAGCCGGGATTCTTAGTAATCCCGGATATCTCAAATTAAAATATACTTTATATGTCAAAACCAAATTTTCGCTTGCAATTTCTCTAAATATAACAACAATAACCTCACCTAACGTACAAAAGTCACTCTTGGCAAACTTGTGGCGAATAGGAGCGTTAGGTGAAGTTATTGTTGTTATATTTACAGAAATATACAAGCCAAATCCAAAATCAAGGTTAATAAGGATATCGGCGCCGGAAGACTAGACACACCCAAAACATATGCTTTAATTGTTTTGAAGAAATAGTCTTTAAAAGTACTTATTGTTCAAAAATATATATTTGATTACCTACACGATATTTTCAAGTTGTACTTTTTGTATACAACAAATTTATACGTCAGCCTCTGTACATCATATTTTCTGATTTTTGCAAATTTAAGACAAAAATATAATAATCATTTTGTGTAATTTATATCAAAAATGTAAATAACATTTATACCCAGTTAACTCGTTGGGGCGACGAAGACTCGTTTTTATAATGCATGCCACACACAAGAAATTTACTAAAAATGTATTAGAATATTAGTAACTTTGTTCCACGAAATCAACCGATTTACGTCATCGGTAGAAAGTTACTATACTTTTTAGCTAATTCATATGAGATTGGATCATTTTACGTTGTAATTGTTGTCTATAATGCGAATCAAAGTAAAAAAAAATATGCTAGATTACAACAAAGAAAAATTGATTACAATAATGAAAATGACGAATTATTGTCACAGTTTATTGTAAAAATTAGATTTTTTTTTGCTTTTAATATTTTTCTTTGTGTTAATCAGAGGACACAGAAAATATTTCGCCTACAGGCCTAAATGTTTGCACCATATATAGGCAAATATATGTATAACAATTAAGTGCTATAAAAATTATCTAATTTGTAGAATGTAGCGGTAAAAAACAACCATTATTATGTTTTTCTGCTTCAAAATACGCTATCAAATAAGCCACTAATTCCTGACTTTGTTGATATAACGCCTTCGGCGGGATTTCAGTACTCACATTATCCAAATTAAAACGAAAATATTATATATATTTTTAATGATTTCAATAAAAAAAAATCAATGTAAACATATAATCAAATTGGCATTTGTAAGTCTAACGGTCTAATCTAACAGGAGCATAAACATGGCAAATATATTTAAAATATTCACATCGAATAAATTTTTATTTACTGTTTTATTTCATAGCGTGCATACTACACGTAAATTTAATTGTCAAAGTTTTAAAATAATTCATATTTTCCGAAAACATTTCAAACGTTTGCAGATTTTTAGTTTTTCATATTTTTCGCAAGTTGATGACGTAAATCTGTTTATTCGTGGAACAACCATGCCCTATTATTGTCGTTACATACAATAAATTCATTATTCATAAAACTTCTATTTAATTCGTCTGCATACTAATCTTTCCATTTAGGATTGTTGATCTTTATATATTTCGTTAAGATAACAACAAAAAAAAAATCTTCCTGCTTGAAGCAATTTTCGTTTCAAAGAACAGTTATAAATCCGAAGCTGCTCATTGCTCTAGCAAACAAGAGCATACCCTGTACTTGAGCAACAATAACCAACCGAAATAGGTCTAACGAGTAGTTGCAACCTACGTAATTTACTCACCGCTGCTCTACACTCAAATAGAATATAAATTCGATATAATAACACCCATGTCGAAATACCTTAACGACCGTTTATCAAGCAAACAACTTATGAAAATACACTAATTTCACAAATATTAATCACTGCTGTTATTGAGAAACGAGCAGAGAAATTTTTGGTTTGCATATTTTCTCTGCATTGCACTTTATGCAAATTTGTTTTCGAAAGATATTTTATTGATTTCTACCCATATACAACGAAAATACATAAAATTTTAAACAGCAACAAAAAAAGAAACGTTTTGCTTCATGGTAAATAAAACCGTACATGTATTAACCTTTTGCACCGGTTTCACTTGAACGCTTCCCTTGGTAAATCGCCGTTTAATTCTTTAATTACTAAGGTAACCTTAGGTTGAATGGTTTACACATAATGATATACAATATAGGTCTAGCTTAGATAAAGCCAATATTAGACGGTCAGATATCAGTGTTATCTATCAATATTTGAATGATGAAGTAACATTAATGAATTTGAAGATTCTTGTTTGAAAGGTGTGTCAAACGGTCATCCTTTTCATTGGTGTAGTTCATACAATTATTGTTTGAGAGAACCACTAATTTTCGAAAGTGTAACACCATTTTATCCATTGAAAATCTGTAAATCCGAATCAGTTTCCTTGTTCTTATGACATTTAAATCATTGCTGTCAAAAAATCTCGTTGCATTTGTTCGTTTTGATGATCCGTTAATTAAACAAAGCGTTGATGAACGTTTCTGCAAATGATTATTTTTTCCTAGTACCTTCGCTGGTATTTTGATTTTTTTGCATTAGTCACACCACATATTGCATTTTAAATATTTTTTTATTCATTTCAATATAATATGATGTATATTCATGTACAATAGCAAAAATTCAAAATAAAGTTCTATATTTGTCACTTTCACCAAATGTCAAAATTTATTCGCTATTCTTGATTTTTTTCATCCACGCATTTCTATTTTGCTTGTTGTCTTCATTCAGTTCCTTTATCTGTCAATTCTCCCGCAATACAGTCCTTTCATCTTCTTTTTGGTCTTCCTGTTTCTTCTACGTTCTACTAATACTTGTTTATTCTTCTTCCAATATATTATTCCTCTCTCCTCATGACATGTTTAAACCATTGTAATCTTGTATTTTTCTAGAAGCTTCTATCACTCGAGCCATTCCTTATCCTATATTTCCGTGTCTTCTCCAACATCCATCTCAACAGCCTCATCTTTCTGCCATATTCTTTTTATTGACACTGACATCTGTCAATTAGAAATTTCTTAATATAGTAGCTGTTTCCATGGTTATAGCATAGCTGGCTTATATATCAAATTTAATTTCTTTATAATTATTTAACTCTATATCCATTGAATATGATGTATAAATTTGGAGAGGTGAAAAAAATGGAGATTCAGTCCTTGGCTAAAATATTATTTATTTAACCAAGGATTGAATCTCCATTATTTCTCCTCTCCAAATCATTATTAACAGTCGATTAAAAACTATTGCAACATGATGTATAAAATTCAATCAATTCGTATTGATAATAGAATTTTCTTTAATATTTATAATAACATTCAATGTCAAAAAATGATATTTAACCGCGTTTTTTCAAGAAAAACTTTTTAAATCTTCAAATGAAGGTACTTGACCAATTATAACCACAATCTAATCTTCTCTTCATATTTATTTATTTATTTATTTATTTATTTATTTATTTATTTATTTATTTATTTATTTATTTATTTATTTATTTATTTATTTATTTATTTATTTATTTATTTATTTATTTATTTATTTATTTATTTATTTATTTATTTATTTATTTATTTATTTATTTATTTATTTATTTATTTATTTATTTATTTATTTATTTATTTATTTATTTATTTATTTATTTATTTATTTATTTATTTATTTATTAAGAGAACCAACAGTCAATGACCAATAATAGGTTCCTACGAAAAAAATAACAAACATAGGTAACAGACAGTTAAACATACATAAATAACAACAATAAAAATAAAGTGTTTAGCAAGGGAAAAACTGATAACCAACATTATTCAAGAGAGTTCCTCAATAATATTAGTTTTGAACTTATTAAATCAAAGATGGAACATGTCCACATGCAAAATTTTTGAGTTATATATACTCATAATTCTGTTTACCGGCGAATTCTTATTGTTATTCGTGTTACTAAGCGCAACAAAAAATAAGTAATTAGATCTAGTTTGTTTATTTGATATATATAAGTTAAAATGATATGGATATAAAGAAAAGGAATACGAAACAATTATAATTTTTAGAATTGTAGTGTTGTAGTTATCGTCTATAAGAAAATCGGCACACACATGCATACATACGCACAACCCTAAAACGTGCTTATTCACTAAAAACTCATCAACCAATTTTTTGACTAAAGACAAAATCTTCCTTACCTAAACGTGATGGAAGGTAAAAAAACCTTGGTTTTAACCAAGCTATATAAATAAGGAAAAATCAACTGTAAAGATCTAAAACAACTAATTTCTCCATTTTCACATTAAAACAAAAAATATCTGATGTGGACACCACACGACTTCCTTGTACGATTATTGAACTATACATATTTTTTTAATAAATAAATTACAAAATATTAATTTTAACTTCAAAACAGTGAGATATATAGCGACTATAAAGGTAGTTTTTAAAGAGAGTTTTGATTACAACAAAGAAATATTTGATTACAATAATGAATATGACTAATTTCACAATAAAAATATAATATTTGTTGTTGTACGAATCATAAAATTGCACGTATTTAACGTAATTTGACATGAACATTTTATTTTTTTGTCCTAATCCATAGCAAGCTTTATTACAAAAAAATAATTTTTAAATTTACATATCTCGCTTATACAAAGGGCTAACTTAATAATACTTGATGTGCTAGACGCAGAAATTAATTCTCTAAAACTTTTATTTGAAGCATTTATTTCTAAAATCAAAATAAAATCATTTTATTCAAGAAAAACTGTTAACAACTTCAAGTAATGTACCACTTCCGGTTAGCCTATTTTAACCAAAATCTATTATGTTATTTCGATTGACATAAAAGTCTTTTATACCAAATTTGAAAAGTTTTGGATTATATTTTAAAACAGTTTTTCATTAAAATCTATTATAGGCTTCATGTAAAGTGCCACTTCTGGAAATTGTGTAATAACCAGAAAGGGAGGTGCACAACTAGATGTTATAGGAGTCCTAAATACAAAATTTCAACTTTCTACGGCTTACCGTTTTTGAGTTATGCGAGATACGTACGTACGTACGTAGAGACGTCACGACGAAATTAGTCAAAATGGATTCAGGGATCATCAAAATGGATATTTCCGCTGAAATCTGAAAACCGAAATTTTTCGCGATTATAATACTTCCTTTACTTACGTACAAGGAAGTAAAAAATGGATCACTACTCTCAAGGTTTGATACATTTCTCCTAACTCTCCCTGTGTATTTTAAATCATGGTACGCACATAATTATATCTTCTATAGCTGTAGCTATTCAGAAGAATGATTGTACTTAGATTTTTTATGTCGGAATATTCCAATGAGACAACCATTAAAGCAACATCTGAATTAAATATTGCTTAAACTGTCATTAAAACCTACTCAAAATGATATTTAGCAGCATTACTTTCTTTTGTTCCGTCTTTTAAAAGTATTTTTTATTTGTGTGATATTTGCGCTATAGCTGTAATATTTATCGTGAATAGAGCATGTAAGTGTTTCCCTTGAAGATGGATAGTAACGGGAGTTGACGAAATCGTTTTTGTCACTTGTTAAAACCGAATATGTCGAAAACCTGTTTGTGAGATTGCATCTGTGCCAGAGCCGAGTATGAGCACATTGGGAACGCTGTAACTTTAAAAGCCTGCAATTTACGAAAAGTTACGTGCACTGTAGCATTTTTAAAAGATGGCAAAGCACTTTTAAAACAGACTAATACACTTTACCGTCTTGTACTTTTTTATATTAAACGGTCTGACATCGGTTCTTTTATTTTAGCTGTAACTTTTATTTCAACTGCTGAATATTTTTGGTGTTCTTTTACATTTCTTCGCGTCGTCGTTTAAGCGAAACCTTTTTGTTCTGAAGATGTCGTGTATTAAATCGTACGTTTCAAATAATTTCACGCTCAGATATATTTCCAACAGTTTTCCACAAAGATATTCAGCTTTCAATTCATTCGGTTTTTTCCTTAGCGCAAAGTCATTCTATTCAGTTTGTGCCACCTGGATAAGGGATAGGTAGAGTAGGGTCAGTGGGTCCATTGTGGTGTGATGTGTCGAAAATATCAGTTCGGGCATAACATTCCGTCCGTTCTCGGCCAGGTGTGTGGACGGACGCGGCCTTAATTTGTGGGCATAATGGGACAAATTGCAGCAAATAAATGCAGAGCCTGGGTTTGTCACCTCGGCTTTGTGTTCGAGGATGGCAAATTGTTCAATTCATCGGAAAGCTCTCGTCAGCGCACAGAGTTATGGTAATAGTTGCCGGGGTCTGCTCTGCACAAAGTGTCCACCGCAATTTCACTAATATTCAGCTACACCAGGACTTGAAACAATGAAATTAGTTTGCGTAGTCGATACGACCTATAGTTTGTGAGGACATCTGCTAACTATCAACTAGTTATGAGTATTACACTGTTGCTTCAAAGCAGTTTATCGCCAACCACACAACAAAGTAAATATCAGCACTACTGTACGATAATGCATTAGTCAGACCTGTTCTATGGATGATGAAGCTTCTTGACTGGATGGGTGTAAGGAAATAAGTAAATATCTGGATTGCAGTCAAAATTATTTTATTTAATTTTCGGCCTCAACCGGTTTTGGCATTCTTTATGACTTCTTCAGGAGCTAAAATTGATACAAAATTTTGAAATAACATTTTAAATACATCGTTTGTTAAACTTACATGATATTTTTTACAGTTGTATGAACACATTAAAATAATAACAAAAAATCTGATGTGGCCAGCACAATACCTTCCGTCAATCCTGTGTATTATGTATAAATTCCATACATAACTTTTCTTGCAAAAGATTCTAAATTTCCAGTAAAATTATTTCATAAACAAACTATGCAAATGGCACTTGAAATTGACATCTTCTTCTTCTTCTTTAGCTTTTCCCATTCGTTAGGGATGTTTTATTTTCTTCTTCCATTCATTTCTGTTTTGTGTATCGTTCTCATTCAGTTCCTTTTCTCTCAAGTCTTCAGCAATTCAGTCCTTCCATCTTATCTTTGGTCTTCCTCTGTTTCTTTCACCTTCTATTACTAAGCTATTCATCCTTCTTCCAATATATTCTTTATCTCTCCTCATGACATGTTTAAACCATTGTAATCGTATCTCTTGTATCTTTCTAGAAACTTTTAATATTTGAGTTATTTCCCTTTTTCTCTTATTCCTTGTCTTCTCCAACATCTATATTAAGATCCTTATCTCTGCCACATTCATTTTCTTTTCATTGACACTGACATCTGTCAGTTAGAATTTTCTTAATATAGTAGCTGTTTCCATGGTTATAGCATAGCTGGCTGATTTATTAAATTTAATTTCTTTATAATTCTTTAACTCTTATATCCACTGAATATAAACTGTGTAAATAATATATAACTGTGTTTTTTCAAGAAAAACTGTTAATATCTTCAAATGAGGGTACTTCCGGTTGACCAATTATAACCAAAATCTAATCAAGTCTGCATAATATGGATGTAAGGAAGAGGAATACGTAAGAATTGTAATTTTTAAAATTCTAGTATTGGAAATATCGTGGCCGAAACCACACACACACACACACACACACACACACACACACACACACATCATCGTAAAAATAGTAAAATCGTATTGTAGACCCTAAAACGTGCGTATTCATTGAAAACTCACCACCGAATTTTTTGACCAAAGACAATGCCTTCCTTAACTAGAGGTGACTGAAGGTAAAAACACAACACACGTAGGACGATGTAATTAAAAAGTTTTTTCAAAATCTTGTACCAATTTGTAGCTCCTAAAGAAGGCATATGGAATGCCGAAACTGGTTGAGGCCGAAAATTAAATAAAATAATTTTGACTGCAATCCGGAAATTTACTTATTTCTAGACCTATTCTTTATTCCAATTGAATCACCTATTTGAGATTCGAAATAAGGAATGTTTTTTCAATATTGACATTTTTTTCAGAATCGAATTCTATGAACTGTAAACCCATCTTTGTGCAAGAAACAACAAATGTGCACGCTCATGATAGAGCAGGTAAAATTAATTTGAACGATCTTAATACTACCTTTTAGAGTTTAGACTATGTTCTATGTATGTAATTGAAACATACATAACATACACTAAAAGGTTATATTACCGAAGAAAAATTAAATAGTGAATTTATATTTTCGATTCCTTTGGTTTTCAAAATGACATCAAAATCTTGTTATTTTTGTACTAGGCGTAACAATAGACCTTTACAATTAAAATAGATATAAATATGTGCAATAGGATCTGCATATATTAAGCCAACAAATTCATGTGTATGAATCTTTAAGATCTTATTTATCATGATGAAGATATGTAAGTGTATGCCGAAAGTCGATTTTGTAAGATTAAACGCTGGATGACTGAGTTTAATCTAATCTATAGCACAGTCAAGAAATTAACCCACATTTTTTGTATTCGCTTTGTAAAACGTTACTAGAAAATGATTTCCAAATGATTTACAAATTCCCCCACAGCTGATTGACCATGGTTGATCTGACTTTGATGTTTTGTCTTTTTCTTTCATCCCACTGAAGTTCGACCGGGTTCAAAGGAAACAAAGGTAAACAGCGGAAAAAATAGGATAAAATGTTCACTTTTATTGTGTTTTAAATTTTTTATTTCAAAACTTATAAGAGGGAAATAATCGAAGAGCTTTTGGCAAATTCCATTTTATTTAATTTGAGATAATCAAATACAACTTCCTAACTTCTTTTTCTGTTAAACATTTCTGTAACTTAATTTAACACAGGATCATGTTCAAATATCAGGAAATTATTTACTGTATGTTAAGTAACAGAAAAATAAACATTCATGAGCAATTATATATTAAATAATAATTTTTATACGACGTTTTTGTAGAAACGCTGCAACTTCACAATGTAATAATTTGTGATTTAAATATTTTTTTCGAGAAACGATTTTACCAGACTGTTTGGCATCTTGAATGTGTATGTCCCTGACGTAACATATATGAGCCTCGTCGCACATCAGTGGTCCCACCTGCTTTAATTTCATTTTATTTAGTTAATTTATGATACAAATAATAACTAACATAAATTTTCGGTAATTTTTATTAATTTTACGGATATTTTGTAGTTCTAATGACATATAGCAAGATATGTTTTTTAAAATATTTCCCTTATTCTGTCATTCCTTACCGTATCTTTCCGTGTCTTCCCCAATATCTATCTCAACATCCTCATCTCTGCCACATTTATTTACTTTTCATTAATACTTACATCAGTCATTTTGAATTATCTGAATATATTAGCAGTTTCCATGGTTAGTATAGCTGGCTGAATTATGAAATTTAATATCTTTATAATTCTTTAACTCTATATCTATTGAATATGAAGTATAAAATGCAATCAAATCGTATACAGAATAATATATTTATTAAGTTATTATAACGTTAAATGTCAATAAATGATATTTAACTGCGTTTTTTTGAAGAAAAACTTAAAATCTTCAAATCTTCTATCAATTATAACCAAAATCTAATCGCCTCTTCTGTGTGTAAACTGGAGGAATACGAAAAAAAATATAATTTTTGGAATCGTGGTATTGGTATGCGATCTGAAACGTGCTTATTCACTCATCATTCAATTTTTTGACCAAAGACAATACCTTCCTTACCTATAGGTGACGGAAGGTAAAAAAATAGTAACGTTCGTACAAGTACCAAACTAAATTAATCACTTACATAAAAAATTAAATTGGATAGACAGAGACTATAAAACAAAAAAAAAACTTTTTTGATTAACTATTTTTCTCCATATTTCCGAAATTTCCTTTTCGACTGTAGGCATTAAATCGTTCTCTTGGTTGTCATGTAAATAAACATAGCCAACAGCCGGCAAGGCGATTATAAAACAGAACACCCACTTTTTTGTTTGTTTACTCGGCTAAAACAAACGCCGATCTTCAACGGAAGCGGAATGATTCCTCGGAGGCGTCGAAAGGGCCATGGATGTCGATGGCTGATACCAGCAGCGAAATTTATCGCTTTGGAAGACTTGAACTTGAAGCAGGCAGCAAGCAAGGTTGTTTCATATTTCAGCGGAAGCGGGAACAAAACCCGAAATCGAAACGAGCTGAACATGCGTGCAGTTCAATGAATATTGAGCAGCGCTTAGGGCTACAGCCAATTCAACGATTTTTCGGTGGAAAGTAAATTTACAAGTCTCCAGGGATTCCAGTTTCGCGGAAAGGTGATAAAATGGGCCAAGCCTTTTGATAGCCCGGTAATATAACATGAATAAATACATTCGGTTAGTGTGTCAAGCTCAAACACGATCAAGTATTGAATATTTAATCACATACACATTATACATGGGACACTCTAGAATTATTGAAAATAAGAAAATCATGTAGGCTATGAAAAATAAAATGTGCACTGTCATTTTAAACAACTATTTATGCGTCATCTGAATTTATTTTGCGTAAGTTAATGGCCGTATTTTGTTCAAAACATAAATCTTATAAGTCTGTAAGTTTGTAAATAATAACAAGGTGTTAAAAAGGGTAAAAAGTTTGGGGATATATACATCTCGATATGCTGATTCTCAATCAAAAATATTATTTTTAATTCCGCAAATTATTTCTTATTTTTCATTTAATTCTTTTTTAGTGCGCCACTGCCGACATATTTTTTTTATTAAAAATAATGATTTTTTTAAATCACGTAACACACGTTGAATAGGAAATATTAATAATTAATTAATAGACCGTTTGGATGGTGAGTTTATAATGAATAAGCACGTTTTAGAGTCCCTACATAATGTTTTTACGTCTGTGTGTGCATCTGTGTGTGCGTCTGTATGTGTGTGCGTGTGTGTGTGCATGTGTGTGTGTATGTGTGTGTGACAAAAATTTCTCCTTCGATAACTCCAATATTACAACTCCAAAAATTATAATTCTTTCATATTCCTCTTTCGTACGTCCATATGAAGAGTTGATTAGATTTTGGTTATGATTGGTTCACCGGAAGTGAAGATTTTAACAGTTTTTCTTGAAAAACGCTGTTAAATATTATTTTTTGGCCATTTATATTATTATAAATAAAAGAATATGTTATTCTCTATTCGATTTAAATATATTTTTTCTTTATATTCAATAAATTTAGAGATAAATAATTATATAGAAATATCTTGCATCCTAATGCTGCTAAAAGCTGCACCATGGAAACAGAATATTCAAATATTATTAAATGACAGATGTCAGTGTCAAATAAAATTTACATAATATCTATGTGAAATGATTTTACTGGAAATATAAAAAAGTAAAATAATTTAAGGTGGCAAAAACAAAGCACATACGGTAGTACAACAGATTATACACATAAGCCAATTCCGCAGATTATTATGTTATAAATATAATGCTAAATATGTTTTTATTTTCTACTTCTTATTTTCAGAAACATACTATTCTTTTAATAGTTGAGTTTATTTCTCCCCCAAAAAGAAAACGCCCAGTTTCCAAAAAAAATTCTGTGTGGAATTCGTGCAAAATCCGTAAAAATTGACGGAAGGTATTGTGCTGGCCACATCAGATTTTTTACAATGTAGACAGTATGGTGAAGCGTGACACTCGTATAGGTGTGTATATGAAAATCAAGTAGCTGATCTCTTTTGTCATCAATATTTCTTCACGACCTTGTGTGTATGTTAATGTATTTCTTATAGATTATAATAATGATCGATGATAGTATATTTTTATCACAGACAGCATTTACTGAATGATAAATCTACAATATAAATAATTCATTTGGAACAAATGACAGTATAGTTTTTAAATCACAACTAATCAAGAATCGTATTCCACATTTTCGTATTTGAGGTAAAATCGATACAATGAGTAGAAAATAATACCACTAGAGAATAAACTGAGATATATACTAGTATAGGTAACTGGTATGTATAGATTGGAACAGTGGAATCTAGAGAACATTGCATTGTGCTGAAATGTAGTCTGTTCTCAGGAGAAATAAATAAATGTGGTGGGTGGCTCGCATCATGCCTCGATACAATCTCCATCGCTCGCATGATTAGGTAACGACTGCGCGTCCCCTGTAATTTGTTCATCTCGCTAAGTAGGCATAATAAAAAATAATTTAGTTCAAGTTTAATCTTTGTGCTGGACCGGCGATGCTTATCTCTCTTTGTCTTTTGAAATCCAATACACTACAGATTCTATTCGCGGTGGTTTGCTCAGTTTTTGATTACACATTCGATTCAAAATTGGTTTTTTGTCTAGTGTGAAAGGAAGTAGGTTTTTGTGTCATACTGAGTGTAATTTTCGTTAATGTGTTTTTTCTTTGTCTCATTTGGATTCGGAGATTGATATCGTCTAATGTGGTTCGGTTAAGATTGACGAAGCGAAATTTCTGGACGTAAATGGATGGATATGAGAATGAAGTCTGTAAAGTTATGAGTTTAAAAACAGTTCTTAAGATTTGTTGATATAAATGAAGCACGGAAAGACTAGATTTTCACGGCTTGATTTGATATTCAAGTTACTTGACTTGACTTGACGTGAAATCAAGCCAAGCTCAAGTCAAGTACTTACAATATCAAGTATCCTTATGTTTTATAACAATATCAATATTTTACCTTGAAATATAGACTTTTATTCATAAAAATAAATCATACATTCAAATTAAAAAATTTAAAAAAAGATTTAAGAGTATAATATATGAATTAACAAACTATTTATAGTATATGTATTATGATGGCCCTTAAAAGAGGGCAAGTCGAATTTTAATCGGGCCGCCCCCTAAATCGGTTCCCAATAAAAAAAATTATACTGGCAATGATTCCGCTTAATTTTAATATTTGACCGTGCATTTGATTTTTCCCCATTTAAATAACATTCGATTTTGGCACATTTTGGAACTTTATTTTTCTCCGAGATATTAAAAGGTTTAAAAAATCCATTCATTATTGGAATATATACTAGAATGACCCGAAAATATGTGGACAAAATCTGAATTCCCAATTATTATTCTTAATTCGAATGGAGTATAGCTTTTTGGGCTTTTGTGCGATAGTTTAACCATCTACAGAACTTAATAAAAATGATTACGACTTTTGTCGACATATTCTCAGATCATTCTAGTATATATTCCAATATTGAGTAATTTTTTTAAACCAAGATTTTAACTTGCAGTAGTGAATCAGCACAGCATATGGCGCGTCACGTCGTACCGCGATTCTACTGATTCGCACGTTTTCGTACATAATCGGTTCGTTATCAGGTAGCTTGAATTTGCTTGAAATTGCTTGATCAAATCAAGAAATAACGATAAAAAATCAAGTCAAATCAAGTAATGAATTTTTGAAAAGCTTGATTTTCAAGTCAAGTCAAGTATTTTACAAAAACATCAAGCTACTTGACTTGATGAAACCCTAAGCAAACGACACTACTGAATTTGTCAGAATGGGAGGAGCAAAAATCTGAATTCATACAATTCGTACCTTGGTCGGACATCTTTCAAAAATTTTACTGTAGGTTTTTGTGTCATACTGAGTGTAATTTTCGTTATAATGTGTTTTTTCTTTGTCTCATTTGGATTCGGAGATTCATATCGTCCAATGTGGTTCGGTTGAGATTGACGAAGCGAAATTTCTGGACGTAAATGGATGGATACGAATGAAGTCTGTAAAGTTATGAGTTTAAAAACAGTTCTTAAGATTTATTGATATAAATGAAGCACGGAATGACTGGAATATTACTCTCGCCTCTGAAATTGGACGTTTGTGAATGTCTCTTCTGCACTATGCAGTGTGCATTCACGCCCGCTAATACGGTATAAATACAAATTTCCTCTGACAGAGTAATTTTCTACAAGACTAAACATTTTCGCATACATTATTTATGTCTTTACGATGCTCTTTAAAATTGATTTTCTTCGGTGTCATAAATATTGTAAGTGCACTTGTTCGAATTTATAAAACTGCCTTCTGCCAATAGCTTCTTGCGGTTGGAATTCTTTGGTCATAAATTAAGGGCTGATAAATTTTTCCCTAGTCTGGCAATAGAAAAGTCTCAGGTAGAGAAGTAAATTTTACAGCTCATACCGAGATTTTTTTGGGGAAATTTATAGCAGTAATTATTTAAAATTTCACGCTTTAGCCTTACTTATTGAAATGCTTTTCGTTACAGATGACAATTACTTTCAAATAAAAAGTTATTTATTTACTGTTCCAATCTATAATGATAGATCTACCTTTGACATTTAAGTAGACTAAGTTACAAACTTCAAAAATAAAAACTACATACTTAAAAAACATTTGTACAATGTTGAACTTTATAACAATGTTTCTGAGTAAAATAATTCCTTAAAATTGACTTTATAAACACGAAATAGGAAAAATATTAAAATGTATTGTTATGATTACTCCCATTTTTCATGTTAAATTCCTGACATTATTCCCATCTAGCCATCTATTCAATTTATTGCTTAAAGCTCGTTAAGTTTAACAGAGCGGATATTTAAAAACCAAAATTGAGTTAAACAAAACTGAATCTTTATTTCTGCATATAAATTTTATTCGTAGCTAACAAATGTTAATCCTATATTCAGGATGAACTCTGGAAAGTGGAGCAGATGATTTACTAGTTATATTTTCTATCTCAAAATTTAACTTCGTCGTACAAGAAGATGAAATATATTAATTTGTATATACACAGGAAAGACAGAAGAAGTTAAAGTTTCTATTTCAAATACAGCAAAAAATATGGACAGGTATTCACATATCACTAATTTTTGTTGGTTTTTATATGTACTCATAAATGTAAATCCAATTCTTAATTGAACCTATATTTAACAAATAGTGGTTTGGGAATACGAGACACAGTATATTTTGCTTCATACTACACATAAACGTAATTCTTAATTCTTGTATAATACAAAATTCACAAAGGATTATATTTTTTTAATTGTCGCATTATCTTAGTAATTATGTTTATTATTATCCACTGCTAGACGTAGAAATCTGTTATTTTATATATTTCGGTAAAAATCATATAACTATACCGTAGGGAGCGTCACCTCTAGGGCCCTCATAGTCTCATGTCACATGTCATGGAAAGAGCACCACAAGAATAACTTTGGTGCGATATGTAAACTGGAAAAATATGTAATAAGTTTACTTTGAAATCAAATTTACGAGCCCAAACTCATAATATTTTAGCCGGTTTACATTTACAACAAACAATTTATAGAATGGTGACAAATTTCTAAAAATTTGTTTCGACTAGTTTAAAATATAGATTTTAAACATAACAAAAACTGAATATATTATTGAAGTATTCCGCCATTTAATACTAGGTTACATCATCTTTATTAGTAATACCACCTTTAATTCTATTAGGCACTTTATCCCTAAGCCCTGCACATTTTTCGCACTGGTTTTTTACGAAGTTGCTTTTCATTGTGCTAAAATAAATGATCTCAGTAGAAGCTAAACCTTGATTAGAAAATGACCCTTAAAATACCGATCGAACTATTATCATCAGTTATAATATAATATAATTTTTAAGGTTTTATTTCTATAAAATTAGCAGAAAAGATTTTGTAGACATTTCTAACTTTTTGTGTAGATTTTATAATATTTTGAAAATTTAAATCGACCGAATTATTATAAGTTTGGTTCGTAATATAATAATGAATTTATTTGTAATGTAATAGTTGACATAAATATATAAACATATACAATTTTATTATTACAGAGACATTTTTAGTGCTCTCTGTTGGCACCCTCGTTACATGCAGAGTAGCTTATAGTGATCTCTGCTGCCACTCGGACTCATCTGTGTGCCAATTTTTTTTTTTTATTAAAAATTGACTCGTTTGGGATTCGATCGCTGTCCCATACGAGCAACCTTGTATTGTCAGCGGAGCACTCTGACCGCACGACCACAGATGACCGTTTGGGCTCGTAATATGAAATAATGATAAAACATTGTTAGACGATATGCGATTGAATAACAACGATACGCCATCTACTGTCTTTGTTGTAGGTCGACCATATTTTATTTCGTCGGCTATTTTTGGCAACAGTAGCTATTTTGGTGATAGCAGGTGAAATAATTTCCAAAGAGATGTCCTCCTTGTTTGTGTTATTTATTGGTTTATAGGAATGTTTGGCTGGCTAATTGAGAGGGCTCGTTGTCGGTTGACGCGCGTGGATCATCCATCATGAGCAGACGCAGCCCAGCTGACAAATTTACCTCGAGACGCGGCCATTGTTGCAAACTCGGCTCCTTGCCGCGTTCTCAGTAGCCCCCTACCTCACACACTGTCACTTTTATTGCCTACAAAAACTAAAATTAATAGTAACCAGCGCCAAGGGTGTCTACCCTCATAAAGACTCCGTCGTAAATAACTCTCCCTGTCAATGCGGCCGTACGAGCATTTTTTCTATACAAATAACCTAGATATTTCTTCCTCGCATATGCGGGCCAACTCTTTCTCTTCAACGTGAGTTTTTTGTTGGGAGTGTACCCACCCGTCTTTTCGTGCTCCGATATTTTATGTACACTTTTTTTTAATATCGGGAACAAAAAAGGAATGTTCTAATAAATTATGATCAGCGCTATGTTAGTGTTTGAACCTTTGGCCTATTGTTTTGGCTGCGGGTGAAGAAAAGCAATAAAGTGCTTTATCTTGGGATTTATGTTTGTTTATGTACATTTTTAACAGTAATGTATCCGGGCCTAATGGAATCTCACAATCGAATTGGAGCCGTGGGAAGGACTCTTTTCTACCATATGAAGCAAGTATTCGTTTTTCACAATTTTTTTTTATATTTTTACAATAGACCTAAAAACTTACAGGTTTTTTTGGCATCTTCATCATTAAAGGTCTCAAGTTCCATAGGTACTAACTTCGTAACAAATTAGTGCGAGAGTTATACTTAGTATTTCTAATTAAGAATTATAGTGGCACACACATAGCGATTTTTTGTATGATAATTTTGACAACGCACTTTATGTTATCGCATGATCAGTACAGTATTTCCTTTGTTTGTTACAGGAAAATCGTGAACTGAATGTTATCAAATTTTTATTTATTTAAATATTATAACATTTGTAGGTTATGTACAAGTTCGCTAGCTGTTATTGTGACAAGGTCAACCAAGTCACGTGATTGCTCATGCCTTATTCTGATTGGTGCAAATTATATTTCGATATAATAATTATAAGTATAGAAAATAGAAAAAATAATAGAACTAAGTGGAAGTATAATTATAAGTGGATTACCTGTGAGGTTAAATTGTAAAAAAAAACTGAATTATTGAAAATTATTGATTCACATGTTAATCCACAACAGAAGAGGAGCTTTTTTAAAACCGAGGGCCTTAACAAAGACAAACTTACTTTAGAATGGTTTATGGTTTATTAAGACCATAATAAAAACATTCCTTTGTCTGGACCTATAATTAAAGAGAAAAATAAGGAAATTTCGGAACACTTAGGCTACGAAAATTTCACTGCTTCTTGATAAATACTTTTCATTTTTTTACTAAATTTCATTAAGCCTTTAAATGGACACCTCTTTTAACCGGACAAATAATCGGCGACCAGTGCTGCCCGCTAAAGACAGATTTCACTGTATTAACTATGACAGCAAAGTAGTTAAGCAAATGTAACCTGTACGATGTACACCTACTGAAAACGGACAATTGATGAAAGGGGTCAAATAATCAATAAACACAATTTTTTAATATGTAGAACACCCCAATCTGCAACCTCTGCAATACATATACAGTACAGTGTATATATGGAGCGTAGTTTGAAACATTGGGATTTGGATAGCGCAATATTTTCCGCGATAATTGCCGGATGGTTCGGTTGATGAGTATGGCGCGGACATGTAATTAAATAAATGGTTTCCCCATTTCCAATAACGCTGGCCATTGTTTCTCGTTTGACAGTAGTGGCAATTTAATCCCCAGTGCATTTCTTTATTGGCAGCGACAGCGTGAATAATGCTGCACCCTTTACCCCTCGGCGGCTCTATAATGAACCGCGTCCCCTCGCGACTGTCACCTCGTGCTCGTGTGTATTCCAAGGCTCCCCGTAATTTATTGGCCAGGATTTCCTAGTCCCGTTTGCGTGATAGCTAGGATAGCCCAGACGCCATGCGGGGTACGATCCCTCACACGACTTGACTACGACTGCAGAATGCGGAATATGGAATATTCTACTGTTTATACGAACACTATTATACGCTAGTAAAATGCCTGATTTCATCCAGTTATCGTAGACGGTACATCATAGGGGTCACTTTTGTAATATTTAAAATCAAATTAGAACCTCGGCTGTTCAAAAGTTCAAATCACACCTAGGTAACGTTGTGTTCTCTCTGTACTTAACTAATGGCTACGATTTGTGTCAAGAGTGAAATATAGAGCTGTAGAAAGAAAGGGGAGTAACAGCCTGTCATTCTGTATTTTGCTATATGTTGTACTTCTGTTTAGACAGTTTTTGCGGTAGTGATTCTATATTATATTTTCTAAAATGAGTAAAAAATGTTTTGTACCTTTGTTTACTACTGGGTACAATAGTAATAAGAACATAATTCGTTTATTTTTCGTACCTAAAGACATTAATACTCTAGAGATGTGGCGGAGACAGAATTTTATTCGTGAAAAACTTTGTAAAAAATATTTCTGTGAAGAAGATATTATAAAGATATGAAGTGGTGTAATAAATACGGTAAGAAATAATTGTTTTACTGTTACAATAAGGTGTAATGATTGTAAAGTTTTTAAGGTTATGATTTATATCTTTCTTACTTTATACATTTTATATATTCGCATAGATTTTTTTAAATGAAATGCAAGTATAGTGTGACGTGCGCCCCTGAGTTAAGAGTATACGAGCGCCGCTACTGAAAGAATATTCCCGAGCGATGACGTAATCCCCTCGCCGGAATTACCCAGATGACGCAATCCCCGGCGGCGGAACGCCTAGACGTGTTAATTACACCGTTGACCTAAATCTATTGTATTCGGTATCATTGTGGTGTCTGAAGGTTCCAAAAGGACACTGGGCTGTATAAATACCGTTGGAACGATAGCGGAGATATAGTCTGATATATAGAAGCAACGAGCAATGAACTTGGTGATATAAATAAGTAGTCTACGAGTTGTTAACATAAATAAATGTAGTCATAAATAAATATAGTGATATAAGTATTGTTTAAATAAATAATCTTAGTGTTTAAGCATTTAATAATATTCTTAGTCTTAAATTAGTGTTTATAATTATTTAATCAACAGTGCTAGTTTTTTTTATTATCTTTTTAATATTTATCCCAATTATATATCGTTTAATAAACGTATTATTTTAATTAACAACACTTCCCTTATTTTTGCACTTCACCCATATAAATAAAACGTTACAATATTTATTACGAAAACGTGTATAATCAATAATGGAAAATTAAAATCTTTCCTTTCCTTGTTTGAGACAAAAAATCACCGTATTTTCTTTCACTGCACGGATTTATTATTATGAAAGTACGATAATATTATCATGCAAACAAAAGAATATAAAATCTAAGTCTAAAGAATACAAGAAAAATTCAAAATTAATTTGTAAGTAATTGTTTCGAAATCACTATATAATTTTTTGTACACATGTCCATATTATGTATTTATATTCTTTACTGTATTTAAACTTCTTAAGTTATTAAAATTGATTGATGGGGATGAGTTAATTTTACCATACATATATTTTCACATTGCGTTGATGGAGATGAAATGAAAGGACAGTCACAAACATCCAAGCCTTTGGTGGCAATCGAACCCACGACCCCAGGATCCGAGCGGTGATGGTCGTTTTGAGCGCTGTCAGAACACGCAACCTCAACACGTTCGGCCACCGAGGCGGCTATATAAAAATATATTATTATTATATTAAGTAAATAATTTACTTGTGTATTAATTGTATTTATATTCCCTAATATCCACAATTTTACAGTACATAAATAGCCTGTTCTTATAGTCTGTCTCTCTCTATCCACATTTCATAGCTATGTTTGAGTACAAGTATCCTCTCCTACATATTACTTCCTGGTAAAAATCACAACCGGGCATTTAACGTACTCAACAATTTAGGTTGTTTTTTAATACCATCTACGATTCTGATTGGCTAGTGTTCAACTTTGTTTACACATAAACAGAAACAAAATTTTCATTTTGATATTTGCATTGTTATGTTGCCTCATTATTTAAATTTGTTGTATTTTTTCCGTATGTTTTATTTATGGTATAAATCTGACTTTTATATTTTTGTTCATCGTTCCTGCTGGTTTAAAAATGAACTATAATACAAATCAATTTCTGAGGCCTTGATCCTTGGCCCTGCAAGGGCTATCGTGAAACCGATAATGTTTACAAGGCTGAGTAAACTTGGAAAGACAGTATCTAAAAGAGGAAGATGTGTTTATAGAGACTCAGGCCCTGCTGTAATTCGATATGATATGTTTTTTTTCTCCCGCTGATGCTGATCGCATTCTTATCTTCCGATGGCGGCATTAGAGACTGTGGGGTTTTTGTGGCTGGGAGTCCAGACAGACAGATTTATATATGGCGCAGAATAAATAACGTCCATTCCGTACGCTAATTAATTGTTCGTTTTTTGCAACATCCGCACGCTCTTCCTTGATATTTATTAGTTTGCATTTCGGGTGGCGTGCGTACAAGACTTAGCTGAAAAACTCGTTCGCTGTTTGTATGAAAAATGGCCAGTGCGAAGCAAGAGCAAACATTAATTACCAAACTCTAACAAGGGATTATATTTTAAGAAAACTGGGAGGCGACGCTGGGATAATTAGGGCGACGTTCCCGTACCCATAAATGCTAATCAACCAAACTACTGCACTTTATTATACGTCTACAGCTTTATTTTCGGTGACGCTGAATTCTTTTACCAAAATATTTTCAGCTATAAATTAATAAAAAGTTTTCACATAACGTCAAAATAGATAAGGTGAATATTATTCTGTATTCTGTTCATCACAATATGTTTTCACAAATCGTATACGTTTATTCGCTCCTCTTCTCTAAACATCACAGTAATTTATGACCGATTGCAGCTAATATTTTGCGTTGAAGACACCCAAAAAGTATTTTATTGGTTCATTTCGAAAATCTGGACACGTCAAAAATCCGGATGGGGTCCAGTCCCAATTAATCCGGATTATTGACGCTCTACTGTATAATTGTTAGGTTACTTATTTTTACTGAGTCATTCGTTAGTGGTAACTTGTTTCACACGTACAAAGCCACAGTTTATCAAGTTGTAAGGAATAAGAAGCTCGGAAGAACTATTACAAAATAAATGCAATCTATGTTACACTTTCACATTGCTGCCCTACCAAAAGCTTTAGTATAATTGGCAACTGAATGTAAATTTATTGACGGAAACTATTCCGTTTTCTTTAGCTCAGTTTTACACTTTTTGTCTAAGTCTCTGAATTATACGCTAGGAAACTTAATGATGAATATATCTCCCCGTTAAAATAATTGTAGTCCGTGTGTCTGCTTTTCGAGTGCTGCTAATGCAATTACGTTCGTCATAATGATAAAATCTAGAGTAGAATGTCTATTAAAAGTTCTGGAGTGGATAGTTAGATGGTATGACGTCATTACTGAATATATAAAGTGTAAAGTATCGCAATAAGAAACTTAAATATGCTGGAGTTTACGTTCAACATTTATAACTAATGATAAATGTATAAAAGTTGTATTACATACGGCGTAGGTGATGTAAACAGTAATTAGGAAAGTTTTTCATGTATTTTATAATATCGTAAAGCGCAAAACAAATACATATAGGATTTATTTAAAATATAACCTATACTTTAGTTGTATTCTTTTTGTTTAAAATATCATAAAATCTCAGTTCACTGTAATTAAGCTTAATGGGTTTTTTAACCGGTAATATATTACGACTGAAGGAAAATAAAGATGATTACATTTTGGTGCGAATATAATTAAATTAGGCAAATAAGAAATATTTAAAATAAAATTGTCTCTAAGCCTGTCCTACGTTTCATTGAAAAGGAAAGGATGAAAGTATGGGGTACCTCAAGGTAGCATCCTTGGGCCCATTCTATTTAGTTTATATATAAATAATATAAAAAATGTTTTAAAAGAAAATAAATTTGTAGCATATGCCGACGATGTTACTATTTTAGTTCCTTCTAAAGATACAAATGAGGATCGAGCAGGCATACTATCACGTCTAGAAACTGAGTTATCACAATGGTTTTCTTCTTTGAAACTCGTTTTGAATGTCTCAAAATCTGCTGTAGTAATTTTTTCTACCCGTGAAAGAAATAGTAGCATGCTAATTAGATGCAATAATGAAATATTATTGTTAAAGTTTTAGGTCTAATTTTAAACGAAAATTTAGCATGGATTGATGAAATTGACAACAATTTCAAAAAATTAGCACCCATGTGTTATATTATAAAAAGAATATGGGGTCTCGTGGCCGTGTGCCTGAGTGTCTGTTCGCGAATCTGGGGACCCGGGTTCGATCCCGACCGACGCCAAAAATTACATCGCAATTTAATGGCACAAAATTGACCCCTGTGGAGCACTCTCCACGCTTGTGAGTGCCCGTGAGGTGACGCCTGGTAAGCGCCCACGCAGTACAAATATTCCATCATTACCGATATCTGTGTCTGTGTACGAAGCAGATTGGCACACTCAGCAATGGGTAATATGCCGTGATGAAATATTTATTTATTTATTTATTTAATTGTTGACATATCAGGTATTATACCGGCTAAAATATTTTATTTTGCTAAATTTAAATCAGTTTTAAGTTATGGCATCATCTTTTGGGGATATTCTTCTGCAGCCTTTAAGCTACAAAAATTAGCAATAAAAAATATGTTTAAACTGGGGTGAAGAGAAACATTTAAGCAACAAAAAATATTAACACTGCCTTGCCTCTACATGTTTCCGGTATTAATATTCATAAGAGATAATATAATACAAGAAACAAAACTCAGATGATAATTCTAAAATATAAATTACAATTATGCTACAGCAGTCCAAAAATAATCGGAATTAAATTGTATAATAAACTTCCACAGGAAATAAAAAGTATAAATTGTAAGAAATCTTTTAAACTTAAATTGAAATATTTTTTTATCGAAAAAGTTATTATAGTGTTGACGAATTTCTTAATGATGTATGAGCAATATTTTGTAATTATATTTAATGTACTTCTTATTGATTGTTTACAAATTTGTATTTCATTTATTGTATTCCTTTGACGTGCAAAAATAAATATTATTATTATTATTATTTCTATAAGTTTTAAGATGACGTATCTGCAATCTGCAGGGTGTTGCCATCTTGTGAGGATAATTGCATCTCACAACAGAATGAAAATAAAGGAGTTGAGGGATTGAAGGTTAGTTATCCGATTAGTAGGTAGGAAAAGTAGGGCTATAAGACATGGAATATCTCCCGCGGAGCGACAACATCCCGGGTCTGAGCGACGCGAGGGCGCGCTGCGATCGATAGCAGGCGAAGGACAAGGAGAGTTACAGGGTGCGGCACCGGCACCGACCGCCTAACACACAATTCCCGCCGAATCCGAATCCAAAACATAGGCATAGAGAACAGGGAACTATCACTAAACATTGGGATAAGTATCTACTCCTTTAAGGACGGTGATAACGTTACGGCATATCGAGAGGGAATGTGATTTCACACTTCAATACTTTACCACTCGCAAGGAAAATACTATTACATGAAGAGCTATCTTCTTGGTAACTGAATTATTCTACATCTTTGAAGTTTAACGTAAACGATCACAAAATTGCTTGTTCTGTTTAATTATTAGTATTTGCTTATTAAGGTAACCAAAAGACATATCGTAGTGTTTTACCAATACCATACCGCTACCTTATTAGGAAGAAATACTCTTCGCTTGGAAATCGTAATAAAAAAATATGTTGTCGCCAGCACAATACCTCTCGCCACTTTCGTTAATGGTTACATAACTATAAGGCGCGTGCAGTCATGTGATATTGTTAGCCTTGACAAGCAGAAATGCGGGTCCGTGTCAGAATGACAATTAGTAATTATGTACATAGATGTCAAGATTTTCTAAATTCACGTAGTTAATTTTTTACCAAGAGTGTGGAATTTCCTTGTCGAGGAAAATAAACCACATGGAATTGGAAAATCACTAAATTTAGAATGAGAAATTATGATATTTGACATCTATGTACATAATTACTAGCTATCATTCTGACAGGGACCCCCCATATCTGCTTGTCCAGGCCAACAAAGTCACATGACTGCTCGCGCCCTATTGTATTTAACATATCTTGTATACCTACACTCTACACCAAAAATTCTACCTACCTACGTATTCCTTATATTTAGAATTTTTAATTTTAAATGCATTCTATGAAGAAATTTTGTCCTCTTCTAATTTTTCGAAATGTTTCCAATTCATGTTCGGGATTGAGAGTCTTTTTGAAGGGTATATGTAATATACCTATAATTTTAAATATTTAACTATTAATACAATAAGAAATAATATAATATATGTACTTCCCAGAAATGTCAGTAATGTCTCTGGATTTTTGACACTGACATTTATCTGTCAGTTTTTATTTTACAATTGGTTTCCATGACATTATTTGGGCTGTGAGATTTATTACAACCGATTATTTTACACCTTTTATTTCTTAATTTCTAAATCTATAAAAGATATAACAAAATATTTATATGTATTAGATAGAGAATTTATTCTTCTTTAATAAGCAAGAACAAAAATTTTCAAAAAATAATATTTAGAATTTATTTAAGAATCTGCTACTTCCGGTTGTCCAATTATTACCAAAACCTTTTCATTTCTTCCTAGTTATGTCCGATTGATAAATACGTAGTTAAACAAATATTAAGTATTATTGTTTTTGAGAAATCGTCCTTCCAACCTCCCCACATACATACACAGACATACACACACATACACACACACACACACACACACACACACACACATACACACACACACAGACATCATCGTAAAAATATTAAAATCGGATTGTAGTGACCTCAAAACGTGCTTCATTAAATCTGAATATGTCATTTTTAGCATGAATCCAAAACGTCTCTTAGCGAGAGGTAAAAAGTTATATTATATTTGTTTATTTATTGATGAAAGAATAAGAAATCAAAATTGTTCAAGTTTCAGCGCTTCAGAAATAAAAAGATTTACGTACATGAATAATAATATCTCGAATAATATAAAATGCATTTGAGTTCATGCTATTTCATATTGTAAAAACAAATATACTCTAAGACATTTCCTCTTTCGTATTTCAACTTATCGACCTCTTGGTATCCATACATCTCCGTGTGTTCATTTAAGTCAATGTTGTTCTATTTTGTTATAAATGCAATCTAAATTCAGTTGGAAATCAGGTTGAGAAGTTATGTTTGTAGAGTAAATAAGAACTTGTATGTTTGCAGAGAGCGATAACAGGTGCGCATGTAATACATAAGCGCACCACACCTCCACATGACGGTAAGTACTACTAGCTACATAGGTATTTTTATTTGCGCCCGTGACTAAATAAAAGAAAACATTGTTTGTTTATTTCTCGTTTGGGAATCAGAGTTGGCGGAGTTAGAACCGACGGAGAAAGCGACGCCGTCGACGACTAGCGTCCGTTATGGCAGGGGTTCCCAAACTGCATAAGTTGTTTATCCAGTCTGCAGTATCTTCAAATATGTTTTTATGAAATTTTAATTTTTAAAAACAGCTTGGGAACTGTTTCTACAATGACATCAGGCTTGTTTACTGCTTATTACTATAAATTAACAATGACATGCAAGTCCTGCATCTATTTACCAAAATTTGGAATTTATTTTAGTTTAAACATTATTAAATGCCCCAGTTTATAATTTTTAATTTTCATGTCTTTAAAAATTGGTAAAATTTCAGAATCTAAATATAATTAAAAAATATATAACCCGCTTTTTCGTCCTCGGATTATATAAAAGTACCTAATTGACAACTCTGTCAAAGTATTTATTATTTCTTATAATTATCACACGTTTCTCAGTGCAAGCATGTATTGTTTCTTAGTAAACCTCGCATTTATAGACGAATTAATTTGAGAAGAAAATTTTATTCATTCCATTGTATGAACTAAGTATATAACATATTTAAAAGTAATGAAATCTTTTAATTAGATAAGTATACAAATCATTCTTTATAGGAAGGTATAGAGTAAAATTACTTTAAGAATGTGACACTGACCTCATGACAACTGCGCGAAGTTCGTGACGTGTACATGCGAAGCCAAAGCTGTTGTTATGGCAACGTCAAAAACGTGTCTACTGCGCAATGACGATAGTATCTCATTCTTGAAGTAATTTTACTCTACCTACTCGTATTTGCTTCTTCCTACATTCATATACTTTTGATATTAGAGAAATATTTATTTTTTGCATATTTTATTGCATTTAAATATGTAGGAAGCATAGTTATTTGAAATAGCAACTGTAGGGAAGAAATTAGGATCAGATTACCCAGGGAAAGGCAGGAACTAACAAAAAGGCGCATCAATATAGAACTCCGAGAATGGATGCGAAACATAGACCTTGAGGAAGAAGAAAAAAGTATTTGGAAATTTTTGAGATGTGGTTGTGACGATGGTCGGATAATTGGATGGATAGAGAGAGAGATAAAGGGTGAGAGAGAAGGAGGGAGATAGAGCCATGAGTGAAGTTTTGAGAAATATTGGAGGAGACTAGAATTTTGAAAGTAATAAAAACGAGGTTGAGTAATAGAAGGGAAAATGTATGGCAAAAGAAGAGGAAGAAGGAAATTTAAACAAATATTAAGGAGGGAAGGAAGGGGTTGAAGAAAGATTCACAAGATAAGACTGATGTGGAGGAAGCACTTCCTCTGAGCCCCGGAGACCGGCCCAAAGACAGAATTTACTAACAATGGGGTTTGTGACCAAATTTCTATTTTTACATATTATGATAATAAACAAAAAAATACCTGTATCTTTTTAAATCGATTAATTTACGAGAATATAATTCTTAAAAATTTGGGGAAGGGATACGCGATGTGAGCATGGTAGAATCGTGGAAGAAGACGAATAGAGTGAGAGGAAAAGAGATAGTTATAAGCAGCCGTCGTCATGCCACACCTACCAAAAAAAAAATCTCGACGCTGTTCGGCTGATCTATAACTATCTCTTTCCCTCCATTCTATCTGTCTTCTTCCACAATTCTACCATATTCACGTCATATATACCTTCTCCAAAACATTAAATTGTTAATAACAATATTAATACAAACTAATATTTAGTTTTTATATTTTATGACTTTTATATTGAAATTCGAATATGGTCACATACCCCCATTGCATCCAATAAATCATAATACATTTAATATAATTATAAGCGCTATTTTGTGGTTTAAAATGTCAAGTTCATTACAAGAAATGTGAAAATTATCTTTGGTAAATTCAAATTTATCTTTCGTTTCATACAAAAATTATTCCTGTCAAGGTTATTCTTTGATTAAAACTTTATTGATTCTCTTTTAAAGCTAAAATAGGTGTTTTCTGTGTGTAAAATATACGGTATGATCCATGAGAGTGAAGTTTGTGGACCCCTGCGTTAAGGGTTAAGTCAATGAACGTGCGCAAAGAGGAGGAGAAAAAAAAGCTATTTCGCTACAACAAACGGCGGAACGCGGAACGGAGAATATCTGCTATCGAAGATTGATGAAGGCGCATTTAGAAAAGTCGTGGAAATTCAGACGTTTAGCTTGCGTTTCGACACCTCTAATGCATAATAAATGGATGCATTTGCATTTTAATTATAATTCGTCTTACGTTCGCGTTTACTTCTACATTCTGAGGCGCGCTTTGATACCTAACGTTAATGCTAACGAAATGCCTTTGCGACTCACGGTAGTTTTGTTACCAACTAGAATTTCTAACTAGA
Organism: Harpalus rufipes; assembly: GCA_951394225.1. Classification (NCBI taxonomy): domain Eukaryota; kingdom Metazoa; phylum Arthropoda; class Insecta; order Coleoptera; family Carabidae; genus Harpalus; species Harpalus rufipes. The sequence continues at coordinate 37,807,526 of OX596284.1, read as the reverse complement.
TTCTGCTTAACGCTAATTTCATTTCCTTCTGCTCCACGTACTAATTCCATAACTGTGTAACTCTCAACATATTAAAACTGCCTCGCATACACTGCCTTAGACATTGCAAACATTTCTAACAAACTACACAAATAACTTTATAAATAAATAAAGATAACGCCACGCCTTGTCACAGAAGTGGATAAGAAGAACCGAATATGTAAATTATAGTAAAACTAGGGCAAGCACAGTTAATAAATGAATGAGTAATCGTCTAGTACTTTCGATGTTAAGATGTATGTACATTCCGTGTTGCTTATTATTATTATTCATAAAATACGGCCTATTTGACTACATATGTCAAAAGAATAATTATTTATACGTTATTATTTTCTTACAATCAAAGTAACCTTTGTTTGTTGCTATATAATTGAAAAAGTAAAAACAGTGTAATAAAATATGATCTAACAATACTGTGTGACATTTATCATTTATTTAGTATTCACTAACATGAATTTTAGATCTAATTTGTGCGTTTTGTAAAAAAATCTGGATATTGGTGAAACCGCATAGTTGCTTCGTCGAATTTATTATTATTTATTTATTAATTTACTGTCATTGTTTGCCTAGAAATGTAACAGAAAAAATAAGTTCCGTCATCAAAGAAAAATAGTATAAATGTTGTAGACCACTAGTGACCAGATGCACCATTGATACTTGATTTTAAACTTGGCTCAACCCTTTCGGCACGGATTTTATTTTTTACGAATTCAATTATTTTCATACGTAATATAACAAGTGATATGATTATCATCGATGATATTCTCGAGTGAAATCGAGCTGCAGATTTCACGAGTCCGAAGGACGAGTTGAAATGTGCTGCTTCGATTTCACGAGCAATATCTTCGATTATTAATCATATCACGAGCTTATATTTAATGAGAGAATATAATGAATGTTTGCAATCTAGCCTAACCTAACTTTTGATATACATATTCATATTGTATTAAAACATGGTACTTACGAGTTTTATTTAATATTTCGGAGTTTGAATTATTGTTATTATTTATTTTTATACTCAAAATTAACTGTCAATGTCATAAATAAAGAAAACAAATCCCTTAGTAACGACTATAAATACGGTGTTTATTTCCTTGTTTTTTATCATCGCTGTGATAAACGCGTAGCTAGGGAGATTCTGAATGTTGATTGGCGGAAAACATGTCACGTGACTAAGGAATTATATTCTCAAGGAAATATGATTTTCCTATAAAAGCATGTAATGATCCACCATACTTTTGAAAACAAAGAAAATATGTTACATAATAAAAATCGCTAGTTTTTTAAAAATATATGCGGGACATATATATCCCTCTAGGATTTAGTGTGGGACATACATATTCCAACAGTAGAAACAGTGAATTTATAATTATTTTTTACTCGTAAAATATATTTACAATTACTTTTCAAAAAACAAATTTTGTGCAAAGCAACTTTATAAGGCACTCAAATAATTTGAACCTCCTCTCAATTATAAATTCAATATGGAAAATAATAACAATTTGCATATAACTTAAAACATATACGTTCATATTTGCTAGTATTCTTCATTCGATTTTACACAAAACACCCATACATGTGGCCACAATTCCGATATTTTTAGTTATAACTACTCACCAGCTGATGGGTTTCAGCAGTGCGACCAATAACATCTCGTTTCGTTTCGATACGATATTGTCAATATAAGGAACACTTAAAATTTAAGTGGCAATGGTGCAAGCAGGTATTACATGTTTAATAATTATGGATGAAATACATGTTAAAATATATGTAGCGAGCATCTAGAGAAATAGAAGAATTCCTAGTTTTGCCAAATAATAACAAAGAAGTATAATTTGATATTACAAACGAAATATCATTTGAAAAAAGCACGCAGGGAAAATAAGTATTCCGTATAAGTCAAAGAAAAAACAGGTATTTTCCTAACAAATTAGATACGGGAAATTACGTGAAGTTTTGGAAAATATATTTTAGATACATGACCGTCAAAAACACTGTCTTCTTTTTTTAGAAAAAAAGAATTAAAACTTATTATAACATGTTTTTCCCATTTTTTTAATGTAGCAATTCTATACTTAGACATATTCAAGGGCAGTCATGTATGGACATAAAAAAGCAAGACGCCGGGTTTGGTCATACAAAAAGAAGAACTTTCTACCTCTTAATATGTAAAAAAGAAAACAAAAGCCCGTTCATTAATAACATTGTTAGTAGAAAATAATGCTTACTCATAGAACAAATAATAAAAGTGATGATAAAATTAACAATATTGATTATCACGTCAATGTATGCAGCATGTCTGAAAACAAAAGCAGTTTCAACCTGGGCGATCTGACAGAGCCCAGGTATACAGTAGTTCATTGTTTCATCTAGTCATGGGTCTGCTCGGCGCTCGGCACTTGTTTATCGAACCAGAGCAACAAGAAGAAATAACAATACGTGACCTAAAAATATGATTAAGTACGTTCATAAAATCATGAGCACGAATTCGATACGCTGAAGCAGACTCGAGATCGTGATCCGACGCGAACCGAGGACTCGCGGAAACACACGACATCTCATTTACCAAACAAGAACTGTTTATTTTCATATTCGATATCATTTCATTTTATTTCCATCTTGTTTAACATGTAAATATTTATCTTACAATAATTTTACTGTGTAACCGAATGTGATTACTCAAGAAATGTAAATCGTATGTTTGGAATTAATACATAGATAATGACTTGCTGCTTATTTTAGAATACAGCAAATTGGTTTATCCTTCATATGTAATCTGATCTGTTTACTAATAAAATCAGCTTATTTTGCATTAAGCCGCTATTAATGACACCGTTTATGATGAAATGATCAAGATAAATCATTTTTTGTCCTATGCGGACTGTTTTGAAACAACGACGGTTTCTGCAAAGGATGTACACTTCACATTGTTTAAGTTTCCAACGATTAAGATATTACTGCCATGGAGATGAACGGGATAGTGCTGACGCTTCCAGGATCCAGGGTTCAAATCCCGCCAAGGTTACGGATGTTTGTATGTATATTTATTATCGCATTTTTATCAACAAGAATTAAGAAAAGCAGCAGCTATAAGACAAACCATTTCATATTCATCTATCAATGCTTCCATATTAAACTGACTCTAAAAGGAAAGAGTACCTTTTCGCAATTTTAAAGTAACAGTACTGTCTACTGGGGGTACTAATGGGTTAAAGTACATTTACAATTTAAACCCAGTACCGTTTAACATTTGTTTAAAATTGCATGTATTCTACTGTAACTAATTGTAGTCGGCACACTTCGACTTCGAAGAACAATTCGACTCGGAACTTACAAGCCACAAGGTTTTAATTGAAATCGAAAATGATTTTTTTTATTGTTTACAAAGTTAATTTTTTCCATTATTATTCCACCCGTATTAATAAATTGAGCAAATAATACAGTGTGTAAAAAAACATAACTCGGAGTAGGCTATGAAAAGTACATTCAATTCAAAAGTTAATTTATCCTGAAATTCATTGTAACAGACAGGTAAAGAATATTGCCATTCGCCGTTTTCTAATTTCTTTCAATTTCTAAAATAAGATTCAAGAAGAAAAGTTTTGATTTCTTTAGATAACATGACAATATCTCATCTCAGTGACATTTAATTAAATAATTTTAAATTACGACACACGTTTCTTTGTTCATAGACTACTCCGAGTTAGTTTTTTGTTTGTTAAAGTACTGCTATTTAAGTACTTAAGTACCAGTACCACAGCCTAAATACTTAAACACTTAAACGTAAGTAGTAAGTACTGAAATTGTTAAAATATTTAAGTCTTAAGTATACAAGTACTTGTTAAGAGTATTCAGTACTTTTCAAGTATTTACTAAAAAAGGAATAATCTAAGTATTTCATATAAGAACAATTAATTATCAATACACATATCTATCAATATAACATAACTAAAAACCAGATTTGGTACAATTTGTTAAATGAAAAAACTGAAGATAGGTACCTAAATATCAACTTAAAGTAATTAAGTATTTTTTATTGGTATTTAAGTACCATTTTAAGTAGTAAGTACATGTATTTTAGATGTAGTATTTCAAAATCAAGTGCTTCCGGTAGTATTTTGGAAGTACTTACGTAGAAGTACCATATACCGCGTTAGTACTAATTTTGGTACTTGAGTATAACATACTTAAGTACTACCGAGCTCTGCAATAGAAAACGAGAAAGAATTACAAATAAGTTAGATTTTATAATTTGATTATATTAATTATTGAAACTTAATGCACAAAATGCAATAGTAACAAAATAATAAATTCTGTAATGGAAATTGTGTATGATATATTTTAAATTACAATTTAAATTTGCATTGTTTTGAAACGGTCCGTGTAATAGCGCTGCAAAATGACGTCAGCATTTGACATTACTACTATGATGAATCGTTACTCTATAGCGAAGTAGTAGCACCTACATGAACCCGATTGTGCCAATATCATAAAAATCGATTGCCATCTAGTAATGTGACCATTTCTATCGCATATGCGTTTTAAAAAACAAAAATTAGCGAGAGCAAGAGAGATATGGATAGACTAAAAAATATGTATTTGTGTTTATTAGAATAACCTCTACAAAAAATTATAAATTAGTGAAATACCCTACTGACGACAAAATATTTAAAATGGAAGCTTCGTACGACAAATGATATTAAGATCACAATTTCACAATTTCCACTTTAAGTTGAAATTAAAAAAGCTTCAAATTGGTTGTAAATGTACTATAATAAAGCAATACTTGGCAACGGTGCTTGGAATAATCCATAACATTGACATTTGAATAAAAGTTGTCATAAAACATGGAAGAAAAGCGTGTTAATTACAGCAAGCAAATCTTTATGAAGGCACGGAATATTTGCATAATGAGAAATGTTTCGAGTTTTTCCACGAACTGTTCTTTGTGACATCACTTTCTAAAAATAGTTTAGTTTGAAATAAAACAGTTAATTATGCTCATAACAGGTTTAGTTAATTAAAAGCTATGGAGGAATTCTTCCTCCCACAAGTATGCATGGAGAGGAGAGGATGTTTTTTGTCGGTCTGGATTAGATTCAGGCTCAGAGGGCGCGCTCCTCTCGTTCTCACCGCCTGCATTATTAACTGCGCATTCCGAACTTGCAGCCCAAACCTAAAGTAAGACGTATGGAGCGTGGAGCGTGACGTCAGAGATTTATGCGTGAACGAAGCGTGAGCATATACGAATACCAAGCATTGATCTATAACTCTTAATATCATATGACAATGGGGACTATCTATCTACTCGCATAGGAGTGTACAGGGGATGCATCCCATACGTTAAGTTCTCTATAGACACGGTTAATTCCTTCCAAAAAAATCCGCGTAAGCTGAAAAATATTGTACTTTAGTAAGTTTTTAAATACAATTGGTACGAATGTTTAAGCTTGACACAAAAATCAGTTTCAAAGTAGAGAGCCATATGTTTTGGGAATAAGTACCGACAATAGGGTAGGTAGTTACCATATGTTAAAATTTAATGAAATTCTTATTTTTACTTCCTTGTACGTAAGTAAAGGAAGTATTGTAATCGCGAAAAATTTCGGTTTTCAGATTTCAGCGGAAATATCCATTTTGATCATCCCGGAATCCATTTTGACTAATTTCGTCGTGACGTCTGTACGTACGTACGCCCGTACGTACGTCCGTACGTACGTATCTCGCATAACTCAAAAAACGGTAAGCCGTAGAAAGTTGAAATTTTGTATTTTGATTATTACACACTTTCCAGAAGTGGCACTTTACATGAAGCCTATAATAGATTTTAATAAAAAACTGTTTTAAAATATAATCCAAAACTTTTCAAATTTGATATACAAGACTTTTATGTCAATTAAAATAACATAATAGATTTTGGTTAAAATAGGCTAACCGGAAGTGGTACATTACTTGAAGTTGTTAACAGTTTTTCTTGAATAAAATGATTTTATTTTGATTTTAGAAATAAATGCTTCAAATAAAAGTTTTAGGGAATTAATTTCTGCGTCTAGCACAGTATTATTAAATTAGCCCTTTGTATAAGCGAGAAATGTAAATTTATAAATTATATACTTTTTGTTTTTGTAATAAAGCTTGCTATGGATTAGGACAAAAAATAAAAAAAAATGTTCATGTCAAATTACGTTAAATACGTGCAATTTTATGATTCGTACAATAACAAATATTATATTTTTATTGTGAAATTAGTCATATTCATTGTTGTAATCAAATATTTTTTTGTTGTAATCAAAACTCTCTTTAAAAAGAACCGGGTTAGATTATGGTCGCTATATATCTTACTGTTTTGAAGTTAAAATTAATATTTTGTAATTTATTTGTTAAAAAAATATGTATAGTTTAATAATCGTACAAGGAAGTCATGTGGTGTCCACATCAGATTTTTTTACAATATATGACTCAGAATAAGATATATACTGTAATAAAATTCGCCATTTATTATGTAAATATTTCAAAAAAGTTATTTAAAATATTAATGATTGAAATCGACCTCTTCTCTGTGACGTCACGCTTACAAACTTAAAGCCGCAAATGTCGCTAGTGTCGTTTTACAGCGATGGGATGTGACATGTCAAAGTGACAGTTGATAGTGATACTGACGCCGTGGACATAACCTTGTTTCTATTTATCAATTGTAATACAAAACGTCGTTACAAAACTTGCTCAAACAAAAATAAATAACTAAAAATACGTGCTAACTTCACAGTAATCTAACCTAACAAACAAGTTCCCTTTACCCCGCAAGACATACGTCGCAAAATATCTTTGTCATACTTCGAGCAGCACGTCGGAACTAAGTTGCAACGGAAACCGCAAGGGTAATGTCACAGTTTTCATTTAAAAAAAAATGTGCAAAATAAAAAATATGGAAAATTTAAATTTAAAAATACTTGCTTCTAATAAAAAAAATCAAAACAGGCGAAACTACCCCATTGCTTCATTTTAAATTAGTTTTTTTTTTCGAATTTTACTGTGGTGCAAGTACATAGGTACGATTGGACCTTAATATAGAAAATCCAATTTTGTCACTAGTTTTTTATTATGAATATTTCTATCTTTCTAAGAACGATTTGCATGTTGACAACTAGTGCATATGTTCAGATTTTACTCATCTTGTACGTAGACGAATTTGAATAGACAACAAAATATATGCAAAACAAATTTAAAGATGTGTATATGATGTGTATGTTACCTACAACTTGAATTATTGGTTCTAAGAATTGATCTATAATCACATATATGATTCATATATATTTAAAAATGTGTTGTTCTTTAAAAATCCGTATTTTACTATTAAAAACGTCTTGCACATTGTTTTCATTTTTAACTTTAATCGATAGAGACCCGTATTTTCTATTTTTCCTCAAATCGATCTTTAATAACGAAAAAAAATGCAATTAAAAATAACATTGTTCAAAACACAGCTGATTTCTCACGCCTTGTGCTTCACCTAGTGACGTTGCAATTCATCAATGGCCATTTGGATTTTCATACTAGATTTTAAACGTCAAAGTGACATTTAAAGATAACCTAAAATGTAAGTAAACATGTCGATGAAACGTTATTTTGTGCCATCGTGCCAAAATACTAGCGAAAATACATTCAATTCAATTTCGCGCGTGCTTTTCTATAGCTACGTAAACAAACTTCTTGCGTATAATCTCAAATCTTTACAAAGAAGCAGAGCTGATGTGCGCGTGAATAACTTCAGGAAAAATGAAAATTTTATTTATAAAAATGAATAGAACGATGTTATTTATCTTTAAATACTTTTAACTTACTACGCATTGTGGGTTAAAAAAAAATTCACTGCCTTTTTTTCTTTAATGTAATTAATAAAAAAAATATTTAAACGCTGTACATTTAATGTACGTACAAGAATATATTCGTGCAAATTTTAAATAAATATGAATCTACATTTTTTAAAGAAAAATGTAACAATGCACTCCCATGATTAAGAAAAAGTTCTTTTAATATATAAATTTAGTAAAGTATGGTTATTATTTCCAACATATAAAAGTAAATATTATCATGCGTTATGCATAATTTATAAATACAGTTGAATTTACCTAAGAAGAAAATTCCACTCATTCCATTGTAGGAATTAAGTATAGGTATTCCCTGCAATGAAATCTTAAGAATTGCATACAATTAGTCTTCATACGCAGGTTCATTACTCGTTCGGATGATACTTATTAACTTCTTTGCTAAGTTCATATGCATTGTGTAATTAAACCATTTAATAAACAATAATTCTAGTTTTGTTTCACTTTTAAAAACAGATATTTGTGTGGGTTGTCCTGTTTCATGACAATTATACAGCGTTTTAATTAAGATAATAACGTTGGTTTAAGGTAGTTGTCACTCGAGTGTACCTATTCAAAAACTTGTTCTATGTTCAAAATAAAAATTAAGTTAATGCAGTTTATATTTGCAATAACTTATATTTTTTAACATTATATTATATAAACAGATTGCATCAAAATAGTTAAAAGCTAATATCAACGACTGTAACATATGAATTTTCTTTATTTTTCCGTAGAAAAGTTTTTTTTTGAACTGTACCACTCGCACTAACACATACACAAATGTCGTATTTCAATGTTGAAGAATAACTGTGGCATCGTCGTATCTAGACATTTATTGGTACATTCGGGTATAAAAGTAATAAGATATTTTAAGATATAATACTAATTCTAAACTACAAATGGAAACTGCAAAACAAATTAATATATTTCTTTCTTAAAATTACAAAAGTAGTATTATACCGTTTAAAGTTTTCATGCTTTTCACGTAAAATACCAATTTCAAAAATATTTCTTTCGAATGTACGTCTGAAATTCCTTTAGCCTAAGATCACCTCTTATTCGCTAATACCAAGCGGGTGTTAACTTAACTGATACTTCATCTGAAACGCTTGTACATGGTTGTCAAGTATAATTCTACCTATTTATCATATCTTCAGATTAAAATTTTCTAGAGACAATAAAATTAAATCTGGGTGGTAAATAATTTTCTAATTTTTACATAAAATCCGTTAATTAGTTTACTATAACATACTAGTTTTTCGATTAAATGTCATAGTGGATATAAAAGTTATAATTTAAAATGTTGTGTTTATTTTGCCATTTCCTATTCTTCACGTGTTAAAAAGGCCAAATTTAATTGCAAATATCTCAGGTACCGCTCGGTCAATTGTTTTAAAACTTGTAGAGCAGGTATATTATACTTCAGTTGAGATGTACTTAAAATTTCAATTAATTCTGTTGAAAATGATTTCACGATATAACTACCTTAAGAAGAGATTCAAATTCTGCACTCAGATGCAAACAGAAATCTTAACAGAGAAAAAATGTCGATCCAAACTGCATTTTACACAATTTTAAATTCATCATTGTATCAAGAAACAATGGTTGCAGTTTAACCAAAAAATCTATTGAGGGATGCACAATACCTCTCGCCATTTCCATTTTATGTTACATAAGTATCATATTTAACATTTCTGGTATTCTTTGTATTTAGTTTTTTTTTTGTTATTATTTTAAAATCATTCTATATGAGGAAGTCTTCCTTCCAATTCATTGACGGGATTAATATTATTTATTTATTTTTCGTACCCGAACCATATACTCGTATACATGTATTTATTAAAAATACATAATAAGAAATTAGTAATATTTCTGAAGGTTATATGTAATATATGTATAACGATATTCAATAAATAATAAAATAAGACATAGAAAAGGCTTACAGTAATGTCAATAAAACAGTTGATTTTTGACATTGACATTTATCTGTCAATTACGAACATTTGAATTTGACAATTGGTTTCCTTGTTTGGAGAGTGAGATTTAATAAAAACAAATTATTGTATATATTATATATTTTATCTATAAATCGATCCCGACCGACGCCAAAAATTACTTCAAATTTTAATGGCATTAATTGACCCCTGTGGTGCACGCTCCACGCCAAAATTGAGTGCCCGTGAGGTGACGCCTGGTAAGCGCCTGCACGGTACAAATATTTCATCATTACCGATAACTGTGTACAAAGCAGATTGGCACACCCAACAATGGGTAATATGCCGTGATATATTTATTTATTTTATTTATCTCTAATATTTGTAAAAACATAATTTTTCGAAAAATATTATTTAGAAGTTTTTTTTTAAGAAACTACTACTTCCGGTTGTCCAATTGTTACCAAATCTGTTTAACTCTTCCCATAAATGTCTGCTTAAGGAATACGTATATTGAGAAAGTCCTGCTAGGGAGAGGTAAAAAGAACAAAGTAAATTTTATTTATAAATAATGACAAGCACAAGAGGTCAGTTCGTATGTGACTTACGTGAGTGATTTTCACGATTTTCACATTGGCCATTGCGAAACTATTGAAATTGTGGAACCTTGTCTTGTTCTGTTTTGCGAGAGTATATCGGCGGATGTGATTACTGTCAATAGCAGAGGCTAGCGTCGTTTCCGGAAATTTGTTTAAGCCATATAAGCGTTTAACGGGCGCCATATTTAACCGCACTGACGGGATTCCGTTCGAACGCTCGATAGAAGTCATATGTCATCAGATTTTCTTTCCAGGCCTGTTTTTCCTTGTGAATGCCATAAGGTCACGTACAAAAACGAATGCACACTCGTCCGTTTTTAATGTTATATCGGGCAATTTCGCTATTTCATGCTGTCAGCCTGTCCCTGTCCGACGTTGTTTTTCTCCCTTCTTGACGTTTTTCACAATTGGAAACACCAAATACATCATACGTCTTTATTTATTCCCCTCACGGAGGACGAACCATCTAGAAAGAGGATATTCTCCTTACCGAAACAGGTACAAAATAAGATCATGGACATCGTGCTTCAATAATAAATGGTTGAATACTTTCGTTTTAGACAAAATATAGTACCCATGGTATAGGAAAATGCATCGTTATCTTTGTAGATTATGGATGTCTCATTATTTGTATTAGAATATTACGCAACAAGTGTGTAACGATGGCTATAATTTAGAAGGATGAAATTTGCGACTCACGCCGAATCACAAAAATGTATTATTATAATGGCAAATTTGTGACTGGATAACGATCAATAAGTTACGAATAATAACACTATTATAACTGTAACATATTAGGTGTGTGTTTTGATGAGATACACTGTTAAAGAATAAATATACAATCGTATGATGTATGTAGGTACGAGGGTTATTCAATAAGTAAAGAGACAAATGGCTATAGCTCAAAAACGGTTTATTTCTTTCTTTCAAAATTAAGGTTATTTTTCAACATTCTTTCGATTTACCCCGAAGCCACTTTTGCACCGCTTCCTTAACTTCCTCATTGTTAGCAAATCTTTTTCCACGTAGGGCGTCTTTGAGTGGTCCAAACAGGTAAAAATCAGATGGGGCGAGGTCGGGACTGTAGGCAGGATGAGGTAAGACCTTCCAACCCAATTCTTGAAGCTTATCACGGGTCAGCTGGGCTGTATGAGGACGGGCGTTATCGTGCTGAAGAATGACTCCTTTTGATAAGAGTCCACGGCGTTTGCTCCTGATAGCTGGTCTAACTTTGTGTTCTAGCATCTCAGAGTAGTATTGGCTATTGATAGTTCGCTGATCTTCAAGGAAATCGCAATAGACTGGACCCTGTGAGTCCCGGACCAGAAACTTCCACTGGACGTCCACATCGGGCTTCATCACCTACACTTGTTCGGCCAGTTTTAAACCGATCAACCTACTTGTAAAAATTCGCACGGTTCATACAACTTTTACCGTACTGTATTAACATTCTAGAAAAAATTTCACTTGGTTTTACACCTTCTGCGACTAAAAATCTAATGACTGAGGGCTGCTCTTCTAAGGTGCAATCTTCTAGTGGACTTGACATGGTGAACTGAAAATTTTGAGGTTATGTTGACATAAAATGATGAAACAGCTGATCAGAGCATATCCCAAGGTTGCCAACTAACACCCCTGAAAAGATTGTACACATTCATTGAATAGTTTTACAATTATAGAATTTGTCTCTTTACTTATTGAATGACCCTCGTATATTCAAAGAAGCAAATAAAGAATACTACACTCGCCAATGTTTTCATTAAACAAGTACACCATTTTTTTTAACGCACGTCTCATTTGTAAAGTCAAGCAACCAATAAAATTGCTTATGACTTTAAACATTACATACAATCTTTCAATCGCTTATAGTTTGCGAACGAAGTGTACTCGATTTAAATACAATGATATTAACTAATTTTCCGCATATAAACAATAATCTACGGGCAAATATATGACAAAAGTCCCAAAATTTTTCATTCCAACACTAAATAATATAATATGTATGTTAGAATTATCTATAAAACTAAGGGTAAGGGTAACTGACAATATACACAATTAATTGCCATCTTAAATTTTATTACTTTAATGAAAAATATTTGCGAATTATTAAAGACGTAAACAATTGTCACATGCAGACAATGGTTTATTTGAAAATAAATTATTATTAAACCTAAGAATTTTTTTGTTATAATAATGTATCCAATTCTATACGCTCTATTAATACTTCATATTAAAATTTGTTGAATTGGAGTAATAATCATAGCATCCAGAAGTTTATTTATTCTTGTTTTTAATATAATTGTAGGTGGTACTTTAATAAATTAATATCACTTTGCAAATAATTTTACTAAAAAGTAAAATGTAATATAGTAATTAATTGAATATATTGTCAGTTTCCTTTACCTTCAGTTTTATAAATAATACTAACATTAATATTATTGTTAAAATGATAAATTCAGGTAATAACATTATATTTAAATCCAGTACAATTTATTAATACATAAAATAAAAAATGCCCAAATATAGTCTTGACTATTGTTATTCTAAAAATTTATTTCTTCTTGCTGTTAATATATTTTTTTCAGAGGGTATGAATACATTTGGGGTTGGGCTCGTACAATTTTAATTATCAGATATTAGATATACTCATTTTGAATAAATGCCATGAAACAAAAAAAGTGATAAAAGTAAAAAAAATCCACTTGTCAAAAAATTGATCGATTTCAACTTCCTTCGCTTGATGAACTTCTTGTAATTGACAAGTGTAATAAAGACATTAGATATGTAAAACTATTTGCTTTCTATTTGATATATAGTAGTTGTAGTAATGAAAGAGAAAATTGCCGTGGACAAAACATAACCTCAATGAGGTGTATCCGCACGTGTGATGAAATGAACACGTCCGGTTGGTGCGAAGTGGCCACCAGCCAGCCACCAGCCACCAGGACGCATGAAAATTACCAGCTCGCAATTACATTGTTAAACAAACACGGGGCTATTGAATGCCGAGATCGCCAGAGATCTACGCGGAAGATAACCACCTATTATGCTGTATTAAATATGTCTGCCGATCGTGTAGTGTCGATTTGCGCACGCGTGCATAGATACCACATAAGAATATTGAAATCATATGAGATTGATATTATACAGATCAAATTTCCCGAAAAATGGTTTGATTTGCAAAAAATGATTAAAAGATCCAAATATATTCGCGACTGAAATTAAGAATCAGACGTCTATTACCCAGTGAGATACTAAGTAATAAAAGGCGTTTACTTGGTTGATATGTGCAAGCATTTGAGGACTTTTTTTGCTGATTTTAACAATTTCATAATTTATTTCTGAAAACAAAATTGAATTCAATTAATTTTAATATTTTTACATGAACCTCATTTGGGCAACGTTATATTTAAAACCAAATTTGAGAAATGTTTAATTAATGAGTAAATTAAGAATGTGACGGAAAATGAAGAGAATAAACAAACTGAAAACATCTGTTATTATTTAACTGATGATTTTATTTATTTCACTGTCATAAACAATGTTTTTATCCTACTAATTCAATAACTGTTATATTTTTGACGTTTGAAATAATAAGGACAAATTATTGTTGGAAAACAAAAAATATTTTCTTTGAAATGGTGTAACTTTCTAACATGGCATCTATATGAGATTTCTAATTCTAACTTTGGCATCGTAACTCAAAATTTAATAGCTACAAAAAAGAATTTAACATCGCCATTCGAAAAAGCTTAAAAAGTGCCTTAAAAAAGTGTAAACCAAAATTCATTATTATATCATACTTGAAAGTTATTTGCAAAGATATAAAACTCAGCGAAATTTATATTTTTTTACTATATCTACTGGCCTATGCCTTATTCCCGGACAAACAATACATCACGAAAATGACTTCCTAACGTTGTCCCAACTGCTGTCCAATTTTACCAGTTTAGTCAGGCCCTTATTACCGTCTAGGCCCATAAGGAACTTAGGGCCTGCTTTGACATGTGCTATAAAATAATTTTTAATTTACCTACTTTATTTTTCAATTTTGATTTCTTATTTAAAGGATCTATTTACTTTTTAACATGACCAATACAATGTACAATTCATGCAGACATAGTTTTGTTTCCTAGACTTATTAGTGGATAATGATTAATTTATAGAAAAGCTCGGCTCAGGCGTCGATTTTTCAGAATTCTATCCGACGCCCCGCGCTCATATGGGCACACTCAAATATCTAAGAAAATTTGATAATATAGAATCTTTTTTTACAAAAATTTTGAGGCCCCATTAATAACATATTCCCGAGGCCACGCAAAATCGCCAGTTGGCCCTAGGGAGGAGTACTATATAATTGATCAGTTTTTTCTTTAATAAATAAACTTACATTATATAATATACAAAGATATGTACTTATTTTTAACTATAAAGAGGGAGAGAGACCCGAAAAAAATGTTGCCTAGGGCCCGGAAATATGATAAAAAGGTCCTGAGCTTCGTATCTTTTAGTTTTAAAGTTCCAGAGTTAAACACATTATCTTAGACATCCTGAGAATGAAGTCATGGTTTGATTTTCAAGTACAAAGAATAAGTAAATAATTTCTCTGCCAAGATCCAGGATGTAGGTTATTATTATTACTATGTATTCATGGAAACAAAAATAAATTATTTGAAATTTTGTACTTTTGAAATGCTGCTGTTAACGAGTAAATACTCGAATATAGTTTTTGTGGCATTTCAGAAAAAACAAAAAGCTTTTACAAAAAATAACATCACAGTTCTATAATTAAAATTTTCTGAATTTTTGTAGTGTTTTTACTTTTATTATTCATTCCTACTTTAAAAACAACTACAGTAAACTAAAGTTGGAAGAATCCTTGTTCCCATAATAGAAGAAATTCTTCGTGATAATCGTGCAGATGAGGACTTTGGAAATGAATCTAAATCAATATTTCTCTCTGTTATTTATGAGAGGTTGGTAAAAGGAAGAAGTTCGTACAAGGTCATAAATATGAATTGGGAATAAAATTTGTAGAGTTGGTATTCTGTGGTGGTTTTTATTATTTGTGGGTGGAGACTTGGCAGCCGACGATGTTAATGCCAAACGCGGGAGACCGTGGCGTAAACGTGTGCCCGCTCTTTTTACGAGTTCATTAAATTATGCCGAGGAACGTGTATGTATCCCAAACTCATTTTACGGAGAATTGCTACAACTTAAACTTCAACCCCAAATGTTGGAACTACATACATCCAGGATAATTTCACAAGTTTCTAGGAGATGGAGAATAGTAATGAAGTCAATGACATTGCCAACGTTAATATAATTAAACATGGCGGACAATGTAAAAAACTTGTAAACTCATTGCTGTTTAATTTAATTTATTACACAAAAGTGATCCCTACGGGGCACTCTTATGATAATTTTCCGAGGGGTAAGTCACTCTTACAATCGGTGTACAAATCGCCTACAATCACATAACAGTCATTTACAATCTTTGTACAATCCATACAGTCAGTTTACAGTCAACCGTACAATCTTACAATCACCATACAGTCCTAACAGTCAGTATACAGTCGCTACAGTCACGCTTACAATCTCTGCAGTCACACTTACAGTCTCGGTAGTCACACTTACAATCAGTACAATCGTACTTATACAATCATCGCAAGTCAGTCTCACCCGGTCTAATCGCAGATCGTTTTGTTGATTTTAGTAATACTAAAAGCAATACACTGGTGATTTGTGTTTATGATTGTATTCAATATAAAGTGAAGTGCATAGTATCAGAGGCTTGGATAAAGCTGTGTTCTTTATTTTAATTATGTATTTACTTATGTTAACATTAGGTCTTCTTGAAAAAAAATAAAAATTAAGTGTTAAGAAGTTACGAACATTGAAACCAGGATTGATACTGATTTTTATTTTGAGTTTGGTGGCGATTTAAATTGGGCATATCGTGTATTAAGAAAGCTTGGGCATGTATTTTACTAAATCAGATGATAGCTGGATAAAAGTGACCATAAAAGAAGGATCATATTCATCTCCAATTAAGGAAACCACGGATACCTCGTTGGATCCACTTCTACCTCATTCTGATATTGAATCTGGTGAAGATTTAGGTAAATATTATGTCAATTTGTTATGTTCAGACCCGGGATAAAATGCACGATTCCCAGCAAAGTTTGTTATAATTATTTTAAAAATTATTAATTAGGTATCATTTTTTATGCAGAATCACACAATAATGAAGACATGAAGAGAGAAGTGAAAACTCGAAAGAATATAATAAGCTATCAATGAATATTGAAGGTTCGTAATTAAAAGACTATGCCAAGAATGTTCCTGAGGGCATTATAAAGGAAAACGATCCTTTCATAAAAAATGATTTGTTTGATTGAAAAAAAAAAAAAAAAATTTCATCACGGCATATTACCCATTGCTGGGTGTGCCAATCTGCTGTGTACACAGATATCGGTAATGATGGAATATTTGTACCGTGTGGGCGCTTACCAGGCGTCACCTCACGGGCACTCATTGTTGGCGTGGAGAGTGCGCCACAGGGGTCAATTTTGTGCCATTAAAATTCGATGTAATTTTTGGCGTCGGTCGGGATCGAACCCGGGTCCTCAGATTCGCGACCAGACACTCAGGCACACGGCCACGAGACCCCATAAAAAATAATTTTAAAAATTCATACTATGTTGGTTTTTATCTACTAAAGATCAAGATTAAGTACTGATCGCATCCACAGATTGAAAAGAAGCAATACAAATATATCTGCTTCAACAAAAAATAATTTAAATATGAAAAACATTAAAAAACAGCAAGATTTAGAAAAAAAAATGCTAGTTCAAAAGATAGTGACTCTGATATTTCTCTGGGAAGTGAAACATTGACCAAAGATTTCGTGAGTACAGATACAAAGCGAGATGGTTTAAATTTTGAAATGGAAAAATATTTTGCTGTTTATTATTTTGAAACCTGGTATATTGGACGAATTATTAAAATAGAAAAAACTAAGCTTACAATAAAAATAATTTAGATGATGAAAATTGATAATATCCAGACAGTTTCCAAAAAGTATGTATTTTATGGACCTGTATGTTTAATTGGCAATGCGCCAATTAAATTAAAAACAAGTGATTTATTTATTAAATATAAGAAAGTATAAAAAACTTAAACAAAATTTAAATTAATTTATTATTTTATTATATGTATAGGTATATATCCAGTATGGGTGGTATATAATTATTGTTTTTTATTTGAATTATGAATAAAAATAAATAAAATTTAATATTTACTTGTTTCAATTGTAGCTTACAATACAGTCCTTACAGTCACATATAAAATTGTGTAAAATCAAACAATCACTTACAGTCGTGTGATTGCACAGTCAGGTGTACAAAATATGCGTAGTGATTTACCCCTCGTAATTTTCTGTCCATGAAGAACCGTTTGGTAACAAAATAAAAGAATCTTAAGAGTGGAAAATGATCTGATTTCCTTGATTATCAAGTTTTATTTATAGTTTTAATTATTGATGAAAATGGAAATAATTAGTTTTAACGCACGATCGCTTCATTTAGTTGTGTAATAAAAATCAATTAGATAACTACAGCGATGTAAAATTCTATGAATCGTTCTTTTATATTGATAGGTCAGTATCATTTTCTAAGATTTTGTTTGTATAAAATGGAACGATATTATTGTAATCGAGGCGCGAAATATATGTGTAGTGTATCACTCGAGAGCACGAAACATATTTCGAGCACAAGATGCACAAATATTACTTTTGCAACTAAATTTAATATTTAGTACAGGTAAAACCATTTATAAAAATAACTTCTATTGACATTTTGTCAATATTACAGGTAAGAGTTGAATTATACACATTTATTAATACTAAAAACACTTTCACAATTTAAAATGCAATTTGTTGCTGTTATGGCTTATTTTGGAAGTTTGCGCGAAATAATGCGCTCAGTGCACGAAATAATGTGCACTGTGTGTGAAATACTCGTTGTTATGGTTACGTAATTAATGAAATAATCGGTCTAATTCACTAAGATAGTTGTTAACAAATTCGTTCGATTTTTAGCAACTCTTGTAACAACTGTCATTCAATTGGTAGTCAGTAAATACATAATTAACGACATTGGTAAAAACGGTCGTTGTGAACAATCGTTGTTATTAACAAGTGAGTTAAAATTTAAAATGCATGTCGATTCTCAATATTTGTACATATTTCTACTCTACTGACAAAGTGAAGTGACAGATTGAGATTAGTTTGACGTTTGAGTTTGTAAGATGTTTAATACTTACAACGGGGAGAAAAGCAGTTGTTATAGAATAGCAACTCAACGTAAGTTGTTAAATATTAGTAACGTGATGTGAATTGGGATTTTCAATTTAGCAACTAACATTCAATTTAACAACTGAATATGATTGTTAATTTTAACAACGTTGCATAGAGATTTAGGCCGAATGACATATTTCGCATGGTATCAATGCACAAACATCAACTTTTTTGACAGTTGCAGACGAAAGTATTAAGGAGGTATCAAATGTATGCACGTACCCGTAACTGTTTTGACAATAGTTATTACAACTTTGCAACCTACGTTATCACACGTACGCAAAGAAATATAAAGTTTTTTAGTTTCGACGTTGTTCTCGTTCTCACATCATATCAAGCAATGGTCGAAATTTGTGATTTGATAAAATTATAATAACTTCAAATTGAATAGAAACTTATAGTCGTAACTCGTAACCTAAATCCATTCAATTTGATATTACTGATATTTTTATTGCCTCAAGTGTTTTCTAGGGTCGTAAAATTATTTTATGATCACTATAAAATAATGAAAAGATTGAATTCATAGTTATCAAGTTTTCAATTATTACTTTTTCTCTTGAACAAGAGAAAAATAAATGAAGTATTGTTCTCATAATAATGATACTGTACTGAATGCAAAAGCACTGTTATTGAAATGTAACGATTACCGCGGCCGTTATTTCATAAATTCTTTCGAATTGATTTGGGATGAAGTTATCGGGCGATAGGCCCCCATTATCGTGACCGATGGAAAATAATCGGCATCAGACTAATCAAATTTGGCCGGGGAGATCAGGGTGTAATGACTGCCCACCGAAGCGAGTTCTGCGGCCGGGACCGAGACCACGATGAATGCTAGAGAGTAGTGCAATTTTCACCTCTGCTGGTTCTGGTAATGATTTTTCTCGAAACCAACTTGCCCCGGGCCTCGTTTCGTCGTTTTACTTCGCTTTTATTTTGTTTTATTTGTTGTCCGCTTATTCTACTCACTGCTTCGAGGATCATCTCAGGAGAATTTTTTCTACCGATTAATAAACAGGTTAGGGGGAAACTTAACTCCGGTTCGATTCCAGATGAATTATTTCTCATTATCTTCGACCGAAAATCCGTACTTGAATATTCATGTTAGAAATTATTACCTTCGCTAGTATTAATTCAAATTCAATCAACTTATTAACATAATATTGTTACGAGGATAAGTGATTCCACCATGGAATTTTTCTAGAATATGCATATTAAGTTAACGGACCTGACTCTGAAACCGAAGGGGGATGAAAAAATCTGAACGAATACACTTGAAATTCTACCGGTCGGTAATTACGTGTGTAAAGTAAGAATAGTTGAGAAAATAACGATTAAAATATATACGGATGAAAACTGAAAACCATGATATAGGCGTTTAAGAGGAATGCCTACTCCTGTATTAAAATATGAAGCGCCAATTCAAATAAATTGTTCCTATTAGTAATGAACTTTAATTTTAATGGGAAAACAAAAATTCAGTAGCATTTCTCGTTTTCCCATAAAATCAAATATTAATAAATTTCAATAATACTTTTTTTTTTAAATGCAGGTTCATATCTACACTATGTTCGTCTAATGATGAATTTTTCAAAATATTAATAGTTCTAGTACAAGAACAATTTATTTGAATTTTCGCTTCATATTTCAGTACAGGGGTGGCCATTTCTCGTAACAGGGCAAAACAGTTTATTTTCAAATATCATCTGTCCTCTAAGACTATAGTTGGAGTTTTTGATATGGTTAGAAAGATTATTTGATTTAGCATCGAAGAATATCTAAATACTCCTAATTTAATGCCTTATTATTTAGAAAATTATAATGCTATTTGACAGTTCTTATCTACTTATAATTTATTAAAAACAGTAATCATTGAAACGCTTTTCAAATCCGGCCGCTGTATTGTTTTATTATTATTTTTCTTATTTTGTAAAATGTATTAATATATAAATTACAAAATTAAAACATAAATTATTTGGTAAATAAATCAGGTATTATATTTACTAAGGTCCGGTATTTCAATTTTTAATCTCCTAACAAAGTTCTTTATAAAATTATGAATAATAAATATATCATCACGGCATATTACCCATTGCTTGGGTTGCCAATCTGCTTTGCACACAGATATCGGTAATGATGAAATATTTGTATTGTCATTGCTGGTGTGAAGAGAGCACCACAGGAGTTAATAATGTTCCATGTGCGAAGTAATATTTGGCGTTGATCGGGATCGAACATGGGACCCCAGATTATCTGTCTAATAAACTAAAAACTGCGCATCGAAATATTAAAATCAACTCAACTACTGAATGCGTTTCCATGATTACTGTTTTTAATAAATTATAAATAATAACTGTCAAATAACATTATACTTTTGTAAATATTTCAATAATAAAGTATTAAATGAGGAGTATTTAGATACTCTTCCATGCCAAATTAAATATTTTTTTAACCATATCAAAAACTCCCAATACAGTCTTACACGGGACACATATTTGAAAAAAAATGTTTTCCCATGTTAAACGCGTATGTCACTGTTAAATAAACGACCTAAAAATCAATGCAAAACAAGGAAAATCGTAACAAAACGCGCACATATTTTATCTCGAACCACCAAATGTGTGATTTGTCGTAAAAAAAAACAGCTACATATATTTTAACAGTCGGATTCTATAATCTGATCCCTTATACATCTTAAATTAATGTAGCAAAGGCTGAAATTTAACCGAAAATACGGCAGTGGTAAAACCCTGGGGCTCGGTGAGTCTGGTTGGAAAGGGTAATCGGTGAAAGCCCTAAGTAGTAGTAAATTTACATGAAACGATGTATGGGTCAAAACGTTATGTTACCCTGAATCTACTTTAAAAACAAGAGGTAAATTATTTTTAAAATACGAAAAATTGAATGTTTTTTCAAAATTTGTAAACTAAATCTGTGTTCAATTCAGTTTATATGTTTATATCTAAAATGTTTTTGGTAATTATGCGCAAAATTGCGTCTTTTCCGTTTAGGCAATCGATTATTTTAAGCAGCTGAAGTGTACATTAAGGCAGAAACGTTCTCTGGAATCGTCGCCGAGAAACGAATTTAAAGCTAAGCAATCGTCATGCCATCTCCAGAATCACTCGTCTTCTCATTTAGGCGTCAAAGACTCCGCGAATTAGCATTTCGTCTCGGCTTACAAGGCGGGATTACATTGAATGAAGGAAGTCTACTCACCATGAAGCAGTCGGGTCCTTGCAGGCACATAGACTCTCCGTTAGGCCCGTCATTCGAGAACTGCAAGCAAAGAACAAAATCAAACATTAATCTCTGCGATCCAGGATTAAAAACTTCATTAAAAGTTGGCCAGGGATGCATGCAAGACGGGTTGTGGTGAGGGGTTGAGAGAGGGGAGAGAGGATCCTCGGTGACGACTGTCACCAGCAGACGCAACTGTGGTGAGGGCAACTGTCTGCTCTACTTTGTTTTGTTTGGGACAATGGATGTTTGGAACACAGCATGTTTGTGTGCATATTGCAGGTATGTTAATACTCAAAGGCTTTGTACATAATTAAATCATTTACATATTAACTGCTCTTTACCCGATATACCCATCAACTGCCAATCACATAACCGCTCCTGGCATATATACAAATATGTTCTAATTTTAAATTATTAAATGTAAGCTACTGTGATCCAATACTACAAACAAATAGCAATATTATAATCTCCCAATGTTACACATAGAATTTTTTTAATACACTCGTACCTCTTAGTTTAAAACGAAGTACCTATAGTACGCAGTGTAAATCATTTAGTTACATTTTTAAAGAAATATTTTTGTACTCGATCAGAAAATGTAAGAATTCCAGGAAGTAAATACAAACATTCCTAAAGTGCTAACCAAATAATATCAAGAATATATGAATATTATTTTCGAAGCAAATCTGATATTATGGTGATGAAAATATTTGAAAAAGTAGGTATTTCATAGATATTGATGGAAAATGTAAGATTTTCTTCAAACTATTCTATTTTATTCCTTACAAAAGGTCAAACATAACTTTTGCATATAATTTACTTGAATACAAACACTGAAATACTGAATGTTAATTGTTAACATTTACGCTCCAAATCACTAAGATAGAGCAGTTCTTATTCTAAACATAGAAACAGTCTGTTAAACGTTGTAACTATAGCGCCGGCTCTTTCATCTGTTTTATAGAATAAAAGCTTGTTTTACATTCTACTTTTCCAGCAGTACATTTCATCCAAATTTCATACTTAGGCCGTTTCTGATGTAGTACTTTAGCATTTACGATTTAGGTGTATTTCATATAAATACATCTCCGATGGCGCATTAATGACAACTGTTAATTTGTATGGGAACACCTCGGGGAACACTTAATGGTGTAGATTAGATTTACAACAACAAAAGGGTATTAAATAATTTGATTCAATATCTTAAAATATATCGACATTTAGCACAACGCGCATGATTTCTATAATTAGTACGCAAACCCATAAAATCTAATTCCTAATATCCTGGGTTGAAAAAAGCCAACCTATTTGGGTGTTATTGGTTTTTCTGGATTTTATTGAGTTTTTCGTTTTTGTAGGTATTTATGTATGTTGACATATGTCTCAGGAAAAAAAATAATATGTGGACTTTTTGCATTTAAAATGGGGGATATAACTATTTTTCTATCATTTCATTTTTAAAGAAAATGTTATTAAACAGTTCTCTAAGATGGTGACAAATTTAACAAAACTTAAAACTAGGACAGAAGATTGTTGTCTAATGATAAGTATTCATTGATGTCCACCCAATTCGGCATGAATTAAAACGATTTTTTCCATAATTGGATTAGTGTGGTCGAAACTAAGAAATAGACTAGGCTCAGAAAAGACACAAAAGTAGAAAAAAATTATAGATATTTAAGAAGAGCATGTAAATACAGGAAACTAATAAACCAGTATGAGTGTTTTAGTTTATTAAAATAATAATATGAATTCATGTTTCATTTTTATTGGTTATTTAAATGCAAGCAAAATAAATAATTTATGTTTATTTAACAATCAATATACGCTTATTGTGTGACAATATTATGTAGGTTTTTTTGGTTTAAAAAAAAATCACCCAAAATAACCTACCACAATCCTGCTAATATCCCAAATAATGACATTTTTAGAGCATATAAATTTAGGATTTAGACATCAGGGTTATAAAAGTGGAACTTCGGAATATGGCCACAAATATTTAAACTCACTCCTTTAAAATTAAAAAATCTAAATATAAAGAGTAGATATAAGTAGAATTTTTGGTGTAGATTGTAGGTATACAAGAAATGTAAAATACAATAGGGCGCGAGCAGTCATGTGACTTATGGGGACCCATATCTGAATGATAGCTAGTAATTATGTACGTAGATGTCAAATATCATAATTTTACATTCTAAATTTAGTGAATTTCCAATTCTATGTGGTTTATTTTCCTTGATAAGTAAATTCCACACTCTTGGTGACAAATTAACTACTTAAATATAGAAAATCTTGAAATTTTTAATGAAAAATTCTGACATTTGACATCTAATTACTAAACAATGTCACATGACTGCTAGCGCCCTATACTTATGTAACCAAAAACGGAAGTGGTGAAAAGTTTTGTGCTGACCACAATAGATTTTTTTTCCATTTGAGTCAAAAACTGATATCAAACCATGTTAAACCGACGTCAAAAACAAAAAAAAAATCTAAAAATTAGTCAAAAGAGTATAATGTAAAATAGGATTAAAAGATCTTCCAACGTTTTTACTTATTTCTAAATGGTGGTTAGCACGTTTTATTTTCTCTCAGTAATGTTGAATGCAAAGTTCCATGAATCCATCATATGCTTTACGGAATATGTTTATAAATATTTTAACTAGCCCGACAACAGCAACGCAAACATATCATAATCCTGATACGCTGGCGATCAACGCGTGTCGTGCGTTATATTTGAACGAAATCTACAAACATTTGCAGTGCACTATCCGCAGAGGAATTCTCCACAACACGCACTACTCTCTCTACTCTACGTGCTACATATTGACCGGGTGATAAAATCCGTTAGTTAACGCGCCGGCCACAGAACGGCAGCAGCAGCGGCGCTACGGTTTATCTGCGGTAAAAGTGCCCGTGCCATTGTTCATAATTGCCTGTGATATTTTTCTGTCACGCGTATGTGCCCGACGTATCTTTTAGTAGTTACGAGCAAGGGACACTGTAATTGCGTTGTGGACACACAACATGTGCGATTCTAGTTTCAGTTTGGTGAAGTATTGGATGGAGATATGAGCATGAGGGAAATAATTGTGATTTATTTTTACCAAGTACAGCTCAAACATTTTTCATAAAATGTAATCTTTACTATGTGACTTTAAAACAAATTGTATACCTATTTTGAGATAATGTACGTTATTTGAGATATGACGTCCCTATTAGGATAAAGAGGGAAATAATTAAATATGAGTGCGGCTTTTCAGGCCGGAATGATCCAGATCACCGTTTCGTGCATAAAGCACGTTTTAAGGTCCCTAGTATCCAATTTTAACATTTTTACGATGTCTGTATGTGTGCGTATGGATGTTGGAATACCTCAAAAACTATTACACTTAAGACCTGTTTAACTGCGGATTCATCAACCTGACATTCATGGGAAGAGCTGAAAACAGAACACACTAAAGTAATATTCGTCAACTCACGAATTGTCCCGATGTTAATAACATATTACAGCATACAAGTTGATTATTATTAGTAGTGTAAACGATTAAAATTTGGAATCGCAGAGTATAGTCTTTGAAGAAGTATACATGTTCAAACCTAATTATGGCAAAAAATTATTTATTAAATATTTCTTGCAAATTCAGTTCGAATTTGAATGTTATCAAGTAAATATGCCCCGTAGAAGACAATGACGTATATTTGATCCAATAAATGTTTTTGAAAAAGATCGTATCGTGGGTCGTGGTTATGCGTGAGAGCGGTTTATCACTGTGTGATATAGCGGTTCGTGTAAATCATAACGTCAGTACAATTTCACGCATTTGGAGACAGTCGGTAGAGACATGTGCAGAGAGACGGGAGAAAGGATCTGGGGCCCACCCATAGGAGGCCATCAGAGTGCTCCGGCTTTAGCACAGAAGTGGTGGAGGGTTAAAAGGTACCTTCTCTTAAGTGACGTATGCGTTACTGTTTTGCGGAATTTGGGCTGCACGCACGCCGGGCACTATTAAGACTTCCTCTGAATACGCGCTATAGATCTTTGCAATTGGACTGGTGTAGACAAAGACGACTATGAAATCATGAATGGCATAACATTATATTTTCTGATCAATCGCGATTTTGTTTATACCAAAATGATTCTCCGATACTTGTTAGTGGGCGTCATACTGCGTCTACACAAGGCATTAATGAAATTCTAGTACCGGAAGTTGCTCCCCATATGCAACTCAACCCGACAACCGTATTTCAATAAAACAACGCAAGACCACATGTTGCGAGAAAAGTACTGATATTCTTTAATCAGTACAGAATATCAGTACTTCCATGGCATGCTCCTTATCCAGATTTGTCACCAATTCAAAATCTGTGGAATATCTTAGGAAGAGTAGTGAGGCGTTCTCAAAACGCAAACGCTGGAAGAAATGAGTACTGCATTTGAAAGAGGATGGATTAAAATATCGCAAATTTTTTTGCCACCTTATTGTATCCATGCCTGGACTAGTAATTAATGCGCGCGGAGGTCATAGTTCTTATTAATTTTATCTTGTTCTTTATTAGAGTTGTGAAATTTTAATTGTTTACACTACTAATAATAAGTAATATTCTGAATTTCATTTATTTATTCCTAATATTTTTGGTGTTGAATTTTCTACGTCCGCTAATGTATAAGGTGTTATTTGAGCTTTGGTAGTCGTCAGTAGTGCCATGCAGAGATTCGCGATAGATTATACAAGTAATCCTTCATCAATAGTTGTAAAGTCTGGTAACTAGTGAATATGACTGGATTTACGATCAGTTTCTGTATGAATTAGATTTTAACTAACGTTAACCGTACGTACGTTGAAGCACTCTCTTCCTCTTCCCTCTCGGTCGGTGTAATTTTGTAGTTGTTGAAAACAAATTAACCCAAATGTGGAACGAATTTTATGATGGGCCACCACCTGCACTCCGTCCATAATTTATACTCGAGGTAATTAATTCAGAAACAATCGACGTTGGAGAGTCATTCTTGTCTAATTTACATTCCTCGTGAGAAACTATTTTCAGACGTTTTTCTTAGAGCTTTGGCAGGACCGGTTTTTTACATTTGACAGTCTAGTGTCTTGTGCAATAACAAGTAATGAAAAACGATGAAAATGTTAAGTATTTTTGTATTCCAAAATATGCAATTGCATTTTAAAACATTTCTCACCTTGGATTCTGTTGGTAAATTCTCTACAAAAATTCTGAGTGTAAGCACAAAATTTATTATCAATTTCAAAATACATGAAATTAATAATCTATAATGTATATAAAACAAAGTAAAACCAACGGATGTAGGTAACATGAAAAATAGGATGAATTATTTTTCATTCCGCAAAAGTAGCTTATTAATTTTAGTCAATAATGCTTCAAATAAATGTTGTAAATGTACACAATTCAATTCTGCAACCAATTCAATAATGTTTTATAATCGACAAATCCAATTTAAAATTTTATAAAAGTTACTTTTTTATAGCATTGGCCAGAGTTTTGAAACATAATCACAAACAAATTTATTAACGTTTTACCTGGAATTGAAAACAAAAATCACAAAAGAATTGTATTAACGTTTTTCCTTTCAGAAATTTTCATTCTGTGTCACCATTATCCAAAATGGGGAATTAGTCACACGGAGAAAAGTTACAAATTACTAAGTGCAAATTGTAATTTATAATTGGAATTCTTCCTTACAAGCAAAACGTTATTTCATTTGATTGTGATTTTGTTTCAATTCCACGGCTAACAATGATAGGATATGTCTTTACAACATAAATTGACGTTATTAGTTCCCAAGCATGCTATAATTTTCATACAAAAAAATTACAATTTTCAGGGAACAAAACTAATTATCATATCAAAACAATTTCTTGTTTCGATATTATTATGTAAAAATGTTTCAAAAGTATTAAGATTGAATTTATCATGATTTAAGAAATCACAATTATAAGACGAAGAAACACAATTTATGTCGGTTGGATTCGAATTTGCTCCGTCAGAACTACCAGTGATCTCTTTACTACACACACCGGCAAAGTTAAGGAAACGCCAAACAAAACTATGTATTTCAAAAGGTTGTCTTTCATATCTATGTTGGTAAATCTACATCTATAACAAATAACAGATGCCGATATACCTAACACTGACGTAATAAAACGTTACTCTTTTATTCGTCTTTTATTTCTAATTCCATGGCTAATACTATTAAATTGTAATTCCGTGAATTTTCAAATTTTATTGCTGCAGTTATTTGTAGCCAAAATGAATTTGTTTTATTGATTAGGATGTAGAAATTATTCCTTTACAACATCCATTTGAAACTTTTTGTCTAAAATAATTTGGGGAGCAACGCACACGAAAAACTGATTTCCTATGTTAAACGCCTATGTTTCAATTTCCGTGATACACCTTGTATACGTAACAAAATAATTGAAGCATTATTTCTCATAGTAACAATATACTGCGTTCTTAAACTTCACGAACGAGCCAAAACTGCTCGCAAAACTGGTGATAGTTAGTATGCGCTGTTCTGAAATGAAAGGTTTTCTTAATACGCGAATTATGCCCAGGAACAAATATTGGTATTTTCTCAAGAGTAACTGGATCATATGTAAAACGTTATACAAGATATGACTGAATTTTTCTCCGCTTATTGGGAGACACTGTGTTAATTTCTTCAAGTAAGGTATTACAATCAGTGTCTATGAAGTTTGTAATAACAAAATTTACAAATTTTCGTTAAACGGACTCAAGTATACATTGGTATTTTTTATAGATTGCACTCCAAACTTGTTGACAATATTCGGGCTTTGTTTTCACGAACGAGAAATATATAGTTACTTTAAAGTAGAAATAGTGAAGAACTGAGTACGGATTATAAAACCCAGACTTCTGTATTTGACAATAATTTGTTATAGATATAAAATTATCAACACAAATATGAAAGACAGAGGGTTCAATTTTTTTTATTGTAGCTTTCCAATTTATAAATCCATAGATACGTCCCTGGGTTCGTGGCAGTATTAATGTATTCAGTGACTTTTTTCCGTGTAGAAATATCGAATTCCTCTCATAGGATCACGTTGTGCTTTTTCCTGATACGATTGGAACATGAAATAGTTGGGATACCTCACAATGGGTGAAACTCTCATTTGGAGAGACGTGTCATTTCGTTCTACCCTTTCAATGCTTTCTGTAAAAAACTCCGCATTCCGCCTTTATTCTCCGTGATACCTCAATCAAGAAAAACTCACAATTAGTCATGTTGGATGCAATCTCAAAGCTACTCGTGGAAGAATCACGTAGTTGTTGCAGAGCACGGACTCTTCGACACCGGTGATTACCCATTGGTTTCGGAATCCGTGCTAGCTAACCCGGGATGGAATCGCACGGCCCTGATGTGATGGTAGGTATGATGGCGGGGAAAGAGGGCAAAGCAAGCCGGCTTGCAGTGCCGGAGTTACGTATTTCAGGCCCTCAAGAAATTTCTCACCAACTAAGTATATGTTGGTGCAGATATTTACATGCGAAGAAGCCGTATCTGATCTGATATTCATTTTAGGTGTAAGAAAACGTTCCTTTGGGAGGATAAAAAATGGGTCAAAAACAGTGGCGTTCATGTCTTGAAACTTTAAAGAGATTTACTATTTCTCATTGTAAAGAGGTGACAAAATTTAACTTACAAGACTTTATATATTACCTAAAATCGCTTTACCATTTAAAGATTTAATAAATTCTTCAGCATTATGTATTTTTTTTTCTTAATTTTTGTTTCTTCGAATTAAATTTTATTTTAATATTTAGAACTACTTTATTCACAATCTGATCATGGGAGATGAAGCATATTTTAACGTGACTTACAGCAGTTAAGTATTGGAGTCGATACCTGCTTTATTCAATCGGCTTGCGAGCCGGATTTGAAAAATGTGTAAATTTCACGTGAAATAATTCTATATTCACATTTTTATTTGCTATGAAGTTTACTTATGTATGTATAAATAGGCTTCAATCACCTGTAGCAGATCAATTTTAAATATATCTTACATATATAAAATAAACATTTGTAGAAGGATGTGAAAGATTAATCGGTTGTATGCTTGATTATAATAAAGAAAATTCGATTACAAAAATGAAAATGACTAATCATAATAAATTTATTTTAATTATTGTTACCAAGCATGCATATAATTTAGAGCTTATATGCCTCGTTATACAATATCACTTCTGTTTATAAAAAAAATTTTGATTACAATAAAGAAAATTTGATTACAACAATGAAAATTCTTAAATTTGCCGACCAAAGCGATAGGAAATAATAATTTAGAGAACATATGCTTCTTTATACAACATCCCTTCTATTTATTAAAAAAAAATCTTGATTACAATAATGAAGATTTGATTACAACAATATAAAAAATTAATTTGCCGATCAATCAATAATTATAGGCCATAGGAAATAAGCAATATGACATCTGATGAATTAAACTTTAATGGTTATTTTTAAGTAATTGTCTTTCAAAATTAGGAGGGGGGAGGGATTGATTCATGTTGTGTGGTGCGAGCAGGCATCTCTGCCTGAATGGCTCGTGAATAAGCAGAATACCAGATTTTCGGACAGAGTATTGGAGTGTTGAACATCAACAAGTACTTTATGGCCTAATGTCACAGTATGATGCAGTATAACATTCGAATAGGTAATCGAGCCTTATTGTTTTAAAAGTGGAAATGGCAATACAGTTACGACCGATAGTGAGCAATGTTGGAAAATTTTGTGCGTTTTGTAATGAAGGATATCCCTGAGACATGGTAGCAGCAAAATTCTTACAGCCACAGCCATAATACAATTGTTAAGGCAAATTTTCGAAGAGCGAATAATTTCAATAAATTCAGAATTCAATAATTGGTCTCCCCATTCGCTCGATTTCGCAGCACCATACTATTTCTTTGGAACTACCTGATATATTGGGTGTATGCCAATAATTCCAGTTTAAGGAAAACATTCCTGACGAATTTCAAGCAATGAAGGTAGACATGTTATTAGCCAAGATGGAAAATGCTACAGAAAAAGCCCGTGCTTACGAAGCGGAAAATGAAGGACATTTACATGATATTATTTTTATATATATTTAAAAAAGGTTTTCCTCAACAAATCCCAAACTGAACACAGTACTTGTGAAAATAATCAATTATTCGTACATACTGTAGGTAATAATCTAATAGTATTTGTAAATGAATAGATTTGAAATATTCTCGCCGCAGATCGATATCTCGGCGTTCTCAATCTCAAGATCTTAGATTCTGCTTGCCGGTAAGACCGGTCCTGGTTGATCCCTGCTCTGCTTCGCTTTGTGACCCGATGTCTTGCAAGGCTTGCGGCGCGGATCTCGCAGATTTACTCAGGCCCTTACAATGGATCCACATTGTTAAATTACTGCTTAATGTTCAATTAAACATAATTGCGTGCCATAGATTCTGCCCTAACATGTTATTATCATAATTATTTTCACATATTTCATTGTCATGCTGCACCAATTACTTTTTCCCCAAACCAGGTATTTCATAATTCTTCCAACTCTGACTCATATACTACATACACGTGTTACACTCGTTTCGAATACGTTATTAGTTAGGTTAATGTTCTCGACTACAATGGAGAATGGAGTAAATACAAGTATTGATTTACATAGAATTAAACAATAGTAAGCACAGGATGACATACAAAAAATTGATACTTTTTTGTCGAACTGAATGTAAATGAAGTTTTGTTTGTCATGAGTGATAACATTATAGTAAAATGCAAGTAAATAAGTTGCAAGCAACTCAAAATTTGATATTCTATTAGTCTAAATTTCTGCATTTATTAAAAATGTAATATTTTAATCAAACGCCTCCCGCTACCCTTGATAAGGGAGGTATAGGGATCGTGCTAAAAATCGCATATTGAGATTTTGGTAAATTACCACGTTTTACGGTCCTTAGAATCCAATTTTAACATTTTCACGATGATGTCTCTGTGTATGTGTATCTATGTGTATCTATGTGTATCTATGTGTATGTGTGTGTGTGTGTGTGTGTGTGTGTTTGCGTGTGTATATATGTGTGGATCCTCTTTACGCTCTAATTCAAATACTATCGTTCAGAAAATTTTGAAACCTTGTATTTCTACCTTACTCTTATATGGAAAGAAGTCATTAGATTTTTATCTAAATTAGATAACCGGAAATGGCATTTTACTGGAAGCTCAAAATAGTTTTTGTTCGAAAAATACCTTTAAATGTTATTTTTTCGAGATTTATGTTATATAAAAATTAAAGATTATTAAGTATGCATTAATACTTTTTCTATATATTTAATGGATAAATTTATAAAACTATCTATAATTTTAATCCCGGAGCCTACGCTTTAAAGACAACTCCATGGTTACACAATTTAGATCTCAAATGCATGTAATTGACAGATATATGTTACTGTCAACAAATTAAGCATTTCAAATAATAATAGTAACGTTTTAAAAAGAAAATAATAAATAGAACAATAATTATATGGAAAGGCACTTAATACAGTTACCAGCATAAGTAAATATGTAGGAATATAGGTAAGTATATAAATAAATATTATCGTCACGGCATATTACCCATTGCTGGGTGTGCCAATCTGCTTTCTACACAGATTTCGGTAACAATGGTAGGTAACATATTTGTACCGTGCGAGCGTTTACTAGGCGTGGAGAGTGAAACACGGGAGTCATTTTTGTGTCAAAATTCGAAATATTTAGCGTCGGTCGCCGTCGAACCTGGTATTTAAATTTAATTTAACTTTAAGTATTTACATGAATAAAAATTAAATTAAACGGGAGGTATGTGTTGGCCACATCAGATTTTTTTAACCTACAATATTTGTTTAAAATCCCAAAAAATGTGGTACAGTCCGATATGAAAACATAATGAAAGGGGTCTCGTGGCCGTGTGCCTGAGTGTCTGGTCGCGAATCTGGGAACCCGGGTTCGATCCCGACCGAAGCCAAAAATTACATCGAATTTTAACGGCACAAAATTGACCCCTGTGGCGCACTCTCCACGCCAGCAATGAGTGCCTGTGAGGTGACGCCTGGTAAGCGCCCGCACGGTACAAATATTCCATCATTACCGATATCTGTGTACGAAGCAGATTGGCACACCCAGCAATGGGTAATATGCCGTGATGAAATATATATATATTTTTTTTTATGAAAGGAGAAGTTTGATTAAAATGAGAGCCTCCAGAACAAATTTAAAATTATGTTTAAGTATACGGTTGACATTTCTTTGTTTTTGAGATAATAATACATGTGTCGAATAGTTGCACTACATATGATTCTCGTTGAAAGTGCAATTGTTGTTAATTCCGTCTTCCTCATTTGGCTGGCGATCTGGTAGGCGTGCCCAGTACGTGCGTATGTGTGTGTTCCGTCTGTGTTGTCGGAGTCGCCGAGAAACTGACCTCTGCAGTCACGATTCCCGTGCTCTTTATAATTAAACATGTTCTGTTGTATAATCAGCGCTGAGTGCAGCGTAGCGCAGCGCAGAGCAGCGCATCTCTACCTTACCTTACCTCTGTCATTGTGGGAAGATCATGCACTTTTTATTAAATTCTGTTGTGATTTATGTCATCAAAGCAATTGTCCCGCTATTGTGTTCCAGTTCGGCTGATTTATTTCCACTCGTAATTGAATAATTTATTTCGTCATTTAAATATATTTATTTCTTCCTTGTTCGTTGCGAGACGTGGCACGGGTGCCATTGTATTGTATACTAACCTTGTTTCTTTTCTAAGCAGGTGTTGTTTATGTTCTATTATTTCCTAACGAATTTATTCAATACAAGTAATTCTATAATGCTACACAGGGCGTATAACCTTTTAGCTAAATTGCTACAAATATTTTATTATAATGTGCGCCTACATACAAACTTACAAGCTTTTATATTTGTTTATTTAACGAACAACCATGTCATGGTAAATATCTCTACTTCACATGACAATACCATTTGTCTTACATTACGTATATAGATAAATTAATGGTCAAAAGTATTTACCCTCCTATATTTGTGAATGATGATGAATTTGTTGCATTATAACGCTTTTACCATCCATCACCTTTAGGTAAGGAACGTATTGTTTTTGGTCAAAAAATTCAATGATAAGTTTTTGGTGAATAAGCATGTTTTAGGGTCCCTATAATTTTACCATTTTTACGATGATGTCTGTATGTATGTGTGTGTGTATGTGTATAACGAAAATTTCGGATCGCATAACTCCAATACCACGATTCCAAAAATTATAATTTTTTCGTATTCCCCAAGTTTACATCCAGAAGAACAAATGATTAGATTTTGGTTATAATTGGTCAACCGGAAGTAGCCTCATTTGCAGATTTAACAGTTAAATAAGATTTATTGACATTTAACGTTATTATAATTTAAAGAATTCTCTGTACGATTTGATTGTATTTTATACTTTAAAAAATATTTAGGATAAATATTTTAAATGAAAATATTGTTTTACCATAATCTTTTTATCTCTCATCACTTGTAGATATGGAAGGTATTGGCCATGAGTCAACAATTAATTGCGTGTCCGAAAATTTTATCGTCGGAAAATTTATCGCGGAAAATTAATCGTAGGTAAATTTATCGCGTGGAGAATTGCTCAACTGGAAAATATATCGCAGGTAAATTAATCGCGATGAAAACTGATTGTAGGTAAATTGATCGCGTGGAAAATTGATCGCAAGGCATATTGATCGTAGGTAAATTTATCGCCGGGAAAAATGATCGCCAGAAAACTTATCGCTAGGAAAATTGATCGCCAAAGCATTGATCACGCGGTAAATTAATCGCCAAAAATTTATCGACAGGATATTTACGCATAAAAAAAAATAGCTTATAACAAATTAAATGAGTTACAAATTACAAATAATGACTCGAGGCTAGGTTATTGTTGCTATATTTACACAAAAGTCTATGACTTGGAAACTCGGCTCGAATTTAATGCGATAGGTTAGGTTATTCTTGTTATATTTGGAAAAATATACCATTTCTGTCGTCAGTAATGTCATAACTGAAGTCGGAACCTGTGTCGGGACACTAAGCACAGCCTCAAATTTATTCATTATAGTAGTAGTGTAGTAGTCAATTTTGTTGTCATTAATTTCCTTGACGATGAACTTCTGCGATATTATCTTGGCGATCAATTTTCATAACGATCAATTTTCCTCGCGATATAATTACCGGCGATCAAAATTCTTTGCGATTAATTTTCCGGCGATCAATTTTCCGCTTATCAATATTCCGGCGATAAATTTTCTTCGCGGTTATTTTTTCCCGCAATCAATTTTATACGCGATCAATATTCCGCAGATCAATATGCCGGCAATGAATTTACTCCGCGATCAATTTTCCTCGTAATCAGTATTCCGACGACTTTCTCCGCTATCAATTTATCGGGGATAAATTTTCTCCACGACAAATTTATCACGATCAATTTACCGTTCAACTGCCGTTGATCTCTACGCACATAACAAAAGACTACCTGTGCGCATAATGCAAAGCCAATTGTCTTTAAAAAAAATCGATGGTAAATTTTTACGAACAAGCATTTTTTAATCAGAAAAACTTTGCCAACTTTTCACCGAAACAAATGTTTTAAATGTTGGAAAAACAATTTAATTAACTGGCATATAAAAGCACTATCGTACCTACAACGGACACAAATATTGTGGGCTGACACACTGTCCAGTTCCAGTACAACAGCATGCATATTTGAGTAGAAACGTTACGACATGCAGTATACAGTATAGCATTCTTTCGCTCACGCAATGACCGCGCTTGCTGTTGCTGGCAATGTCATCATCATTATGATTTCTTGCTCGCTCCGCCCGTCTCGTCGACTCGGATCATTACTTGTTTATTCCGCGAGGGATGTGTCTGCCCTTACTCGTAATGTTTTCCCTGCGACTGCGACACAGGTAGGTATAGTAGTAGAGATTTCCACGAGGGTGAACGACTCCTACAACGACGCTCCGACATGCAATCAAGTGATTTGTGATTTTTTCAGCAAGTGCACGATGATTGGTGCGATGCGCGATGCCTGCTTGTTTGTTTACGGACTGTATATATGAAGAGTTGTGTTGTGGTGAATGCGTAATGAGGGTTTCATTCTTCTAGTTGTTGACGCGACGACCGACGACGACGAGGTGGATTGTGGCAGGAAATAATAAATTTGTCAACATACGAATAAATAGATGTTATCGCTGTTTGCGCAATGATAAACTGACTAGGTCTACACGACAAAACTCAGATCCATCGTCGAAAAAAAGGAGACGTTATAAATACACTCTTACCTGAATCATTAAACTATTTATGTTGTAGACGAGTTTTCCAAGCGTGAATTATGTTGGGGTGTATTTAGAGAAATTTCAAGCGAAAATGTCCAAATATTTATATTACAATGTGGCCGTACGCTGTTCGGCGTCTTATAAAATGTCTAGCGCCAATTCAGCTAACGTTTGACACTATGGTCGTGTTTTATAAAACGATTAGGGGTTTTATAACCGATCAAGGTAGTATGCGTGTGGTGATTGGCGAATCACCGTGGATAGAAGAGCAATGTTACAGAAACACATATTAGCTTCAAACTTTTGCAAAAACTTTATCAAACTTAACAAAAGATGTGATACCGTATACAGGGTTTTTAATTTAAATGGGGCACTGTTGCTATCTGGAGAACTATAAAAGATACGAAATTGGTTAAATTAGCAACCAATTTCTATTTCATAAGACTTTTAAAATGAGCAAAACAAGAATTTTTTAGACCAGTGGTTTTTAAAATACGCGGTGCAACTTCTTACCTCTCGCTAAGAGAGGTATTGCATTCATGCTAAAAATCGCATATCCAGATTTTATTGTATAAGCACGTTTTAAGGTCCCTACAATCCGATTTTAACATTTTTACGATGATGTCTGTGTGTGTGTGTGTGTGTGTGTGGATGTATGTGTGTGTGTGTGTGTGTATGTATGTAGGATGTTGGAAGGACGGTTACTCAAAAACTATAAGACTTTAAATTTGTTTAACTACGTATTTCCCAATCGGACATTCATGGGAAGATCTGAAAAGGTTTTGGTAACAATTGGACAACCGGAAGTAGAAGATTCTTGAAAAAAAATCTTCTAAATATTATTTTTTGAAAATTTTTCTTGATAATATTAAAGAAAAATAAATTCTCTTTCTGATAAATTTAAATATTTTTATATATATTCTATAGATTTAGAGATAAAAGGAATATAATATATAAAATAAACTGTTGTAATTAATTTTACAACCGAAAGGATGCCATGAAAAATAGTTGAAAATTTTAATTATGTGTGACAGATAAATGTCAGTGTCAGAAATAATGAGTAACGAAAGAAAAATTTACTTGGAGAATCCCTTAATTCTTGATCTGTCTCTATTATGGAGATGACAAGTCTAGGTTGAAGGACTTAAATTTGTTTCAAACATTATGGGACAATGTACACCAGCACTGTAGACTAGAGTAACTTTGAATTGCGAAAAAGCTATCAAATTCTTCTCAAGTAAGTTGTAAATATTGACAAAATTACACATCAATATAAGAATAATCGGAGTGCAATCTATCCGTCACTTTATTAAAGGGAATTAGTGTTATTTAGATATAACAAGTATGAAAAAATAAAATGTAAAAGAAGATATGTAAGAATAGATGCACAATCCAGATATATACATTTTAGACCGCCCAAAATTAATGTTGTTACTAGAAGAATATGAAGAGAGAGTAAACAAGGTTGTTCGAATTGAAAATTGCTGTTACCAGCCTAATATTTATATATGGTAAACTCTACTTTGTAATTTATTGTAACATAATTTATGGTAAAATATCTTTATGTTGAGACATGCTATTATTGAATAATAAAGAAGTTTATACGTCATAGATTTATATGAATATATTATTTGTATTTATAAAAATATTCTTTGTTTTATGCATACAGCCAGGTAAAATATACGGCGAGAGGTTATGTGCTGGCCACATCAGATTTTTTTATTTTAAATGACAACCTATTTTTTTTATTTGCTTATTCGATTCAGTATTTTTTTTTTCTGAAATCAACGATATCCATATGTAATACTTTAATATTACAAAATATTTGCTAAAAATGCAAATGGAAATTATGTTGATTTAATTTAAATCTGGTTGTAATAAGAGTGCTATGAAAAAAACCAAATATACACTTCATACATAATTATAACAAGCTTTTCCTCGTGAATAAAATTCATTTTATCACTGAGAAAATATACGAAATAATTGTTTTGACATTAAACAACAATTACCATGAAACAAAATATTCAATTGTTTTCTTCAAAGCACAGTTATTACAATCAGATTTAAATTAAATGCGGAAAATTTGAATTTACATTTTTCTCAAATATTTTGTAATATTATGGTATTACATATGATTATCGTTGAATTCAGAAAAAAATACTGAAGCGAATACGCAAATAAAAAGTTAGGTTATCATTAAAAATAAGAAAGTTGCGCCCTGTATTTTGAGAACCACTGGTCTAAAAAAATTCTTGTTTCGCTCACTTTAATAGTCTTGTGATATAGAATTTGTTTGCTAGTTTAACCAACGTATCTCTTATAGTTTTCGAGATAGCAATAGTACTCCACTTAAATTGAACACCCTGTATATTGGGCAATCAAAGTTAGTCTTATAAACACAGCGATGCGACAGCGCTCAAAGCGACCATCACCGCTCGGATCCTGGGGTCGTGGGTTCGATTCCCACCATGGGCTTGGATGTTTGTGTGTGTCACTTCATCGTCTCATCTCCATCATCGCAATGGATACAACGCCAATGTAATAAAATATGTAGCAAAAACTGACTCATCCCCATTAAATCACATTTGTAATAAGTTGTAAGACTTGAAATACAATAAAGAATATTATTATTATTATTATAAACACAATCCAAGAAACCCACCTTATTTTAAAAAAAAACTTTTAATAAAATTTTATAAATTAGAAGTTGGCTGTCGCTTAGTGTGAAAAAGTGGCAGATAAAATTTATCTACATTTAATGTACTAATGAGAAAAAGAAAATCATTTTGAATATCATATTTAAATTCATAATGTATAATTAATACAAAAAACATATTAATAACGAGTATAATAACATTATGTTTATAATAAATATTTAATAAAGTCCAAAAAAATTAAAAAGCCCAGTTACACAAAAAAGCCCAATAAAAACCAAAAAAACCCACCAAGTTAGACTTTATAAGTTTTGGAAGTAAAATTCTTTACCGTCTACTGCCACAATAAAAAGAGATGTGAATATAGATACACTTTGAATGTAGTCTTAATAACAAGAGTTTCCAAGATTCTGTCACGGTGACATTTTGAAAGAAAAATTGTCCCTAATTAAAATCTTTGAGTACGCTAGTACAAATTGCTTTCAAACATTCTCTATTTGAGAAACTACCTTCATGCTGTTTAAAAATAGTATCAGTAACTTTACAGTTTGTAGAACGTCTATTTCCGATACAATAATACCCACAAACACATGAGGCCTAGGCTGATGATAATGACTTTGCCAAAGAAAATGTGTTTTCTCGTTCAGTGTTCTTCGATTCGATTCTATTTTACCAACTGCTCATGCACTTACAACCCATGCACGCGAGCTTGGGAATGTTTTGTCAATACTTAATTACTTTTTCTATCGGAGTTCGTTTGTATTTATTCACACAAAATGAAAAGTAAAAATTGGTTTTGATATCGCGAGTGTATAAAGCTTCCGGTTTGATGCGAAGAGTAATCACATCAATATTGCGTTGTTAGTGAAAACGTAGTGTAGTGGAATGAATGGAAATATTCCGTATTCGCATTTGGGTCAGGTACAAACGTAACTGAAATCCAAGAACCAATAAACTACATTCCAGTTTATATCCTGTTTCTCTGCCGAGCGGAAGCCATCACTTTCCGTAAACTTATTAAGAAAACTAGTGGGCTGTGAAACGCGAAGTTTGCACATCATTTCAGGTGTAAAATGCACTAGGGCTTTCATCCTTTGATGAATCTTTTCCTCGTTATTACCGCCCGATGTGTTTATGAGATCGATCCCACTGACACCGACTGCTCCGCTATTGGGAAAGTGAAACCGAGGGAGATTCTTTTCTCTATTATTAGCCGCGTTGGAGAATTTATCCCCGCGTTTGTAGCAGCAGCTCCGTTCAATTTACATGTAAGAATGTCACCGGTCGCCCTAGATGGACAACCCCCAGTGCCCATAATTACACATGAAGACTGAAGCCGCTGCTTCGGCCAATTTACAACGACAGACACACTGCCAATGTTAATGTGATACCCGTGCATGTTTTACGTTAGCCGGACTTGTAATTACGTCTTTACTCCACGCTCCGCCAGTGATTTTTTAGCGTGCAACAATAGTTCACTTCACTGCTCGGTACTTTATACACCTGCCGCTATGCTTTTTCTTCCTTTGTGCTTCTAATTAACTCTTTCTTTTCATCAAAAGCCGTACGTGAACAAATTTATTAGTTAATAACATCTGCTACTGAAGATATTTACATGTTGCTCACAATGAAAGTTGGAAATAAATGGCTACACTTTAATGTGGTTGCCGAGTGACTACTTGGCATCATTTGTGATGCTTTTTCATTGTGTATAAACAACAGACGACTACATTAGTTGCGTTAAGTATAATATGTATACGTAATGCAATCAAACGCACCACAAGACACTAAGTAATACAAACTAATCACTAAAATAACACATTTATATTTTCAGCACATTTATTATTGCCACTAGACTCTAGAGTAGCATTTCTCACAAGTACAATAACCGTACAAATGTAAAAATATCAAGCATTTGATTAAATTCAGGGGCATCGACATGCTTGCCTTAAATATGCATAAGGCTTGTTACATTGGAGAGCCTTGTTGCCGCGTTAATGGTAATTAAAGGTTGTATGAGTTTAAAATATTAAACGATACAGTAATCATA
Source organism: Harpalus rufipes (assembly GCA_951394225.1). Lineage (NCBI taxonomy): Eukaryota > Metazoa > Arthropoda > Insecta > Coleoptera > Carabidae > Harpalus > Harpalus rufipes. The sequence continues at coordinate 37,766,389 of OX596284.1, read as the reverse complement.
AAATGGGTATCTACTTATGAGTAAATCTAAATGAGCTGTCGTATTTATAGAGAAGAACAACGTTGTAAATCTTACTTCCCATATTGAAAATGATTGAAGTAATTCCATATATTTTCCTTTAACAACTATGGACAATTAGATTACAGTCGTTTTCGAAAAATGTACAACAATAATAGGTACTTGAAATTTATATACTTTATGAGTAAACATAGGTCTAATTGCAAATAATTTTTATTTTCTACTATTTGTTTTTAAAGTAAATAAATAAAAACATTCAGAAATTTTCTAGTAGAATCTACGAGCCCAAAGTCATTATTTTGGCCGGTTAACATTTTCAACAAACAAATTTCTACAAATTCCTTTCGACTAATTTAAACTACAGATATTTAATTTACAAAAACTGATTATGATATTCAAGTATTCCGCTATTTAATGTTGGGTTACATCGCTTTTATTAGTAATATCAACTTTAATTCTTATAGGCATTGTATCCCTAAGCCCTATACATTTTCCTGTGAGTAGTGTCCTATGTTGTGCAAAGTAAGTAACCGAAAGAATTTTCTAATTTTCTGGAAAATTCTAACTATTTGTGTAGGTTTTATAATTCGTTGAAAATGTAAACCGGCCGAATTATTATGAGTTTGATGAGCTCGTATGTATGATGTTTATGATTGGCTAGTTTACTTCCAAATACAAATTCCCATTCGAAGTTGAATCATTTTGATTTTTGACATATTTTCTTTTAACATATTCATATATCTTTCAGGGTATTTCGTATAAAGCAAATTTTCCAATTTTGGCTATATTAATTGAAACTCATGGCCATATTCTGTTTAAAAATGTAGTCTTACAAATCTAAATAATGAATAAAATCGCAACAGAAGTTGTCATTCTTATGTATAATTTTATTTTAATCAAAAAAATATGTGTTTTTGTCAGTTCTTTTTGCAGATATACAAATCTGTAAGACATACAGATTTAAACAATAAAGGCCTATTAGATGCACTAGTAAAAATGAATTCTGTAACGAGTTATGAATATACTACTTATTATAATTCAACACGAATATATTAAAATATTAATAAATGAACATACCAGATGAACACATTTCAGAAAGAATGAATCTTGCTGACATACCTGTAACAAAAAGAAATATATAAATTAGTAATAATGTATTATAGTAGGTATTTAAGCAACAAGATTACATAATCAGCCCTATTTTGTAAGGAAGTTGTCTTAGCAACGTTCCTAAAAATTTTAACCAATAGAAACAAATATAAAGCTTGTCATTTTCATGTTTTATTCAGTGTTCGCAATTATTATTGCTTATTAGCTATAGCAATGCTGCTAAGACATAACAACTTTCTTACAAAATAGGGGTAAATAATTGTTTTTATTATTTCATAAATACGGAGATTAGCACCCGAACCACAGACAAACTGTAGTTTGTCTGTGTCCGAACCATAAGTTGATCTGAGAATTTGAACGAAACGAAATGATAAATTTCTTAATTGAAACTAGTGATTGGACGGATATCCGGCGGTACCTACCACAAAATCCGGCTTAAAAATCGAAACTACCGCTCTAGCCGAACTGAGCCCATATGATTCGGTGATCCAGCCAAATTTGTTCAGAAAGCAAAAACTAACAATTTGATAATTAAGAGGGATACTTCATAACGTTTCTAATAATCATTTTTACCTCTCGCTAAGAGAGGTATTGCATTCATGCTAAAAATCACATATCCATATTTTATTGAATAAGCACGTTTTAAGGTCCCTACAATCCGATTTTAACATTTTTACGATGATGTCTGTGTGTGTGTGTGTGTGTGGATGTATGTGTGTGTGTGTGTGTGTGTATGTATGTAGGATGTTGGAAGGACGATTACTCAAAAACTATAAGACTTAAAAATTGTTTAATTACGTATTTTCCAATCGGACATTCATGGGAAGATCTGAAAAGGTTTTGGTAACAATTGGACAACCGGAAGTAGAAGATTCTTGAAAAAAAATCTTCTAAATAATATTTTTTGAAAATTTTTCTTGGTAATATTAAAGAAAATTAAATTCTCTATCTGATACATTTAAATATTTTATTATATATTCTATGGATTTAGAGATAAAAGAAATATAATAAATAAAATAACGTTATAATAAATTTTACAGCCGAAAGGATGCCATGGAAAATAGTTGACCAGTTGAACTGTTTGTAACTGACAGATAAATGTCAGTGTCAGAAATTCATAGATATTACTAAAGAGTTTTTCTGGGAAGTACATATACATTATATTATTTCTTAATGTATTAGTAGTTAAATATTTAAGATTATAGGTCTATTACATATATCCTTCAAAAATACAGTCAATCCTGACAATGAATTGGAAACATTTCGAAAAATTAGAAGAGGACAAAATTTCTTCATATAATGAATTTAAAATTAAACAATCTAAATATAAGGAATAGATATATGTAAGTACAATTTTTGGTGTAGAATGTAGGTATACAAGAAATGTTAAATACAATAGGGCGCCTTGACAAGCAGATATGGGGATATAATTTCTCATTCTAAATTTAGTGATTTTCCAATTCCATATGGTTTATTTTCATCGACAAGTAAATTCCACACTTCTGGTGACAAATTAACTACGTGTATTTAGAAAATCTTGAAATTTTGTGGCGAGAGGTATTGTGCTGGCCACAACAGATTTTTTTTATTATTATTATTATTTTGTATACATAAAGCGTGGCTTTTCTACATTCTCTGATGCTAATCTAGTCTAGACATATTTCTAATATAGATATTACCTATTTCCAAAAATAATCGTTTTGAACAGACGCTACTAGCTTGGCTGGTTATATTACTTATAGCAAGAAATATTTTTATGATGATTGCCCTAGCATAAAATTGAATCAGATTTTCTGTCCGCAATTGCCATTTTGTAGTAAAGATTAAATTTAACAAGTATGTTCCCAGAATTTGTAGTCCGTGCATATGTTGGCGGTGACACAATATCATTGTAACACTGCCACAAACTCTATGATTAATCCCTTCGCTCTCTTTTTCGTAGTAGCCGCAATACGGAGATTCGGCCCGACTATTAGCCAGATAATCCAGTTCCGGTATTCTGAAATAATGCACTACTTAAGTTATCTACAATATATTTTCAACAGTCCTATTATACAATAGCATTACAGAGACTGAAAGTTCTATAGGTAATTTAAATTTATTGTTAGTGTTCCTCTTTGTTGTATTAAAGATTTTAAACCTGATTGTTCCTAGTTCAAAAGTATCTCACTAACTCGTACAGCGTCATTTGTCGCACTCCACGCATTGAAATCATACTAGTCTATAGTAATCCCACTCAAGTCTTTTCGTCTCCGTTGCAATATTAATAGGATTTTCCTCCAGTCAATCAGTGTGGGTGCGTGTGTGCATTTGGGAATAATCTGCAAATCTAATAATACTTTGCTGTGATCAATCAAATCTTTAATTTAGCCTGATCCATCACTAGTGTATACCTTCTTGGGGGTAATGCTGCTGTATCTCTTATTATTTGTGTGTAACTGACCATTGAAAATGCAATTAGGTTGTGTCTGTGAGCATGACTCACGCACGGGTGACTCTCTTTGTGCGTGTCGCGCGCACGACTACACGTGACCGCGGCAGACACCGCCAGTCGACAACCAGCACCCACCCCCGTCGACGCATTCATATCGACCGCCCTTGTTTACTCCACAGGCCCTTAATATACAATTCCCTATATCGGCTACAATCTGCCACAAACGAGGAAAGGGTTATAATAAGTGTTTGTGACGACGACCGGCAATTATTAGGAGGAATGCTTTTTCGAAAAGCAAGGCAATTACGCAATTGCGTTTAAACGAAGCAGAATCTGTAATTATCTTGCAAATGACGTAACCTAATAACCAGTATTATTAAAATTGAAGCAAAGGTTATCAGGACGTAACCTGAATTAATGTTAGGTATCATTATCTTGGATTAATCTTTCCAAATTTTTGAACAACCTTTATCTATATCTATATCTGGATACCCGAATAATTGAATGATAAATTATCCGAATCTCGGATCAAGATCCCAGTATCTGATCTCAAAGGATTTGAGTGATCGGATATGAGTATTGGGTGTAGGAGCCAGATCTCATTATTAAACCTCAAATCTGAATTTGTTGAAGTTAGCATATTTATAGAAATTAAGGGTCGGATCCAGACTTCTATAGTGAAAATTCTAAATCCCAATCTGAAATTATGATCCAAATCTAAGTTCAGATTCGAAACTTAAATTTTGATAATCCAAGAAACAAAATATACGAGCGTCAATAATGCACAGATTGGTAACATTGCGAATTAGATTATGCAACAACACTGACATCTACGTTAGTTACAGTAGAAGGCTTGTGGAAGCAGCGTGTGTTTTGTTTTCAACTATAGCATAATCTGTTTTTCAAAAACGTCAGCTACAAATGGAACCTGGGCCCGTATTCTTGAGCGTTAGTCATTTCGTTCGTATTCGTATTCGCGTTCGTTTTCATGTTAGTAGTCACAGTAGTCTGTGTTTCAAAAACAATATTGGATTTGTCATTGTCAGTGTCAACTGTACTGCAGCATTTATTCACATCATTTACAAGTTAAAAAAATTATTTATTAATCGTTAATAAATATATGATAAAAGTGAACTCTTAATTTGTAAGTGATCTGAATAAATGTGACAATACAATTGATACTGACACTGACATAATATATAATATTATTTTTAAAACACAGCCTATTATCACTACTAACATGAAAACGAAAGCGAATACGAATGTAATTACGAACGCTCAAGAATAAGGGGCCTGCACGTGTCTTGGGTATTTCGACTGTTGAAGATTAGAGGTCGTACATTAAAATCGAAACTTTACGTGGCAGAAATAGTTGCTATTGATGAAACACGGGTTAGAGATTTTGAGCCAGATCTGAAATCACAGTCCAACGAGTGAAGTCCAAATTCCCCACGACCAAAAAAATTTCGGAGAGCTCAATTAAAGTCAAACAAATGATGAGCTTTGCTTAGGATTACAAAGGAATCATCATGACAGACAGAGTTCCATGTGGAACAAGTGTCACAACAGTTTATTATCGGGCATTCATGCAAAAACTGTGCAGGAAATTGCACAAAACCCGACCTCCGTTTCTCGAAGCTGGGCCACTCATTCTCCATGTCAATGCTCGCCTCCACATCGGGAATGTAACGGAAAAATTGCGTGAATACGATTGTTACTAATGCTCTCTCCAATCCGGACATGAGTCCACCAGATTTCGACCAATTCCCAAAGCTGAAATGCGTGGACATCGTTTTCCGTCTCTGGAAGTGTTTCATGCTGCTGTTACTCAAGCCACTCGCCAGATGAACAGAAATGGTGTCTTAGATGGAATAGTAAAGCAAAACAAATGAATAAACCAACAATTGAATGCAATATTTATGAAATGACCCTCATAAGAAATGTACTTATCTTCAAACAAACAGAAAAAATAATGTATAAAACACAGGTGGACAGATCTCCTGCATAGATTAATTGCTCATAAATATCTCCGCTAAAATACAAGTAAAGTCTGTCAAGAAATATGATTAATTCCTGCCCTTGGTTCGTATATAACATGCGGGATTTAATCGCTACAATCTGTGGCAAATGCGTAAAGGGTTCGCAATGTGTGCCGTGCGGCTTATCAATTAATTTGGACTTAACCTTTTTCGAACGCGTATTTAGAATAATCTGTTTGATTTGTAGGATGAGTCAACCTGGATAAAAGTCAGTGCAAGATAGAATCGTTGGGCTGGGCGTAATCCAATGCAACATCCCGCGCCTGCATGCATGATATGTTAATTTAAATCCGCGACGCTTTGAGATCAATCGGGAGATGAATCTTTGAGTATTTATCGCGCTCCATTGTTTGGAGATCCGATCGTGTTTTGTTTCACAGCCACTTCCCGAAATCCGTTTAATGCAAATATGTAGGTTGACAGATTTTTTTGTAGTGTATATTGGAGAGGAGTGTTTATCTTCCGCACCCTAAATGAGAGGATGGGTCTGGCTGGGTTCGTAACCGAATTATCCAAGGGTTGTGCGAGTTGTTGTCGTCGCCATAGCAACCGGTAACAGGATTTTATCAGGCAGCCCTCGGGAATTGCCTACCGGTGCTGGTGCTGCCCTCTTCCTCGTCTGCGTCGCTTCCTCATCCTGTCCCTCAATGAGAATGACGATCGAGAGCAAAAGCAGGCGCTTTGTTTTGTTTGTTTAGTGTGAAACCACGTGACGCGATTATTTTAATCTAAATTCCAGTTGAGGACAGAGTCGCACGGTACGGAGTGCAGTGCGCTTGCGCTACCACTGCAACTGATAACATTACTGGTCGTTGTCGTGCCAACGGCAAACATAAACATTTCCACTCTTTCCAATATACTGCACTCCTATTACCGACATAACATCACCTATGTTTCTTTCAGGATTTCACCCGTAGTTAGATGCCAACATGTATAAAATTCATAGTATTCACTTTCTGTTTAAAACAGCTTTTAGAACAAAGTTTGCCAACGAAACACCGATTATAAATTGTCGAGTTTTGCGAAAAATAAATCGATTTACTTTTAGAGGTGTCTCGAAAGTAACGCCCGTGTTTAGAAATTTGATTCAGGGGGCTACAGCAAATCAAAAATTAAGACTAGAAAATTTTCTGATTGTACTTCGTTATGAAGTTATTAATAACCATTTGGGCTGAATTATTGTATAATAATGTAATTGGTCGACACATTCTATCTAATCGACTTAATTACACCTTCAATTTTTGATAAAGTTCCATTCGCAACTAGATTAAATTTTTGGTTCTATGATAGTGCACCGGCACATTATGGACTATAAGTGAGAAATTTCTTATCGCAAAATTTATCTGATAAGTAGATTTGTAAAGGTGGAGTTCCCTAGGTCAGAGCTGCGCAACCCGGATTGCAGAATTCCTCAAAAATTTGGTGGAAATTTTGAATTCACGTCATTTATTCCCATCATTGGTAGCATCGTTGGCGTTTTTAACCTGATTTGATTTGTATAAAACCATTTCACGTGCAATTCACATATATCATTTTTAAGAAATAAATAAAGATCGCAACTTTTTAGAAACAGAGAATATACGGGTTGGATCTACTAACCCAGCAAATCTGCTAGGTGAGTTGGGTCAGTTCAGGATCATTTCTGGGTTACTTCTTAAAATGTACCAACTAAACACAACTAACTTACCAAGTTACTCTAAAAGTTCCAAATACATACGGCCTGTAAGGGGGTATTCGGATTAACGATTTGTTCCGATTACTTGATTTGCATGGATAAATGCAAATAATGTCAATTTAAAAAGTTTTGCAATATTTATTTCGGAATTTCTGAGAACATAAAACATCATTCTTATTTTATCGTTTTAGTTTTATTTATTTTTTCTTGTGTAAGTATTTACATGAATTTTTGTTTGTATTCGGGTGTTCATTCCGGCTTTGATCGCCAGTCGCCGAAGTATTGTGTATTATTATTTATTAATTAATGTATGTACATACATTATTACATTCGCCAATTACAATCTCGAACTGAAATAATTATTACATTCCGCCACTTCAGGGATGGAAACTAAAGCAAAATTTGATAGTTGTTTCCAAGAATCACACGTGCTTCTTGTTGCGTTCTAAGAAATTTCATCTCGCAGTTCGGATTAAAGAGTTTTTGTACATTTGTATTTGTCAAACTTTAACTTTTATATAAAATAAGTGAGATATTTTCTGAATCAAAATTTCCCTTATAAAGGTGAACAAATACTATGGCCTCCTAGATCACCGGATCAGAATCCATTATTGAAACATTTGAACTTTGGAAAAAAGTATTTATTTTGTGACAACAGATGTGGAAAATATTTCGTTTTCTCCTATTATATATAAATTACTTGATAACGAAGGGCAACCATAATTTTGTTTTACGCCCGAAAAAAAATCCCACTTTGAGACAGTCTGTATTATTCAAATGAATGAAATAAGCAAAAAGTTAGCACACCCAGTAGTACCAAGAAATGGAATAAATTGTGTATAAAAAACAATGCCAATTAATTATATTGGACATAATGTCTAAGGGTTAAGCAAGAAAAAAGATTTGGCACCGCACAAAGACAGTCTTTGTACACACGGCCTCGAAACCGCTGGATCATAAAGAAGGAATTGGGAATCACTTGTGCATAATTAACGTGAAGGCGAAGACGTTTGAAGTTCAAGAGTAATAGAGAGCGGTGACCGGCGTTAACTCGGCCGGGCCGATCGAGAGAATACGATCCGTTGTTTATTTACCAGGGTCGCCCAGTCACTTTTATGTCGGAAAGCGTAGCGTATCCACTCCTCGGATAAGGACACTAGTTCCCGGAATGGGAAACGACATTTCGTGTTTGTGTCAACGTATGGGAATCATGGGTCGATAAGCACGATATGGCAAATTAAAATGTGTAATGTCGCTGCGGGGTTTTAATCGCTTCCCATTAAAATTGTAACAGATACAAGGCAATATAAGGGCCAACCCTCCGAATTTCACCCTCCGTTTCCATATCTAGCTGTAATTACATATTTGGCTGGCCAGTGCATATCATTCACGGAATTGCTGTTGCAGTTAATGTATATATGAGTGCCCTTAACTCTTTAATAAGCAGTGGGCAGGAATTATACATGTTTTAGGGACATTTTTAACTAGTAGGTACAGCAATAATACAAGTTATCAAAAAAATATCTTCATAATTTTTTTAGGTATTTGTTTAGGGATTTATATTAGTTCATCAGAAGATTTGAAATGCAAACATGGATTTATAAAAATGTATAACCTGAAAAGATCAACAGTTTTTTTTTCTCGATTTTACATTGCAAGTACGTATAATTACTTACATTTAAGCTTAAAATTCAAGTTACAATAAATGATTTAGTCGTAACATTTGTACATATATTGCTAATTCTTGAATTCTTGTCTTGAAATTGAAGATACATTTACTTTTTACCAGATAACAAAGTGTTTTAGAGATATGTAAAACTATTGGCATATTTCAATAAGAATGCGAACCTGGTGGCAAAAATTAGAATAAAGGAACATTTTTATTTTATTAATATACTACTTACTAATAATAATTAATTTACTGCTACTACTAATAAAACGGGAAATGTACATTGAAAGAAAAGTTGAAAATACAAGGACAATCAAAGAAAAACCAATGACAGCAATTATATGTTTATGGAAGTTAAACAAAATCGCGCTTTTGTCCCAGGATTGACAATAGTGCACAACGCCATTTCTATGTATTGAAATATCCCAATCAATTTCAGAAAAAGGAAATTCAGTTTCAAAAAAAGTAAATTCATATTCGGAAAAAGTAAATTTAATTTCAGAGAAAGTGTTTTCAATTTCGGAATGTATTTTTAAATAAAAAATTAAGTACAGTAAAAAAAATTAAAGATGTCCGATCAAGGTCATCTACGAATTGTATGAATTAAGATTTTTGCTCCGCCTATTCTGTTAAATTCAGTAGTCTTGTTTACTTAGTTTTTATGAGGGTACGTAAAATACTAGTTATTTTATTACAGTAAAAGCATTCAAAATTCAAAAATAAGTCTACTGGTTAAGTTTCTTAAAAAATATAAAATCAAATGTAGGTATGAAAAATAAGGTAGTGACACAGAAAATAACGTTATTCGTACGGCTATGAATCAAGGTAATATATCTGATTTAATAAATAAACTTACGTGACATCGAAAGTATTGTGAAAAATGAGCATAATTTTAAAATGGAATGTCCTAACTTAGTCGAAACAATATGAATTTTTGATAGACAAGCGTGTTATATCCATCCTTTTCGCACACACCTGTACACTTTGCAAATAACAGAGATAAATGTATGCCAATTTGGTAATTTGTTCATAATACAGATGACTTTGATCGGACATAGAGTGAGGTATCTATGCGATAAATATATAACATTAACTCTACTCAAGTTTAATTTTATATATATATATATAAAAAGAAATTAGTTTTACTTTTACTGAAATCAATATTACTTTTTTCGAAAATGATATTAAATTATTCAATTTACATTTTCTGAAATTGAAATTGAATATGTAGATACATATACATAGTTATATCGTAAGTAAGCATAAAAATAATATTTTCCCCATAAGATCAACATATAATCTTAAGTAATAAACAGGATATTGATTTGAAGTGAGGCACTATTGCTATCTCGAGAACTATACGAGATATGAAGTTGGTTAAATTAGCAAAACAATTTTTATATTATACGACTATTAGAATGAGCGAAACAATTTTGTTTAAACTAATAGTTCTCAGAATATAGAATATAACTTTCTTATTTTAATTGAAACCTCCATTTTTATTCACCTATTCGTTTCAGTACCTTTTCTGAATACAATGATAATTTAACTAACTTCGTATTCTTATAGTTCTCGACGTAGCAATAGTGCCTCACTTAAATTGAACACCTTGTATTTCTCTAGTAGGTAATACCTTAAGAATTCATAAATTTGGATTTCTTTCAGTGGTATCACCATATTTCTTTCGCTAGCCAATTATTTATTAACCCATTTATTTTTGAAAGCTATATATTTCGAGTACAAATGAAGAGTGCGAACTATTGAACTTGCATTGTCGATGGTGTTGAATCTTGCACTAAGTTAATCGAAGAGCAAATTTCTGGCAATTATGAACGTTGTCTGGTTCAATATTTTCCTTCTGGAATGAAATGGAGGCGATAGAATTAGTTATGAGGTGGAAGTAGCTCGCTGACCAGAGATCAAACACTGATCCTTCTCTTCCGTACTGGTCCGGGTACTCTGCTAGTCCTCCACATTACTAATTCAAACACTGCATTCTCTGCGCGAATCCCTCGCCGTACATTACATGGAATGGAATTTCACTATACATTGCGCGAGGAATGTCTAGCACTCTGGCTCGGCTCTCAGCTCTCGCCCGCCGTAATTTACATGCACGGGGACGCCGCTAGACGCCGACGCCGACGCCAGAGGACGCCTTCGTAAAAATGTAACGACGAGCGCCGCACAACAAATTGAATTCGTGTTCGCTGTTTAGTGCGGAGAAAATGGCCCCGGCGAAGGCGAAATGGGGCTGTAATAATATATAATGCCCCATCTCAGGTGTGTTATTTGAATTTGGATATTTGGCATAAAACGAGACTTTGCATCTGTTCAATAATGCACGTGGGATGTTTTTTTAATATCCCTACGTGATAGACGCTAAGTTATAATTCATGAAAAGAAAATAAGTTCTTTTTAATAATTTGCTACACATTAATGAACTGATATATAATAGAATGGGAATTTCCAAATCCCGATTTTTTCTAAACAAAAAATGCATTGCAAATAATTTTAGTTTGTTGTAATTGAAACTAAAGTAATATTTAATTATAATAGTATACTAAAGAACAAGTTTTATAAGCATGACTTTTTTGGCACGCGTCAAAATTTATATACCGAGCCCTGACGTTTTCTAGATGATAAGTGCGAAAAAAGTCTTATAAAATGAGTCCTTTATACTATTTTTTATATTTTGCGTCTTTTACATACCAAACAAAATATTTAAAAATAACTGCTATATTACCGAATTGATTTAGAGAAAATTTTATGTGTGATGTTTCGTAATGTCTTCATTATGAACGCAGATCTTATTTCTGATATGTGTAAAAATGACATTTTATTTGGTGAGAAGGAAGTTTGGAACACGACGCAAAGCTGAATGGTCCAAACCTTCGAACATTATTTTTACCTCTGCTAAGAGAGGTATTGGATTCATGCTAAAAATCGCATATCCATAATTTAGTGAATAAACATGTTTTAATGTCCCTAGAAACCGATTATAACATTTTTACGATAATGTCCGTACGTGTTTATGTGCGTGTGTATATATATATATATATATATATATATATATATATATATATATATGTGTGTCTAGGTGTGTGTGTGGGTGTGTGTGTGTGTGCGTGGATGTTGGAAGTACGGTTCCTCAATACTATAAGACATATTTAACCACAGATTCCTCAATCTAACATTAATGGGAAGCTGATAAGGTTTTGATAACAATTGACAACCAGAAGTTGTAATATCGAAAAAAAAATCTAGTAAATATCATTTTTTTAAAATTTGTTATTACAAATAATAAAGATCATTATTCTCAATCTGATAATTTCATATTTTTATTATATCTTCTATAGATTTAGATATATAATACCTACATAATAATATAGAATAATCTGTTGTAATAAATCTCGCTGCCCAAACAACTTCATGACTAATAAATGCAAAATGTCAGTGTCAAAAATCAACAGTTTTACCGACATTACTGAAAGCTTTTTCTTGAGAGTACATTTAATACTTCTTACTGTATTACTAATTAAATATTTAAAATTATAGGTGTATTAATATTACATATAGGTATTCTTAAGAAATAAGTACCGCTAATACAGTCAATGAATTTAAAGAATTTTGAAGATATTATAAGAGTAGGACAAAATTCCTTATAGAAAGAAAGAAGAGATACAATTTGAATTATTTGTGTGTACTAGAAATGTTTTAAATTCGTTACGTATGTAACATAAAATGGAAATAGCAAGAGGTATTGTGCCCGTCACAACAAATTTTTTCACTTAAATTTGTTTTTATAATCATTTTTTAACATATGTCGAAAATGTCGATTAGTTGTTCCATTCTTAATTACTAAAGTAATTACACTAGTGTTAAAATTAACAATGATGTGTCACTTTTTAACACTGGTGTCATAAAATGACATTTTTAACCCTAAAAACAAACATTAAAAATCCTACTTTAATAGTTTTATACGAGGATTTGTAGAAAAATTAATAAAAAGTGAAATTAAATATTATTTAATAATATTGTGACGTCACGGCACCAATACTCTAACAAATATAGTACGCTTTTTTGGGCCAATACGTTACAAGCAATTTTCAACAACGGTATTAATTTTTTCCTCGAGTATTTACTCGCTAGAGAACTATTTCTTATTATAATAAAAGTTTTTATCGACTATTCAAACATAACTACATCACAGCAAATACTGAACAGTGTGTTGAACGGGATCCATAAAATGCTTCACAAATATTTAAAAATTGATAAGCCTGGCTTCCATTTCCGCTGGCTGGCGAATAATATCAGACAGGAAGCCATGAACCTCATCCGTTGTAGAAGTCGCGATTGCAATTAGTTCCAGGCCGAGTTATCGTGGAAGAATAGTGCTAGCGATTAGTTACACAAGCTACAGCAACGCACGAAGAGAAAAACAGCAGATAAAATGAGCGACCGAGCCCATCAATTATACAAATGCGTTAATAAAAAGAGGTCCCATTGTAACGTGCTTGATGGCTTAATTGGCGGAATCAAAACAAATGATAAATGGAGCCACAAACAATGGCAATCAGTGACGCCAAGCAACACACGAAGACCAAGACGAAGAAGATCGACCAGAACGTATGAATCTTACTTCACATAGCTATTCTCAAAACTTCTTGCTATCGTTCATTTATTATACGTTTCTTACAATGAATGTATGTCACAACTTCTACAAAAACAATTCTGTAATATTATGGTCCAAATCTACATTGTTTATTTGAAATCCTTAATTGTTTCTAAAATTTAGTTTATCCTCTTTTTCCCAAAAGTTAACCGGACTGTACCGATTTAATTTTGGAATCTCATCAGCCTGATTTTCTTTTACCGTTAGTAAGGTTTGAGTTTTGATTCGTCCCGTCGCAATCTTCTCTTGACCGTTGTTCTTCTCCTTTTTCTATTATTTTTATTGTTCAAGTCTCTTTTACAGGTCTCTTAATTCCATCTTTGCAAGATTTGCCCTCCAACTCTGCTGTCTTGCTTCAATGGCGACTACCACTAATTTTATTTCTTATTTTTCTTTCGAGAGAGGTATTGGATTCATGCTAAAAATTGCATATCCAGATTTTAATGTGTGTGTATGTGTATGTGTAGGGATGCTGGAAGGACGATTTCTCAAAAACTATAAGATTTAATATCTGCTTAACTACGTATTTCTCAATCAGACATTACTGGGAAGAGCTGAAAAGGATTTGGTAATAATTGGACAACTGGGAGTAGCAGATTCTTAAAAAAATCTTCTAAATATTATTTTTTGAAAATTTTTATTCTTGCTTGATATATAAAGGTATATAATAATCTGTTGTAATAAATCTCACGGCCCAAATAATGCCATGGAAACAAATTGAAAAATTGAAATGTTTGTAACTGACAGATAAATGTAAGTGTCAAAAATCCAGACATTACTTAAGATTTTTTTTGGGAGTTATATACATTATATTATATCTTATTGTATTAATAGTTAAATATTTAAAATTATAGGTATATTACATATACCCTTCAAAAATACTGTCAATCTCGACAATGAATTGAAAACATTTCGAAAAATTAGAAGCGTAAGACAAAATTTCTTCATAGAACGAATTTCAAATTTAAAAATCTAAATATAAAGAATAGATATAATAGAGCGCGAGCAGTCATGTGACTTTGTTGGCCTTGACAAGCAGATATGGGGCCCGTGTCAGAATGATACCTATTAATTATGTAACATAGATGTCAAATATCATTCATTTTAAATTTAGTGGTTTTCCAATTCCATGTGGTTTATTTTCCTCGACAAGTAAATTCCACACTACTACGTGAATTTAAAAAATCTTGAAAGTTTTAATGAAAAATTCTCACATTTGACATCTAAGGCCAACAATGTCACATGTCTGCTCGTGCCCTATACTGGCGAGAGGTATTGCGCTGGTCACATTTAAATTCTGAACAATTTTTGTGTTTACACTATAATCTATGAAAAAAGTAGACACCCGGTTAATGTTAAGGGCTGTAGATATTCAAATATTTTAAAAACTAATAACTTTTTTTAAACTTTTATAATCCCTATCATACAGTTATAAGGACTATAGTTCTTATAAATTGTTATGGTTACAAAAAGTAACTAGATTTCGTAACAAAAATATATTTTGTCATAATTGTGTAAAAAAGCAATAAGAAGAATGTAATAATTTAAAAATAAATGTATATTATTTTTAACATCACAGGTAATGGACTGACATAAATGATCATTTTTATTAGCTATAAGTTGAAAGAGGCTATATATTTTATTTTTAGATTCATAATCTGCAAACTACATACAAGCAAATATTTTGCAACACGGAAAATTTGGCAATAAGTTTCATTATCAAACAGGATATAAAATTTTATCATCTAACCAAATGTTTGCTGATATGTAACTATCAGAATTGCGATAAATAGTTCGATAATTGATCGAGGAAAAGGGAAAAAGGAAACTTGTGTAGTTGATTTAGACGGAATGGCAATAACTTGGTCTTGAATAACTCACATCCGTCGAAATCAGTCACAATAAAGAGCGCGTGCTGACCAATCAATATCATTCTTCGCAGACACTGATTTACATTGAATACCATACATCTTCCAGGCAACTCGGGCTACACTACACCAACGCACAATTGCACACAGAGCCACCTATTTTTATTGGCTTCATGAATATGAATTCCCTCACTTTAACACGAATCGAAATTTTATTGTTGTCGCAAGTTGGATTCTTGGTGCCTGCGAGTTCTTTTGTTTAAAAACAGCGAAACAATGGCCGAAAGAGGAAGGAGGACCTAACGACTAAGCCCGAGACTCAGACAATGGGAGGTTTAATGAACTGGACGCTGTCGCGAAGCCTTGTTTGCATTGCGACATCTCTTGCTGCTCTATTGAACTAACGATATTTATTGTGTTATCTTAATTTCAGCCAATATTGACACCGACTTGACACTTATTTATTTTGCTGGACAAATACTCTGTTGACTAATTTCATAACATCCACAAGGACATTATCGCCTGTTATTAGAGTTCGCCAAAATCAATAAAGGTAATATTTACTTTTCTTTTCCGAGAAAACTAATTTCAATAGTGCTAATAATCATTTATAAACATTTGTTTAAGTCTGAAACAACACATTTATATTAATTCCTCAATCAATAACGCAATAGTTTTATGAAAAATGACTTTATTCTCGTGCAGCTTACAATTTTTGCCAACAACCCTTAATGTATTTATTAACTAGAAAATAAGATGTTAAAATTAGGGATGGGACGGATATTCAGCGATACCATTAAATCCGGCTGATCCGGCCTAAAACCGGAACTACCGTTCCGGCTGAACTGGGTTTATGATTCGACTAGACTTATATGAAATCAGAAAAAATCATTAAACCCTTAGGAAAATCGTTCCCATAGTTTTTGTCCATACCACCACTCAATAACTAATCAACAAGTGTTGTGATATATCTGAAAAATTAACAAAATAATATTCTTATATGTCGTAGCAAATACACCAAGTTAATATTTTGGGTTTCTTTTTCTTTGTGAACGCATCTGAGATTCAACGTTTTATTGCAATCGTTTCAATATTTAAAAATAGGTGTTAAAAAATCTGTTGTGGCCAGCACAATACCTTCCGTCAATCCTGTGTATTATGTACAAATTCCATACATAAATTTTCTTCTAAAAGATTCTAATTTTTTGGTATTTTATGATTCCCTTTCTCGGCAACTGAATTCCATTCTCCTGATAACAAACAAACCACATGAAATAAGAAAATCATGAAATTTTGAATGAAAAATTATGACACTTGTCAGTTATGGACATAATTAATTGCTGTCATTTTGATACGGGTTCCCATATCTGCTTGCCAAAGGCACGCGCCCTATACATATTTTTTTTTTGCAAAAGATGCTATATTTCCAGTAAAGTTATTTCATAAACAAACTATGCAAATTGCACTTGACACTGACATCTACTTCTTCTTCTTTAGTTTTTCCCATTCGTTAGGGGGTCGCTATTTTTTATTTTCTTCTTCCACTCATTTTTGTTTTGCGTGTCTTTCTCATTCAGTTCCTTTTCTCTCAAGTCTTCTGCAATACAATCTTTTCATCTTATATTTGGTCTTCCTATGTTTCTTCCACCTTCTATTAATATATTCATCGGTTCTCATGACATGTTCAAACCAATGTAATCGTCTTTCTTATATCCAGAAACTTCTAACACTAGAGTTACTTCCCTTATTCTGTCATTGATTTACATTTTATTGATACTGACATCTAATTTGAATTAGCAGTTTCCATGGTTAAGTTAGCATAGCTGGCTGAATTATGAAATTTATATGATTTTTTTTATCTTTATTATTCTTTAATTCTATATCTGTTAAATATGAAATATAAAATGCAATCAAATCGTATAGACAATAATATATTCTTTAAGTTATAATAACATTTAACTGAGTTTTTCAAGAAAAACTGTTAAAATCTTCAAATGAGGGTACTTCCGGTTGACCAATTATAACCAAAATCTAATCAAGTCTGCATATGGTTGTAAGGAAGAGGAATACGCAAGAATTGTAATTTTTGGAATTCTAGTATTGGAGATATCGTGCAGGAAAAAACGGTCACATACACACACACACACATACACACACACACACACACACGCACATACGAACACACACACACACATACAGACATCATCGTAAAAATAGTAAAATCGTATTGTAAAGACCCTAAAACGTGCTTATTCAATGGAAACTCACCACCGATTTTTTTGACCAAAGACAATACCTTCCTTACCTATAGGTGACGGAAGGTAAAAATACTCGAAATTTCAGTCATATTCTTACAAAATCTACATCGCGGTACACTTAGACATTGTTTCAGATTATTTACACAAAATCATGTATACATAATTATATACGTTTAAATATTCAGTTGTACAAGTAATATACAAAAATTCGCAAAAAAAAATACATACATATTTATTCGCTTTGAAAATCGACAACAGAATCTACTTTTTCTACTCCTTCATTTGAATATGAATGTGCCTCGGTGGTAATAGAATGATCAAGCATCTTGAAAGATGTAAATATCTTAATGATCGTCGGCGTTTTGTTATTAATACTAAGTGTTTTCTTCTGTTGCACGAAATGGGCGTGTCAGAATTAGGTAAGACAATGGCAAGTGTGCGTATTTCTCATCTCTGCGGCTGGCCGATCAAAAGTGTGATCTTCGGGCCGCCTGCACAGTGGCACGCACCAATGAAAGCGTGATAAATGACGACCTGATAACGTATTTGCATAGGAAAGCATCTCACTAACAATAACACTTCTCTATCGGGGTAGACATCTCGGGCACAGAGCAATTAAGACGCACCAAGAAACACAGAGCATCACAAGGGCCGATTGAATTTAATGCTATCAAGATTTTAATTCGTTTGATAATCTAACACTACTATAACTAAAATTCAATATATTAATCACTATTACAATTAATGAAAGTTAATTGGGAGGTATTTACTCGGATTATATATTTATTTAAGCTCCCAATTGACCGATAGCGATTATGATGATCTATGTTCGACGGACGTCCAACTTAGTATTTCCAATTTTCAAAAAGCACTGTAGTAGAGAGATACCTCGTCTGTTGTTCGAATTTCGAATTGTTTGAAGTCTGAATCAATTTGTCCCATTGAAAATATTCAAACGCAATTAATCTCTTCCCATATCTTAGACTGAGTACAGGACTAGACAATATCCATTGCGAAAATCTTAAATAACAAATACAGATATATAATTTAATGTAAAAATAACAATTAAATTCCTCAAATAATAAATTCAAATATAAATATATACGTAAATAATTTATACTACAATAAAAAACGTATGAGAGTAAAGGAAAAGAATAAGATGTGTTTACAGCAAGAGCGAGAGATAAATTGGACGTTTACGCCATCTATTGTGTGCATTTTATACTGCACCTGCAGTTCGATCAGAAAAACATGTTCCAACTTAGAATCGAATCTCTCTCGGATTTAGTGTTCGAATTCGCAATTACATACCACACTGTTACAGCTTTGAAGTTAATTTTATTTTATTACTTATTATCATAAAGCAATTTTGCGCTGAATCAAATTTATTTCCAATATTTGTAATATGTGGACAAAAAAAATGATAAGATTTTGTTAATAATTAATGACTTTATAATATCGAAAGAAGATACGATACTTACTCAGAATTGAGCATTAAATTCTGCAATGTACCATTTTCAAATTAAAACCGATTTGTCTTGGTTTTGATTCATATTGTAATCAAAATGCCGATGAGGAATGTTTCGACCATTAGTAATGCGCTGAAACTCTGCACGTCTGATCGGATCTAAAGTACCTCAGTTCGAATCTACTCGCTGACGTGTCGTCGTAAAAATTCCAATACACCGAATATTAATCCCATTCAATAGGTAAGGAAGGTATTGTCTTTGGTCAAAAAAATCGATGGTGGTGCGTGCGTGCGCGTGCCTTATTGTGTGTGCGTGACGATCCTTCCGGATCGTATAACTCCAAAACCATAATTGCAAAAATTACTGTCTGTATGGAATACGTACAAAATACACAGAATAAGGAATGTAATGTACTGGATATATAGAATCGTTTGCAAGAAACTTTCTACATGGAATTTGTACAAAATACATAGAAATGACGAAAGGTAATGTGCTGGCATATGTTTTTTTACCTTCCGTCACCTTTAGGTAAGGAAGGTATTATCTTTTGGTCAAAAAATGCAATGAGTTTTTAGTGACTAAGCACGTTATTACCATTTTTACGATGATATCTATGTATGTATGTGTGTCTGTCTGTATGTATGTGTGTCTGTGCGTGTGTCTGTGCGTGTGTGTGTGCGTGTGTGTGCGTGTGTGTGTGCGTGTGTGTGCGTGTGTGTGTGCGTGTGTGTGTGCGTGTGTGTGTGCGTGTGTGTGTGCGTGTGTGTGAGCGTGTGTGTGTGTGTGTGTCCGTGTGTGTATGTAAGGAAAGTTTCTGATCGTATAACTTCAATACCACGTTTCCAAAAATTATATTTTTTTCTTCGTATTCCTTAAGTTTACATCGGTTTACATCCAGAAGAAGAGATGATTAGATTTTGGTTATATATGGTCAACCGGAAGTACCCTCATTTGAAGATTTTAACAGTTCTCCACTCATTTATGTTTTGCGTGTCGTTCTCATTCAGTTCCTTTTCTCTCAAGTCTTCCGCAATACAGTCCTTCCATCTTATCTTTGGTCTTCCTCTGTTTCTTCAACCTTATATATTACTAAGCTGCAATAACTCATATTTAACTGTTAAAATCTCCAAATGAGGGTACTTCCGGTTGACCAATTATAACCAAAATTTAATCACTTGTTCTTCTGGATGTAAACTTGAGGAATACGAAAAAAATATAATTTTTGGAATCGTGGTATTGAAGATATGCGATCCGAAACTTTCGTCACACATACACACACACAGATGTACATGCATCATCGTAAAAATTGTAAAATGGTATTATAGGGTCCCTAAAACATGCTTATTTACTAAAAACTCATCATTGATTTTTTGACCAAAGCCGATACCTTCGTTAGCTAAAGGTGACAGAAGGTAAAAATAAGTTGTTCAACTTGTTAAATATCAATAATAATATGTTATTCGTGAAAACCATTACCATTAAATGATTCAAGATATAAAAGTGAAACGTTCCGTAAATCATTTTAAAGAATTCTGATTTGGTGACTTCTTAATTTAAAAACTGGTAGCGCGTCAGTAATGAGGAAAAGAGACAAACCTAATGGGGGAGTAGCTGTCGATAATTGTGCGATAAGTGAGTTTTAGGTGAAGAGTGAATACCTGGCCGAGTTTTTTGTCGCGCGTTATCGGGTCAGGAGCCAACGATACGGCGGTTCATTAGTAAACTGATAAGTCTGAAATAGCACAGATGCCGGGCCAGCAACTGGGCGGGTCCCTCTCGACATAATGAATGACCGGGACTAGTTTTAAGTAGTCAAGATAAAAATCCATCGGCCATTGGGCCAAGCCAAACTTATTCCTTCAAAGGTAAAGTAAGTGCAGGGCCGTGGAAACTTATTGCGTTTTCTGCGTTTTCCATTTATACATTTAATGCAAACTTTTCATAACTCATTTTTCATTTTACATAATCAGTGTGCACTAGCTGAGTTTTACGTGTTTCAGTTATAATTTTCTAGTGAACTGAACCTTACGGAGTGCGCAGTTTCTTGTACTTACTACGATCGTCAGTTCTTGCCAGTGAAGTTTATCAAAATTCATTTATTATGAGTTGTAAAAAATAACTGTGTATGTACAATAAATGTAAAAAATGGGTTGTGGCCAGCACAATACCACTCGCCACTTCCGTTTATGGTTACAGAAATATTCTATTTAACATTTCTTACTCTACACCATTTAATAAGTAATACTACAACACCAAAATTCTATTTATCTACGACAGTGCGCTAATATGTAATTAGTATTTCAATTTGAATGTCATTATGAAACTCATAATGACACTCAGTGCCATTAAATCACTCATACGTATTAATAACGTAGGCTATGAATGAACATTTCAATGTTTCTCATTATGTCAAAAATTAAATGAAAAATGTTTTTTAAGATCAATTTAAACTGTCGTAGATAAAATATTGAAGAATACACATTTGATATAGCCTCATAATGAAACTTGCGTGATTAAAACACTCGGCTCATCGCCTCGTGAATTAACTTCACATGCATTTCATTATGAACGCTATATCAAACTTGTATCCTTAATATCTATTACGATACGTTTAGACTTATACAAAAAAACTAAGCGAATTGTAAAATTATGATTTTTGGACTTAATTAGCTTGGATAATTTATCTAAATATATTTAAACGTTTATTGTAAATTACAATAAACGATTTTGGTATTTTTTTTTTACCCGATCAGAGTATTAAAAAAAAGACACAACATTTATTAACATGTAAAATACGTAACACAAGTTCACGCACAAAACTCGGCCTGGGTTTTCTAGGCGTTAGCTTTCTTTGCTAGGTTACGTTATGTTAAAGTATGTATGTTTAGAAAAATTACAAGTGAAAATATCTAATTATTCATTTTACAATAATGACACATACATAATACAACAAAAGTATTCAGTATTTTTTATGAATCAAACAATCAAAATACATTAGACCTTAATTTATGTGGACATGCCGAAGTGCTAGTGATTCGTATTGAAGCAATGAAAACAGGTAGTCCCTAGTCCGGTCCTGCGTGCGTGTTCGAGAATGGCGACACACAAAACGCATTAGGATATCGGGGACAACTGGACAAAGAACCGCATGACAATTGTCGCTTTATGCTCCTTGATAAGAAAAGATTCTATTCTCAGCCGATAAAAAACTCACAGCTATCAAAAGCACAAAATATTACAGATTCCGATAAAATACTCCAATGCCAGCGATATTCAAGGTTGCATTTGAAATTCTTAGTAGCCTACAAGCATCGCATTGTTCTCCAACCGTAAAAGGTTAATGAGTCAATAATTCAGACTATGATTAATGATATTTATAAACAAAGTAATTGATTCAGGAAGAAAGAAGCGTCTATAGAAAAATGCTCAAGTTTTTAAAGCGAATCACTTATTATAAATAAATAAACAAGTATTTATATCAACATGACTTTGAACCGTTGCTGGGTGCGCAAATCTGTTACAAGCAGTTGTATGTCACCATACGGAACTCAAACTGTTGTAAATGCGTACGAGTACGTTTGAGCGATATGGAGAGTATTTCATTCGTTGATTATTTTTTAAAATTTGACCCACGGACTAAACTCGGGCCTATGGCATCATAATGACGCAGGCATATGCAATAATACAGTACATATACTACTCTAGATACAAAAATAAGAGCCTGGACACGACACGGCAAGTTGTGATTGGCTGGGAGTAAGTCGGCCATATTTAGGCGTCTCCCGCCATAATTTAAATTTGAATATCTGACAAATTATACGAAATGAAATATGTAACGTTTATTAAAGTACTTCAATCAATCATCAGCTTTATTTACTATACAAAAAATAAATTCAGTGGTGCGAAAATACAGTAAAATATACCATATTTATTAATTAAACAGAACATTTACACTTTTGAAATATGTTGGTACGCCTGAAATTTGACGTTTGACATAATATGAACTATTAATTTTTCTTGCCTTTAAAAGAAAGAATTATAGCTGCAAATTACATATAATAGGAAGAAATATTAATAGTAAGTATAATTTTCATATATAAAAGTATAATAAAATCAAAAACTTGTTATTCTGCTTTGCCACATGAACGGGTAAGTATTTCAAATCCTTGGAATATGTCAATATATTGTTGCAAAATACTCGTAAACATATTTCATTTTCTCAAAATATCCTTTTCTATTGGAATTATTACAAAATTTTACTGCAACCAACTACAATTTTAGTAGTAAATACAACACCAACAAAACCTACACGAAATTGAAGTTAGTCGTTCGTGAAGTAGCTGTATTTTGTACCCTTGTTGCGGTGAAATGCTTAAACATGGCGGATACAGATCGTATCCAGCTTCTTATTATAGTGTCTCTAGCTAGTAATACTTAGGGTACCTATATACTCAGGGTATGGCCATGACGTGCTCGCGTTTCGTCCGCCATTAGAGGGCCACTGTCATATTCGTTGTTGTTGCGCAAATTATTATGTATTTTCGTGGCTACTTGCTTTATTTTAATGCAAAACACATTTAAATAAACTTCTAATATTTATTTAAAGTGTAAGTAATACTTTTATTTTATTTATTTGTATATTTTCTTGAGATACTGAGTACGATGACTGGCAATATTTAAAACACATAAAAATGACCAATATTAAGCACAAACATTTAATTTTTTAAAAGGTAAGTTTAAAATATATACTTATTATGTAAATAATAACCACAGTTATTAAATTTGATGTGATAATAACAACCTATATCATATGCTATACATAACCTCCAAATCTGTGTCATAATAATAATTGTGTATCTCTTAAATAAATGAATTTTTATTACCTTTATAGATTCATAGTGAGATTATTTAATATTCCAGTATAATATAATATCACATTTCTTACAAATAAATAGGGAAATGAATTATCAATATGTTTGACATTGGCTCGCTTATGGCGGCGATCTTGCCTCATGGCCATACCCTGTATATAAAGGTACCCTAGCAATACTCGTACTGAGTCGCCATCCAGCGGTGTTTCATCTTATTAATGACAAATGCAAACGTTATTCTGAGGCGCCATTTCACAGACAGTTTTAAAACGTTTAATTGTAATTTAAAAATTATCAGAAAAATAATTCTCACATGGAATTTATTTTTTATTATCTTAAACTCAGTTAATATAACCAAAATTGTAAAATTAGAATTTTCTGAAATACGATAACGATACATTTATTTTACATAATATTAAAATGTAACATTCCTTTTATGTTTGTTAAAAATTAAAAAAATACACAGGATGTATATAATAACTTGTTCAACATTCAAAATAGTCTACAAAATCGTATCTGCTTTGTTTCTGGAGATCCCAATGTTTTTCGAATTATTCCATAAATATGAGCATCTTTAGCTTTCCCATTCGTTAGAAGTCACTATTCTTGATTTTCTTCTTCACTCATTTACTTATATTTTGTGTGTCTTTATGTGGGTGTTTAGTATGGGTTACTAAACGTAATCCAGCTAATATCTATCTGTCTCTTTATGTGACTTTGTTGTATTCGTTGCCACAATATACTCAAGAAATTATTGAGTTAATTAATTCTAAGTTATCTGCTGGCGTGACAATATTCTTCATCTCTCCTCATATGTCCAAACCAATGTAATCCTCTCTCTTGTATCTTTCTGGAAACTTTATTACTCGAGCCATTTCTCATCCTCTTATTCCTTATCCTATCCATCCTCTCACTGCTACAGATCATATCCGGTCTTACCACTGTTTAAAAAAACTTTCCATAACTCAAACTTATATGTACATATAGGAAGTTATATAACAAATTTCGAATTCTTCGGATACTTGCGAATGCGTTTGACTGACATGCAATTCTAGTCATTCCGTTTGTTTTCCGAGGACTTTCGTAGTATCCTCGAATACTTCGGATACAATCCCACCATTTTAATACTATAAAATAACAACACAAATGTAATATCCGCAACACAATATAATAATATAGTGGCTTGCGTGTATTTTGTCCAATAAAACGTATTTTTCTATAAAACTCTTTTTCTTTTGGAAGCATCGAAGACAGCTGTGGACCGCAAAGCCACGCGAAATGGCGGGCGCGTGTTTTTCCCTCTTTGTCTCACTCACGCATCCTCCCTTTCCATTCTTTCACTCGCACTCATCTGGCACGCACGCCGTGAGATGTATAGCGCGCGAGGACGCTCGTAATTGGCTGATTCGTCAGTTGTTCGTGTCCCCACGAGGATTCTGCAAAGTAGAGCGACACTTCAACGCCTCGGATTAGGAATCAGAGCTAGAATGAGGTGCTAGACCTTCTTGAGGAGTTTGTGCGCAGACCGCAGTTCCCGTGGGTAATTATGAGACATTCTTGGAAAGGAAACAGCTCACATTTGGGACATGGTGGTCCCTTAGTTGAAATATTTCTGTCGATCAAATCTTGATTATTAGTAAAATGTTAAAAATTCCACTAAAACAAGTCTAGAGTAGAACGTAAGGAAAGCATTTCGGTGTTAATTAAAATTTGTGGATGTCTGCTTCGCTATTAAATACCATTTAGGAGCAATTTTGGAGCTGTCTCTATCAGATCCCATCGTTTAAGCGTTCAAATCAAGTCCAAATCTACACAAAACTCTTAAATATGTTTCCTTGATTGCCTTCTTTCCTTTCACGAATTGAATTTGTGACTACCAACTTTGTCGAGACGCAGATTAGAAGCAATTTGAAAAGTGTCTATATCAAATTAAAATCTAAATCAATTCCAAATGTAGACACCTCTTCTTGATTAGCATTTAGTAATACTATGTATCTTCTTAAAAATCGTCCAATGATATTGTGGTGAAACATCAGGTTTTAAGGCTCCTAGAATCCATTTTCAATTTCAACTTCTTAATAATGAAGTCTGTGTGTGTGTGGACGTAGGAGACATGATATCTCAAATATCAGAGATTAAAAATTATGAAACTTGATATTTAAAATTTCTTCATCTATGAGCTGAATAAATTAATACTGGCACTAATTGGTCAATCGAAAAATTGATTTAAATGTCATTTTTATTCTTCAAGATTTGCTCGAATTTGTTCCAGACTGTTGAAGCTTGTTTATGAACGGTGTGCTTCGATCAATGTCAGCATGACGGTTGATAGACATATACTAATTATTAATAAATTGCAATTTACTATTTTTATCAAAAGATATACAAGTAAAGGAAATATGTGAAAATTAAATTTCATGCTCAATAAACCATATCAGATACGAACAAATGTTTGCGCATACAAACCAACAAATTAGGAATTTTTTCAGAAGTTTAAATTTCAATACCAAATGTTTCATTCCTATATCTAGGGTTATGGAAATTGAATAAACGGCTTGCTATACGGTTTCAGTTCAAAATAATGTTCACAAGGGACCATTTGGCGCTATTATAGCTTCTAATAACCCTACCGATTGGATTAAAATAGTTGAAAATATGTCAAAACGGCATTTTATGTACATGAAATTGCAGTGGTTAAAATTTGTGTTCTGCTTATTTTTACCTTCCCTCACCTTTAGGTAAGGAAAGTATTGTCTGGTCAAAAAAATTAATGATGAGTTTTTAGTGAATAAGCATGTTTTAGGGTTCCTATATGTATGTGTGTGTGTGTGTATGTGTGTGTGTCTGTGTGTGTGTGTGTGTGTGTGTGTGTGTGTGTGTGTGTGTGTGTGTGTGTGTGTGTGTGTGTGTGTGTGTGTGTGTGTGTGTGTGTGTGTGTGTGTGTGTGTGTGTGTGTGTGTGTGTGTGTGTGTGTGTGTGTGTGTGTGTGGCGAAAGTTTCGGATCGCATTAATACCACGATTCCAAAAATTATATTTTTTTCGTATTCCTCAAGTTTACATCCAGAAGAACAAATGATTAGATTTTGGTTATAATTGGACAACCGGAAGTATCCTCATTTGAAGATTTTAACAGTTAAATATGATTTATTGGCATTTAACGTTATTATAACTTAAAGAATATATTATTCTCTATACGATTTGATTGCATTTTATACTTCATATTCAATAGATATAGAGTCAAAGAATTATAAAGATATTAAATTTCATAAATCAGCCAGCTATGCTAATCATGGAAACTGCAAATATATTCAGATAATTCAAATTGACAGATGTCAGTATCAATGAAAAGTAAATGAATGTGGCAGAGATGAGGACGTTAAAGTCGATGTTGGGGAAGACACGGAAAGATATGGTAAGAAAACAACTCTAGTGTCACAAGTTTCTAGAAAGATACAAGAGAGACCATTACATTGGTTTAAACATGTCATGAGGAGAGATGAAGAATATATTGGTAGAAGAATGAATAGCATAGAAGGTAGAAGAAACTGAGGAAGACAAAAGATGGAAGGACTGTATTGCGGAAGACTTCAGAGAAAAGGAAATGAATGAGGACGACATGCAAAACAGAAATGAGTAGAACAAGGAAATAAAAAAAACAGTGACTCCTAACGACTGAGAAAAACTAAAGAAGAAGAAGATGTCAGTGTCAAGTGCAATTTGCATAGTTTATTTATGAAATAATTTTACTGGAAATTCACGATCTGTTGCAAGAAAATTTATGTATGGAATTTGTACATTATACACAGGATTAACGGAAGGTAATGTGCTGACCATATCAGATTTTTTAGTTATCGCCTCCACCTCCCGATCAGTAAATGAATCACATCACTTAGCCCGGACATACACCAAAGACACATCAAACAAACAACATGCAACATAAGGTAAATACCACGCGTACGCTTGTGCCGCATAAAAACTTTAGACATGCATAGATGTCGAAACCATCATATAGCAAAGATACATGAAACTCGGAACATGTAACATGCAACACGAGGTAAATGATGTATGAGGGTTTCGATGATATCTATGTATTCCTATAGCATTCTGCGGCACAAGCATATGCGCGTTATTTACCTTATGTTGTATGTTGTGTGTTTGATGTATCTTTGGTGTAAGCCCGGCCTTACGGATCAGTAATTTGTAAATAAAACTTACTGCCTTAGAAACCCCATCAGTAAACATTAAAAAAACGGTTCGTGCAAAAAAGTTTAGAAAAACAAGTATCTACAGAGTTTATAAAATGAATCACACACTATACTTTTTCTACGACTACAAATTAAGACAGCAAAATACAGAAACACACACTGCAGGTTAGGAACTTATGAGAGCTTGTATGCACTAGTGACATCTATGGCTGATGAAACGAAAACTACAGAAAATTTACTTCAATGCATTGTAGTTATCAAGTAGTAGAGGTTGCTAGTTGCATGCAGTAGCCAATATGTTCGAACCGCAACTTGTCACGTTATGTGATTAAGATGTTTAGCGCCATGGAAACCTGTATTATTAAGTCATATTTTAACGAGAAAAATATTTTAGTTCCGAAGTTTCATCGTAGGGAAAGTATTTATATCAAAAAGTAGTACGTTCGTGCAACAATTTTAATGAAAGTAAGCATATAATCTTGTAGTAAATGGATAGAATATAATAAATATAGAACTGCTCAAAGTAATGACCTAGCGAGTGTAGCTATAGCAATATCAGATTTTTTAGATGTTCATTTATTGTTTGCTGTATTCAAACTAAGTCTAAATCTCTGCATTGTGTATGGTTTTTTGAATAATAAGTTAAGTAATGCTTTGCATCAGCCCCGCTTTGAATTCTGAAAAGTTATTAAAATTTTCATTAGTGTCACTCAATGTAAAACAAAACCACTTAAAAGCTTCCAAGTTCAAGGGTGTCTGTAGAGAGTCGGATGCTTTAGTCTTCAATTAGAAAATAATTAGAGCGCGGTAATCAAATTATTATCCATACAAGTCTAGGAAATATTGCTTCGTAATTTAGCAATTTAGTTTTTGTGAGGCTGAGCCGAGAGCAGGGCCCTGCAGTGAGCATTAGTTGGGTTCAGTGCTCCAGCTTCAGCCCGAGACAGCGTAAGCACACGTGCAGTGCAATAGACACTGCACTTCTTGTCAACTGTTCACGGAAACTATTACACGCTTGCAGAAATCATGAGAAATGAGACACCACATTGCAACTTATCCTTTCTTTAAACTTTGAACATAAAAATAACAGGGAATTAAACAAGTCGTAAACTTGGGTGGTTATTGGTAAATAACAAAAATTATACAACATAAATGAAAAATTATATTTCTACGAACAATTAACTAATATTTAAGGTGGCCTACTTTATCGGAAGATGGAAGAGATATAAACATATTTCCAAAAAGTGAGCGCCATCTCTTTTCATACTTGTCAGGCTCGCTATATGATAGCTGTAATTTTCTCAGATATATAACTTATGTAATTGTAACTTTATTTTTAACAAATGAGTCAGCTGAGCTCGTATTGTTTTTATTAGAATTTTCTGTTATGTACGCATAATATACATACACAATAAATCGTCAAATTTAGTACCATAGTACGGCTAAATTGTAATATAATCATAGATGGCAGCAGAGTATATCTATACAGAGCATGAAGTGTGCTACGCAAATGCCCATATTTTGACATTCAAAATTACTGAAGACAAAGTTGTTACCTATAAATTTAATAATTGTTGCATTTTTGCTGTTTAAAGCAAATAAACAGACAAATTATACATTGATGAAGGGCTAAAAAAACGCGAAAGTAGTGTATTCATAAAAATATCAATTTGCGATTTTTAGAACAATATCTATATCATCCTGATTTATAGAAGGTAAAATATAAACAACTGAAATTTTCGAATTCCGAAAGTATTATTAAAAACTGTATGCCCTTCGCAGACGCGCAGACGACGTTAAGAAAAAAACAGGGGCGGCTCGTTAATGAAGAAGCATGGCCGCGCGCCCTCTTACCAGAAAACAGTAAAAATAACTTCTTATTTGATATAATAATGTAACGTTTATTTACTTGGGTGAAGTGTAAAAATCGGAAATATTATTAATTAAAAAGTTTATTAAACGATAAATAATTAAAATAAAGATAATAAAAATAATTAACACTATGATTAAACAATTATAAATACTAATTATTAAATACTTAAACATTAAGATTATTTATTAATACAATATTTATTTCACTATTTATTTATATAACTATATTTATTTATTGATAAGAATTATTTGCGACCATCCGTAACATATTTAAACATAGAAGTAGGCCGTAGGGTCGAGGAATTATTGTAATAAACGAAGAAAGAATTTATGAAAAATTCATGGACCTTCTCATATCTAGTGAGACGCTCTAACCAACTGAGCCACAAGATCCCGTCCCGGGATCGACTTCAATGGGTCGGGATCTTGTGGCTCAGTTGGTTAGAGCGTCTCACTAGATATGAGAAGGTCCAGGGTTCAAATCCCTGCGAGGTCCATGAATTTTTCATAAATTCTTTCTTCGTTTATTACAATAATTCCTCGACCCTACGGCCTACTTCTATGTTTATATATTTATTTATGTTCACAACTCGTAGACTATTTATTTGTATCAACCAACTTCATCTCATGATGTTTGTCTATAACAGAATGTCCCGGCTGGCTTCCCTAACGTGTTTATATGGCGCGGCGTACTTTTTCTAGAGCATTCGACGCGATAATAACACCGAATACAAAGAATCAGGCAACCCTAAGTAATTAAACAGGTTGCGTTGCGATGTGTTTACTACGCAGATAGCGTCATCGCCCAGCACGGCAGCTGTTCTAACACGTTCGACCTACGGCGGCGGTCGCATACTCCTAGAGTCAGCGGCGTCGCACGTTACAATAGACAATAGACCAGCAATATAATTTAATCATATAGTAAAACATAAAGCGTATCTACTGTAACATTATTAGTTAATAGTTAAATATAAAACATTTAAACTAGATACGAGATGGTCACTGCGCTGAAGCATTGGCCGCTCAGCGTTCTGCGGCCCGCGTTGTTATGACAACGTGACGTAATGTTTGTGTGACTAGCGTGGACTAGCCATGCCTTACTAGCGCTGTGTGGCCGCACTTATTCTGCAGCTCTAGCTCAGTTTTAATTAATTAATATTAATTTATGTGTTTTGTTAGAAACGAACTTTAGAAGATACATTAAAAATTAAAGAATTAGGTAGACCATTGCCGATTTAAAACTAACACAAATTAGTGAGAGAAAAGCCCAGGATAGAATATTTACTTCCTATTTTTCAATTTGTATCAACGAAAGGCAAATGAGCTGTATTTAAGAAGTGATTTGTGATTAAATTTCTTCATCCACTTTCCCAGTTTAGGTAACAAAATTACTCCAAATTTTTTTAGTTACTGTGCCGTCAGGTTGAAAAGATACGAGCCGCCACTGGAGAAAGCATGTACCTATTGAAGTGGAAGTGAAAATTGTTGTAAAATGTATGTAATTTTTTACTGCCTCAAGTGGAATTCTTGAGTTGAGAGACCTCCTCATTACATGGGTGGCAAGCGTCAATAGCATAATTAAAATAACGAAGTGTATCCATCTTGATAATTGGCAGAAAAACTAATTATCTGCTCAGACATCAAAACCGCATTAACATTGATATTTTTAGCGTAATGAATCGAATAAATCCCATATATAGAGTATACACAGTACAGAGTGGATTAATTTGTTAGTAACAATTTATCTTGTGAATTTCCATCAAATGCTACTGCGATCCTTAACGAGCCTTTTCATCGACTAACGAAGCTCACCGACGACTAATTGTCGTGTAGATACAGTATATGAAACATGTACGCTGCTTATTTACCATATTTATACAACTCGTCAAACACTTGGCAAAAAAACATCGAGTCAGCCTTGGGATGCGATGCGGCGTTGTCCATATATGCTGCACCACTTAATGAATTAATAAAAGCCCAAGTGCTTTGTTTGCTCGTTTTCTGGAAACTGTAATTACCAATATCCTATTAACAAGGCCTCTGCACTTTGCACACAGTCACTGTACACTATAGAAATGATTGAATTTAATATTTTCAAGAACCGGATTGTTGGATTTACGAGTGTAGGTTAAAAAAGCGAACTGGATGCATCTAGCTATAGTTCATAGTCGGGAGGGAAACGTTAATGTCGCCGGGTTGTGACGTCAGAGGCTCCGACATTATCATATTAACGACACATTATGAATAATTAATTTTTACATAAGAGTTCTTTTCAACGTTTGTTTCTCCTATGCAATGTAGCACATGGGATGAAATTCTTGAATTCTATATCGGATATAAAGTAATTTCACAACCATCCAAGTCTTCCTTCACGTTTTAATTTTGCAGGATGTGTTGAATCAAGATTTCATGTACCTATTTTTTACTCTCCGTCACCTTTAGGTAAGGAAGGTAATAATAATCTTTGATAAAAAAATCGATAGTGAGTTTTCAATAAATAAGCACGTTTTGGGGTTCCTAGAGTACGAATTTACTATTTTCTTACGTAATATAACAAGTGATGTGATTATCATCGATGATATTCTCGAGTGAAACTGAGCTGCAGATTTCACGAGTCCGAAGGACGAGTTGAAATGTGCTGTTTCGGTTTCACGAGCAATATCTTCGATTATTAATCATATCACGAGCTTATATTTAATGAGAGAATATAATGAATTTTTGCAATCTAACCTAACCTAACTTTTGATATACATATTCATATTGTATTAAAACATGGTACTTACGAGTTTTATTTAATATTTCGGAGTTTGAATTATTGTTATTATTTATTTTTATACTTAAAATTAACTGTCAATGTCATAAATAAAGAAAACAAATCCCTTAGTAACGACGGTAATAATTTCCTTGTTTTTTATCATCGCTGTGATAAACGCGTAGCTAGGGAGATTCTGAATGTTGATTGGCGGAAAACATATCACGTGAATAAGGAATTATATTCTCGGAACTATAGTTGACGGGATAAATTATACACGTGACATTTTCTTGTTTGTATAAACACAAGTGTTATCTACATATTATGTTTATAATATTTACGTTTACATATGTAATATCTCTTAATATTATACACTTAATGCATAAATACAATTAGTAAGTGTCAAATTATCCCGTTAACATTAGTTCCAATTTGGCGCTGCGATATTGTTTCCCATCCCCTATTACTAATTGACAGATGTCAGTCATAAATTTTAGCTACCGAACGTGCAAGTAACTATTGCTAAAATGTCAAATGTCAAAATTAATTAAATTTCAAATGTTTATTAAAACTGTCCTTGTTACCAACCTTGCTATTTTAATATTTCTTTCAATAATAATGTTAAAATTAAATTAAATTAATGCGAAATGGGAAAAATTGTATGAAAAACATGTAGTACAATATCCATTTTCCTATTTCGCATTTACAAAGTGAATGATTTTTGATTTTTTTAATTGTTAAGTTGGTAAATTTGTCTAAGTGTCAAATAAATATCTTTCGTTTTAGTTGTCATTACCTGTCATTACTCATGAAAAATAACTAAAATTCGATTTTTTATAATAAAATATTTATATCAAACAATAAAGCACTCCTTTAAATTAAAATTCAAAGAATTTATTTGTAGTTTCATTACATAATAATATAACTAACCTAACTTGTATCTGTCATAATGCCAAAGTAAATTATTTTTCAAATGTTTATTGACACTGTCAGTGTTACCAACCTTGATAATTTAGTATTTCTTTCAATAGTAATTTTAAAATAAGAGTAAATTAATGCGAAATAGGAAAAATGGTATGAAAAACACGTATTACAATGACCATTTGTAATACTCGTATTTTTTATTTCCATCATTAATCACTAATTTTGTCGTTTTTGTAGTATGCTACTTATTCAACTCTTAACTAAATTATTCACTAATAACTATGAATACAAAAAAATTAAATGATCAGCTGTTTAAAATTTCAGGCATGTACATCACTTAAAATTTATGATATATAATGTAAGATTACTCAATTTCATTCTACGTAGGTAGGTACATCTTTTTTACTATTTCTATCTTTTATCTTCCAATACTGTAACTACGATATTACCTTTGTAATCAATATTCGTGCTTTATTATTAAGTTAGAGAATGTCTATTACGGAGTCTTGCGGAAAATACCGGCTCTATTCCAGAGAGTGACATTGTAGATAGCGATTCGCTTCCATCAAAAAGGAAACAAGAAGAGGTAATTTCGTTTAACGTCTTAATCTTAATCTGTGTGGCGGAGTTGTGCATTTCTCGTCACTAGCGCTGCATAATGACGTACGGGACTCGTTGCATCTCCGGCATAATAGAGATAGCAGCCAAAGTTTTACCACAGTCGTTTGGGCCATTAAACTCCAGATACATGTAATTATAAAGATAGTAAATGACGCGGCCTGCAAATGCAAATTGATTCAAAAGTTGCACTAGCTTTTTTGCTAAAGACATTAGAATGGAACAGTTGTTTGGTCGTGACAGAAATGTTACACTGCCAGGTATTTATTAAGAAGATAATTTAAACACCAGGAAGTTATAAACTTTCTGAGAGAAGAAATATAATTAGCACATATTTCTGACCCACGATTCACAGAAGAAAAAAAAGACAGTAAATTTTGGTTCTCATTTAAATCAGAGAAGGTTCTAATTCTGAATTCAACAATAGGATATTTCACTAATTTTTTTTTTTAATTGTTCTTGTGCTTTTAATAGTAGTTCTACTCGTTCCTGTTCAAACGTAAATTCATATTTGCTTTTGTTTTATTAACTGTAATTTTCTTTCGTCTTTGAATTTCATCATTGTCTTCTTCATCTTTTACTTTCATTTTTCTAAGGAAGGTATTGTGTATAGGTTCAAAACTTCGATTGTGAGTTTTTAAAGAAAGCACGTTTTAGAGTTCCTCGAACGCAATTTTACTATTTTCACAATGATGCCTGAATGTGTGTGTGTGTGTGTGTTTGTGTGCGTGTGTGTGCGTGTGTGTGTGTGTGTGTTTGTGTGTGTTTGTGTGTGTGTGTCTGTGACAAAAATTTCTCCTTCGATGACTCCAACTCTACATTACCAAAATTTATAATTCTTTCATATTCCTCTAAACTAAAATTTTAAAATATGTTTTATGTGAAATACCCTATTGTCGTCTTAGTACGAGTAATTCTAATGTTCCCAATATCTATAACCGTAATGCAATAACAACCAATATAATTTTTTCACCAAAATATGATTGTTATATAAGAAAAACAGTATACTTTCCTTCTTGTTACACAAATAGTAATTTCAGTAGCATCTGTAATCTGTACGAAACAGGTCTATCCTGCCAGAAATGCAGGTCAAGAAACAAGGAATTACAATTATAGATAAAAATAAAAACTGTTTTTGTATATTTAGCAATAAAGCAACTTGCAAGAAGTTCCCAACATAAATCAATCAAAACATCATGTTATGCAATGTCACATCTTTTCTTATTCGCTGATGCATCTTCATGGCGAATAATCTGCCGTTTCCAGTTCATATACACACGCGTGTGTCTTTATCCTAGACAGGAAAATCTCCCTGCACGCGATGTGCGATTGAATGATGAGACAAAGAGACAGAGACACGTACCCAGCAGTAATCACTGTTGGTGACATGAGAAATGTCAACTCCCAGGCACAGTTAGGCCTATGTCAACAACCCAATGTTAATTAAGCAACAAACACACACAAAATCCATGGATAATAAAATAACAATTCCGTTGTTATCTTGTAAGTGGAAAATACTTAACAACGCTATAAAAATTTATTGCAATGATAACAGTAAATAAGGAAGAACAGTTGTAAGTTTTATTTCCAATTTCGAATTAAAACGGAGTTGGAAGATGTACTTCTTACTAATTAAGTACCTATTTTCTATGAAGTATTCAGCTGGCGACAGACGGATTACATGTTTTCACTATTTTTATATGCTTCGTAATGTCTACAATACGCAACAATTTTGCAAAAAAAAATTTTCCAACATGTCTAAATTCTAAATTTATATGCACCGAATGACGACATTATTACGGGTACCTATTAGGATTATAGGGTTTTGTAAAGCTCGCTACAGACAATGCGTGTATTCGCGATTCGCGGGCAATTTACGTATAGTTCAAAATCGATTTGGAAACAACGTGGTTCGTGTGTTCGCAGTAATTCGCTCTTGGATGCGATAAATTGCCGAATATCAAAAGCTGCGAATTAACACGAATCGTTGATTCAACAAAGTTCGCGTTCGATGCATGCCAGTTCTTTAGTGCGCGCTACTTCGTGAAGTTATTATTTATTTTCTTTTAACAATTTAATCACAATGGCCCAAGAGTCCCAACAAGAATACGAGTAGTCTGTCCACAATCTGGGTCGTTTCCGTTTTTGGTTTTGATTTCTTCTTCTTGTTTTGTGCCATGATAACGAAAATAGTACTAGCTATTGACAGATCGTCGCCGGTCTCCATTTTTAGAACAAAATACTGTGTACTGAACGGGAATTTAAAATATTTCACATAGCGTTGTAGGATTTAGTAATAAACTCCAACGAATTAATATGAACACGACAAATAATATAAACGTGCATCACAAATCGCGAATACACGCATAGTCTATAGACTTTGATATACGAATTACTCCGAATTACAACGAATCGGACAAATCACGCATCGCGCATCACGAATCGCGAATACATGCATATAATCTGTAGCGGCCTTTACGCTTTGAAGTAGGTGCGCTCAGATTAAACAAATCAACGCGTTACTATAATTTGCGCTAAATATTGAATTTATTAAAATCTTCCTGGCTTCTATTTTATGAAATATGATATTAACATATATCAAATATTAAGAAAATGGGAGTGAGTTACTGAGATGGTTACAATGACGAGTAACCGGCTTGTAAAGCATACATATGTAGGTGAAGTTGAGGGTGTTTGATATCGTGACGGTCCAGTGTGTAAGTGGATGGATGTGATTGGTATGCTACGGGTGGAAAGAAAAGAAGAGCATGTATGAATGTGGTTATGAATATAGCCGAAGCGAAAGAATTGTTTAATGCAATTTTGTTGTTCAACAGTACTCTGTTACATACCAATAGATGTCATCAGTGTACCATTCAGAGTTTTATTTTCTTATTTGAAGTAAAATTAAATCCTAAATACTAAATGCCAAAATGCGACATCAGATACAGCTATAGTTTTTGATGTGAAACATCTAATGGCGCGCCTATACGAGGGTAAGAACGACTCCTATGACAGGCTTTACTTGTGTGTATCGGTATATCGGCGTCGTTTCCTCTATACTACACGCTTACCGCTTTACTTATGTGTATATCGGTGTATCGGAACGAATTTGAAAAAGCAGAGTATCGTTTCGAGCAACAAATACTTCAATAAAAATAAATTTCTATGTTTCACATGTGCAAGGCGTCCCGCGACGGCTCATTTTTTTACGAACGATCAAGTTTTGATTCAGATTTCAATAGAATAGAATTGACGTCACACACAAGAGAGAGATACAAACAAACCCTCTCTCCTTGTCTTTTTCATCTGTATTCAGAGTTATAACCTAGCTTTCTATTCCTAATTATATTATTGCATTAAAATTACTCTAAAACCAGAAGATTTTATATTTTTTTATAATTTATACAAATTGCTGATGACAGTTGTTTGTTTGTATTGCCGTAACCATAGCACCCATTACTTCTAAGCAGAGCTGCTAGATGACCCATGTGCAAATTACACTTGTGTATCTTTTGTAATGTACTCGTATTTCCATTCTCTTTTCTTATGCCGAATGTAATTTTAATTATTTTGTAGCTACGACATAGATGTTACTTTTACGAATAAGTGATTAAATGAAAAAAAAGTGTTTTGTTACGTTCACCAATAGTCAAACATCTGATTTTGCTAGAACTGCGATTTAGTTTCTGTGTTGTAGCGCATTATTTTAATAAAAATAAGGAATTTCTGCTTTTAAAGTTTTAATAACATAAAATTCATAATAAAATAATGACTGTATGCATTAATTATTTGTTTTATTAACACTCGCAGGTACTTCTCATGCTCCGTTAATAAAATGCTGATATTTAATG
Source organism: Harpalus rufipes (assembly GCA_951394225.1). NCBI lineage: Eukaryota > Metazoa > Arthropoda > Insecta > Coleoptera > Carabidae > Harpalus > Harpalus rufipes. The sequence goes on along the minus strand of OX596284.1, from coordinate 37,728,080 downwards.
CTCATGAATTATATAAGTATATATAAAATATGTTGAAAGTTGTAGCATTATGGGTACATACCGAGCTTATTGTAAACTTTTCCCCGCTTTGTATAAACTATCAATTTATAACAATTGCACGAACGAGAATAAACAAAGCGTTCGCGACAGAGAGAAGCAACGAGGAAGTTTTCCTTTGCCTGTCGCATTCTTCGCAAATTTCATTCAATGCACAATTTCATTCCCCAAACTCAGGAATGCAGAATGCTCACATTTGCATACAGAAAGAATTCACCCTACGAAATACGAAATCCTATTACTAGCCATTCATTTCGCACAAATTATTCAATTAAAACAGAATTGCGCGAGCTAAATCAATTTGCCCATATGACAGAGAAAATCGGAGAATGTATCAGAACATTCCTTCCATGTTTAGAATCATACATTACAAAACATTAAAATAAATATTTTTTTATGTGAAACTTTTTTACCTCCCGCTACCCGTGGCAAGGGAGGTATAGGGATCGTGCTAAAAATCGCATATCGAGATTTTGGTAAATGACCACGTTTTAAGCTCCCTATAATCCAATTTTAACATTTTCACGATGAAGTCTGTGGGCGTGTATGTGTGTGTTTGTGAGTGTGTGTATGTGTGTGTGTGTATGTGTGTGGATCTCCTGGGCACTCTAACTCAAATACTATAATTCAGAAATTTTTGAAACCATGTACTATCTTATTCTAATATGGAAAGAAGCCATTAAATTTTGGTGTCAATCGAATAACCGGAAATGGCAGTTTACTTGAAGCTCAAACTACTTTTTCTTCAAAAAATACCTTTAAATGTTATTTTTTCGCAATTTGTTATTACAATAATTAAAGATTATTCCATTTTCTACAGGTTTTCATTAATACTTTTTACCTCTCGCTAAGAGAGGTATTGGATTCATGCTAAAAATCGCATATACAGATTTTATTGAATAAGCACGTTTTAAGGTCCCTACAATCCGATTTTAACATTTTTACGATGATGTCTGTGTGTGTGTGTGTGTGTGTGTGTGTGTGTGTGTGTGTGTGGATGTGTGTGTGTGGGATGTTGGAAGGACGTTTACTCAAAAACTATAAGACTTAAAATTTGTTTAACAACGTATTTCCCAATCGGACATTCATGGGAAGATCTGAAAAGGTTTTGGTAACAATTGGACAACCGGAAGTAGAAGATTCTTGAAAAAAAATCTTCTAAATATTATTTTTTGAAAATTTTTCTTGATAATATTAAAGAAAAATAAATTCTCTTTCTGATATATTTAAATATTTTTATACATATTTTATAGATTTAGAGATAAAAGGAATATAATATATAAAATAATGTTGTAATTAATTTTACAACCGAAAGGATGCCATGAAAAATAGTTGCAAATTTAAATTATTTGTAACTGACAGATAAATGTCAGTGTCAGAAATAATGAGTAATGAAAGAAAAATGTATTTGGAGAATCCCTTAATTCTTGATCTGTGACTATTATGGAGATGACAAGTCTAGGTTGAAGGACTTAAATTTGTTTCAAACATTATGGGACAATGTACACCAGTACTGTAGACTAGAGTAACTTTGAATTGCGAAAAAGCTATCAAATTCTTCTCAAGTAAGTTGTAAATATTGACAAAATTACACATCGATATAAGAATAATCGGAGTGCAATCTATCCGTCACTTTATTAAAGGGAATTAAGGTTATTTAGATATAACAAGTATGAAAAAATAAAATGTAAAAGAAGATATATAAGAATAGATGCACAATCCAGATATATACATTTTAGACCGCCCAAAATTAATGTTTTTACTAGAAGAATATGAAGAGAAAGTAAACAAGGTTGTTCGAATTGAAAATTGCTGTTGCCAGCCTAATATTTATATATGGTAAACTCTACTTTGTAATTTATTGTAACATAATTTATGGTAAAATATCTTTATGTTGAGACATGCTATTATTGAATAATAAAGAAGTTTATACGTCATAGATTTATATGAATATATTATTTGTATTTATAAAAATATTCTTTGCTTTATGCATACAGCCAGGTAAAATATACGGCGAGAGGTTATGTGCTGGCCACATCAGATTTTTCTATATATTTTATGGATAAATTTATAAAGAAAGTACTATAAAAATTATATCTCGGAACTTATGCTATAAACACAACTCCATGGTTACACATTTCAGCTCAAATTTTTGTAACTGACAGATAAATGTCACTGTCAAAATAATAATGATTTCAAATTAATAACAGTAACGTTTTAAAAAGAAAATTTTAAATAGAACAATAGTTATATGGCAAGGAACTTAATATACATAATTTCAAATTAATAATAATAACGTTTTAAAACGAAAATTGTAAAGAGAACAATAGTTATATGGAAATGAATTTAATATACATAATTTCTAGCATTAGTAAATATGCCGGTATGTATTTAAATAAAAAAATAAATAAATATATTATCACAGCATATTACCCATTGCTGGGTGTGCTACTCTGCTTTGTACACAGATTTCGGTAATGATTGTGCATATTTATATCGTGCGTCGGCTCATGGCTCATTGCTGGCGTGGAGAGTGCAACACAGGGTACAATTCTGTGCCATTTGAAATTCTAAATATTTAGTATCAGGATCGAATCGATTTCCCCAGATTCGCAACCAGACATGAGGCACTCGACAACGAGACCCCATAGGTATGTATTTAAATTAATAAAAATTAAATGGCGGGAGGTATTGTGTTGGTCACATTAGATTTTTTCGGTGAAGTCATCTATATATCTTTCCTAGACGTGTATGTTCTTATCGTACTTCTTCTATTTTTTTATTCTCTTTTATATCCTAGGAAAAGTAATTCTACGTGTAGCGAATGCTGCAGTATTTCACTTATGATGTCTTTCTAATGGAATAAGAAGCGTATATCTTCTTGGGGATGAAGCAACTCTTATGTAGGCATCGCCATTACGTCGCTGGCGGGAGTTTTCCGCCTAGCTGCGGGCTTTTTTCCGTGAAATTAATTGTTCGGAGCGCCGAGTATGTAGACGCGCCCCTACGCTTTGTTTCCAGGGCTCCACCCCTCGCACTTTATTAAACGGGGGACAGAATTGCTTACCCCGCTCCCCTTGCTACATACATACTACCATCGACTAATTGCAAGACTTCCACATCGGGTGCAACCAATGGTGCAGAAAGTGGTGCCATCTTCGCGCAAGAAGGAGATAGAATATTAAATTTTGTTTTAAACAAAATAAAATTCAATGCGGAGTTATTTTTCTCAACAGTTTTATGACCTTATATTTACTCAAATACATTTTAAATTATTTTATTATTTTACATAGTAAAGCGCAGCTATATATTAACAAATGTTATTAATTTTTCTTTATTTGTAAACTATGGTACCGTCCAAAAAATATGGGTCCACCTCATGATTTGTAAACATCGATGAATTCAAATTGTTTCATTTTAATTCACAATGAAAGTAAGAAAACACAATAAAATTGAACATTTTATCCTCAATTTTATCATATTTTTACCACTGTTTTCCTTAAATTCCTTTGAACCCCCTCGAACACTGTGGAATGAAATGAAGGGGCATGTCCTCAAAACCAGATTAACCAACGTTAATTAGCTATAGGAGAATTTGCAAAATATTTAGAAATCATATTCTTGTAATTTTTTTGGTAAAGTAAACATTTAGAATTTAGGATTTTTTAGTTGTTTTTTATTGCTTTATTTCATAATTATCAATTGTATCAGTTATTTAAACGATTTATAGAGTACGGTAATACCGGGTGTACTAAATATTTAGTCCGCATACCAAGTGACATAACAAGATGACGACGATTGGTGTAAACACTTTGTACCAAACTTTTGGTACGCAACTGGTAGATACCTACACATTTTTGGAACATTGAAGGGGAATGTACCAGACCTTACTGATGGACGGTGCAAACAGAAGCGTACCAAAGCGAGTTTTCTGCCATCTATGACTATGTTTAATTCAATTAAAATTGTAAATTTAGAGAACTTGTGTAAGTGTAAGATTTATGCTCGTATTTATAAACGTCCGTAACAGGGGTAGCGGTTCGTTATATTCAAAACGCCCGTAATATAGCAAATTTTTTTATTCATAAACAATCGTTATCCATTACAATCGTAAAATACGTATATGTACAATATAACGGCCCGTTAAATAAGAATATTTTCATTTCTTGAAATTCGGTGCATGTAATTTTGACATTGTCATGCTAAATGTACAGATTAATTCATTATAATTGTCATAAGATACGTTTAATTATAATATTATTTAAGGATATTATTAAATTACATAAAAACAAATATTGGAAAATGTCATTTATCTTATCGATACCATCACCATCATCTGCTTCTTCAATATTATTAACATCACATATACATTTTACAGCATTGATGTGATTTTTTTCCCAGGCATCATTTTACTGTTTCATATTTTCTGCATCAGTTTTCACATTATCTATTAACATTTTCTATTATATCTGGTACAATTTCAATTTTTACATCACAAATATGTTTTCCCTTTGTCCTTTTCTTCTCCTGCAGTTAAACAACTGTCAGTGTCAAAAATGAAATTTTCACACATTTTTTTGTAATTGTTTGACCTGATATTAGTATTTAATATCAAAGATCATTAGGAAACGAAGCGTAATATTTTGTTTTGAGTTATATTGACTTTTATGGATACGGGTATTAGTATATTTATTTAGATACCGGTGTAAACGTACCGTACTAAGATAAATTTTAGTATACACTTGGTATGCGTACCAGAATCTAGCCAATAAACGTTGATATAATTCTTACTGAAGCATGGATATTTCCTAGCCCACTGTCCATATTGGAAACAATAAATTCCAAATTAGTAATTTAGCTCCCTCGCACGTTTAAAAATTACTGCAGTTTTGCGTGAGGGATCATAGAGCAATATTTAGTCAGCGTCTGAGGATTACACTATGAGGGAAATTTATAGTTGGTAGTAGGAAGGCTATGAATGTCAGTGTTATTTCAGCACAACGTAAGCCCCAGAACCCTTTCGATCCTGGAATGAAGCAACTTTGATAACGTTATTATGACAGCAACAGAGCTCAGGTACACATTATCACCGGAACCGAAGGTTCATATTCATGCTCCAGCCTTTACTTAAGATCGCATTACCCTCTCAAGACGACGAACGCTTTACACACGCCTTACATAGGATCACTGAGGTTCTACAATCCGAGAGGGAATATTTGTCTATGCATAAAGATGTCTTTACAATGGTTAAATACCGCAGCTTTATATAAATATATTTGAGATAATATATCAGATGTTTTATTTCACTAATTTTAAATAAATGATCCTCAAGCATTTCACTGCAATTTGTAGTGATGTTTTAGGTTATGAAAAACGCAGCGAACTTCAAAATGGATCGGAAGGGAGCATTTTGTACAGTCCGTCTATTCTTACGTGACAATCTTCGCTGATGTGCACAAAGAAAGTATTCGTGGGGAAAAGATATAGATAGTACGCGCGAGAAATACACTCCGATATGTTATTGTTAAAAATAAATTTTGTTTCTTTACACATATCAATACAAACTTACCAGCACGCTATTTACTACATATTGGTGTAGTATGAGACTGAAATTTAACAAATATTATTTATGTCTGAGATAAGGTAACTTTTAAATGCTTTCATAGTTTACGCCCCGGTTTGTACTTTCTGATTTTAACTGCAACATAATTAAAACAGAATGAGCTCCGATCCATATTTCACCCCCCACCACAGTCTATGAACAATTGCGCATCTTAACCCAACTGTCAGGTATGAGTAGACGGACCTACACATATCGAGTACTCTCAGGAAAGTTCGATTCACACTTCGACAAAAATACATTTTGCCTTTTAACTTTAATGAAAAAAAAATATCACTGCTTTTATATTATGTTACTTCTTTATTATTGTTTTTTTTTATAAAAAAAATATGTTTGTGGTTTTTGAATTTTCTCGCCTTCATTATATCCTATTTCAGTCCAAATCCATTGACATTTATAATTTTCAAAATGGCGGCTGGGACTGTATACTCAATAAACACCTACCTACTTACGGCATTAAACAATTTTTATAATGGTATTCATTATATGGGCACAGATAACTAATCTAGGGAACTGGGTGACCCTTCTGCACGCCAGCAATGAATGTCCATGAGGTGACGCCTGGTATACGTCCGTACGGTACATATACGTCATCATCATTACCGAAATATGTGTACAATGTACAAAGCAGATTGGCACACCCAGCAATGGGTAATATGCCGTGATGTTATATTTATTTTTATTTCATTTATATGAAACATTAAATATATTGTAATTTATTTACAAAACAATTTTAAATTTGGTGTTCAACAAGTCACTTGTTACAAAATTTTAGTGGAGTAATACAGATTTCAAATGTTTCTCAGAAACGAAGCATATGTTCGGTTGTCGTCGTTTTCGTACTTATTGAAAATTGAAATTGTAGGAAGTATGATTTACGGTATGTACTCGATCAGAATTGAAACTCTCGACAATTGCCGACGAAGCACGAACGGTAAAAAGAAATGAAGGTAATTAATGGAGCCGGTTTCACATTTTTTTAAAAAGAATTTTAAATTAAAGTGTATGCAATATTTTTCATAGCAATAAAAAATTGTAATTCATTATTTTCGTAAAAAAATTGGCTCCAGAAATAGTCATGAAAAACAACCCCCCACTCCTGTGGCGTCGGAGTACGTACAGTATGTCATGCATAAGCCAATATGAAACTACCCAGCCAAAAAACAACCCTTATCCTAATATGAAAACAGTTTACGTTATTTATATAAATAAAAGTAGCCGACAGTTTGTCATATGTTAAACTAAATGTACTTTGATGTCACATTCTGTTTCAAATCACCGTGACTTTTTCAAAATATTACACAAATTTCAATATTTAATTCTAAAATATATAATGAATATTTCGTAATATTTTTAAATTTGATGCTCTTTAAAGAACAATATCTTTTAAAATTCAGTATATAAAAATTCGTACAACAGCCATATTCAGTATATAATTATCCTGAAAAAGTATATAATATATAAATCAGGCTTCCTTAATATTGTTTGCTGTTATCTCCAACTCTATTTTTGTTCAGGTTAGATATTAAAAAAAAAAGTTTTCCCATGTTAAAAGTCTATGTATCATGTTCACCCTGTATAATATATTCCACGGAAATTATGCATATTAAATTTCAGCGCGCCATAAATTGCGCATGTCTTAAAGTGGCAGTAAAATGCAAATAAAGCTAATCAAGAAACAGAAGTAATTCAGAGCACAAAAAGATTATGGGTTCGAGTATATTAGCTAATTAGCAAAAAATATCAATAAAAAATTATTGTCTCAAAACGTTGCATCCTTTTCGGGTTTAAGTACCTGTTTAATATTTTAATCAGTTTACGATGTAAAAATATGTGAAATGATTGTGAAGAACCGGATGGCAAGAGCAGAGAGCGATGATCAAACTGGCCGTCATTACAGCACTAGCTGGGATCCAGTGCATACTAAGTAGCCAAGTCAAAGTGGCCATTTAAGCTAGAGCAAGACGCAAGGCATACGCACACCGCACCGCTGGCTGCTCAGGAGAAATAACTTTATACACGTATTACCAACATGAATATTAATAGCAGTATTTGAATAATTTTCTATATATTACAAGCCTGAAAGAAACGTGTACGCTGTATGGTGTGCGTGTTTATGCCGAGATGCTGATGCTATGATGCTGGGCGTTTGATGAGTTCTTGACGAGGTTGTGTTCAGCGTTCAACATCGTGAACTCGCTGTCTGTGTGGCATCACAGGCAAATATTTTACTGCTTTTCAATTTTCTATTTACATAAATAACATCCACACAAAAACTGAATCAATAGAAATCAATCATTATGGATTTTTATTTCTATCCATTATAGGTCGTATCAATTCGCTTAACGTAAATTCGCCAACTAGAAACTTGATGAAATTATAAATAAAAGGCATGTTTTTTTATATCAATATAATAATGCATCTTGCATTTTTACCGATACAACTATAGTACGTCATGCTGCAGTGTTATTACTGTAGGTACGTTTCTGAAATTTATCAAAGAATAAAAAATCAAATTTGGTAGCCATTCAAATTAAAACAGTATTTAGTGCTATTTGGAGCAAAATTTGTACGAGAAAATCTATTAGATGAAAGTTATTATTATTATGAAACGGAATCTGTGTGTTAAACAAAAAAGAAGGAATGATAATTCATTTGTTGTATCTTTACTACCCATACAGTTACGTCTACACCGTTGTTATTTAAAATTGGTTGTACAAAATCTTCACCCGCCATTTTTATCAAACGTTATGGTGCAACGTTTATGCGCAGCATGTTTGTAAATTTGTAGAAAAATTTCAATCGCTGAAACTTGTAAAACAGAAAAAACGAGATTTATATAAAGCGCTGGAACGGATGAAATTAATTTGAATAAAAAAAACACGCCCTAAAACTAATATTCATTACTGCTGACACAAAAGGTCAAAAGACTTTTTTTTAATGATTGTGTTTGGACTAAATTTGGCATCTCAACAAGTCCTAACCTACATAATTATGTCTGAGAACAACGTTTATAAGCCTTGGAAGTTTATGGGCAAGCGTAAATACGATTGAAAGGGTCTAGTTGTACGTTTTAGGTACCAAACTTTTTTGAAGAGGGAGACGTGAATTCCGGGCGTTATGTTTCAATGTTGCAAAATTTTCTGCAGCCCCGATTGGAAGTGGTTGTTGAGAAATCGGCTCCAGCAATGTATTGCACCTAACGGCCGCCATCTTAAAGACATTATTTTTAAAAATTAATGAGTATAAAATGGTAAGTCCTACTGATTTCAAAATAAAAACATTTTTTTTCATATATACCCTGGTTTCTTTTTTATAACTCTTCAAAACTGCTCAATTGGTTTTGCCGCATCCTATATAAGAAATATTTGTTGAAATGATGCTGCCGCGATATTTTTTTTGAGACTGGATATTTTGTTGGTTGTTAGTCCGAGGTAATGTATCCTATTTCTGGTTTAACCCCAATGATAATTAAATATGCACACACAATAAATTCGGGTGGAAATTAAAAACAATTAAATCGCATAGAGATTGTGTAATCAGTTTTGGGACACGCGAATGGAGAATTTTTAACGACTGTTGTTTGCGCGGACGAAATTCGTTGAATAAATATTTGATTGTAACGATTTTTTATTGTTCTGAACAAACAACGGAATTCATTTCAGCGGAATCTGTTAATTTCACTATGGCAATAAATATTTTTTTTTCGTAGTTGTGTATTCAGGAATTCTTATTTGCTTTCAATATTTATTTAGTTCTTTAGTTATTTATTCAAATAGAAAATTGGAAACCTGCGAAATATTTGTGGTTTTAAACTACATAAACTCGTTGTATAATTTTCATTAAACTATAAATGAAAATCACTTAAGCAGATTATATCTATTTCATTGTATGTACTAACTGTATTTAGTAGACATAGGCTTAAATTAAATCTTTTAAATGTGACTTGTAAAAGTAAAATGTCAACAGACAAAAATCGACCTCAAATTAACGGTTTTAACGAAAATAATTGATGATCCGACGGCCGGAATGGGATATTCTACCATTTCAAAGAAATAGTTAATATCAATAAAAATGCTTTTATAAACGTGACGTGACGCCCCGGGCCTATTATTCGGTTATTATCATAATTTTTCAGATGAATTCGGGTGAACTGCACATAGTATTCAAATTAAGATCTATAGCAATTTATCTATTTTAACATTTTCTTTATTTTTGTATTCATTACTAATTTATTTGACAAAGGAAAAAATATTTAATAAAATTAAATGAAAATATATGCCTGATGCAGACAATGCAGATTATTGTGACGTCACAAATAATTTTAGACACTCAAAAATTCAGATCTCGCTTACTAATTCGAATTTTAACATCACGTTTTTGCCAATACTCTTAGACTTTTATATATTAGAAAAAAATCAGTAGAATACCCCATTCCGGCGATCCTGATAATTTTGAGCCTAATTTTCGGAATTCGGTTTTTCAACGTTCCATCACTAATCTATTCCTATGAGGACATTTACTAGGCGTCGCCCGACCTTCATTGAAAGCTGTAGTGGTGAGAGCACCACAGGAGCCACTTTTGTGCTATTTGCTATATCTAATGTCAAAATATTTTAATCGTTAATTAAAAAAAAAATAGAAAGACCTAAATATGATATTTTAATTCGCTACTGCCGGGACATAAGATCATAAGTTGATTTTTTCAATTATTGCGTTTGCACCCTGTACTACTACTACATAATGATATACCTAATTGTAACGATTGTATTTTCGAAGACAATTTTCTCAGTAATAAGATAAAGATAAAGAAAATAACCTAGAAATGTTAAACCCACCGTCCATTTTAAAAATAATAATTTTTCTTTTGCCTTATCTTCGAAGAATTTGCCAAGTCAAAATAATTTTTCTTTCCCATAGCTGCTAGCAATTTATTATTTGTTTGTACAGGGCGATAAAAATATCTTCATTCTGAATGACAGAACAAATAAACGTTGAGCAAAACTAAATGATAAACATAAAAGGCTGATAAGAAATTAATAAATCAAGCTAAGAGATTAATAGTTATGAGTTGTCTAATAGAAATGCAAATATAAGTGTCGCGCGCGTGAAAATCTACATTTGCGTTGGAGTTATTCATATTATTTGTCGCTGCACTGAAAGGTTTAAGTGCGCCTAGGCCATAGATTTGATTGTATGATTTTACGACTTCATTAAATGTAGATAGATAAACCTTGACACATTCATCATGTACAGGTGCAGAATGAGACAATGTCACGAAGAATATAAAATTGTGTAGAACGAAAAGTCGTGGACGACTGGACGAAATAACGAAAAGGAATTTGTGCACGACACCAAATACACTGAGTAAGAGAAAGGTTTATGTTTTCATAATTCGTAATTTATATATAAAAATACTTTGGAGTAAATACTAAGTGTGTGTGAAAATATCATTTTTATACAAGATGATTTTAGGCCTAAAAAACCTCTACGTATAATCTTGAGTATAACTCAATTTGTTTTTATTTACAATTTTTAATGTTTTAAAATGTACATTGGTGTCTGTAAATATTTACCAAAACAATGTACTGAAACTAGAACATGTATTACCTATGACGAAGTTAAAAATAATTAAGCTATTTTGCTCATATTATAGTCAAAACTCAGTTTTTAAAAAGTATTGTAAATGAAAGTTTATGCAATATTTTTCATAGTAATAACAAAAATATTTTGTTGTCATTTTCGTAAATAATTAAATAAAAAGATTGACAGGAATGGGGATTTCTGTGACGTCAAAATACGTAGAACACGCGTCATTCATAGCCAATAGGAAAACAGTTTATCCATCACCTGTTATTTGTATAAAGAAAAGTCGGCGATCGTTTGTCTCATGTTAAACTGTATGTACTTTGACGTCACATTTTGTTTCAGTTCACGTGATTTTAAAAATATTAGATACGTTTTTCAATTTAACATCTATCTTCGAAATAAATTAAGAAAGTGTGAAAAGATAATGTCAGCCACATGGATTTGAACCATGGACCATTACTTTGCCGGAGTAACGCTCTACCAACTGAGCTATGGCCAACCTATCCAATGGCTGACATTATCTTCCACTTTAGCCGTTAATGTATCTCTCTATGGAGAATACAGTTTGTGTCACGTTGTATGATGTGGGGTTGGATAACCACTACATTTAAACATCATTTTTTAACATCTATCTCTTTCTATCGATGCACACAGGCAATAAAATTCTCCTCATTCAGTTCCTTTTCTCTCAAGTCTTTCGCAATACAGTCCTTCCATCTTTCATCTCTGCCACATTCATTTTCTTTTCATTGACACTGACATCTGTCAGTCAGTATTTTCTTAATATAGTACCTGTTTCCATGGTTATAGCATAGCTTACAGATTTATAAAATTTAATTTCTATATAATTCTTTAACTCTATATCCATTGAATATGAAATATAAAATACAATCAATTTGTATAGATACGAATATTCTTTAATATTTATAATAACATTGAATGTCAAAAAATAATATTTAACAGCGTTTTTTTCAAGAAAAACTGTTAAAATGTTTCGCGGCCGAAATTATAGTCATATACACACACGCACACACGCGACAGGCATCATCGTAAAAATAGTAAAATCGTATTGTAGGGACCCTAAAACTTGCTTATTCATTGAAAACTCACCACCGATTTTTTTGACCAAAGACAGTACCTTCCTTATCTAGAGGTAACACAATATTTAAAAAAACAAATTACTTAGAAGGCATATAAAAATTCTTGCAACCGCTCTATGCAGACAACTACTCTGTTGGCACGGCAGTAGTAATTTAACATAAAATTATGAAGTTTATTTATACCGAATGTCTCAACATGTGCGGTGAGAATTGATCCCAGTATTTAACTGCCTTTTGAATTACAATTGAAATATTAAATTATTCAATTATCTTTATTTTCCCGTTTTGAGTAATGGTTAGTCATTTTCATTATTGTAATCAACTTTTCTTTATTATAATTAAGCATTGTTTTTGTTATAATCAAAAATGCCCTTTTTAAATAAACTAAAGGAATATAATCAGAGAGATATAAGCATAACCATTAAATATCTGCAGCCTCGATACATAATTTATAAACATAAACATACAGTAGGTAATAATAATAAATTATTATAATATATTTTTGTGTCTGTCAATAAATAAAATAGAAAAGGGTAATAAATAAGCCGTGCCGTGATGAAATGTTTACGTTTTATGTTTAATTTGTGGTAATAATTATTGTCATACTAATAGTTAAATTTTTGATAATTCATTGTTGATTTATGTGTTTTGAAAAGAAATATTGTGAAAAATGTATTTGTATCTTGTTTGTTTCCAATTAAGGCCTCGTTGTTTATCTGTTCTCGCCGGGAATAAAAAACGAGGCTACGCGATAGCGATAAGCGGTCAAAAGCCACATGATATTTTATCAGGGCAAGCAATTTCACGCTCCATTCCAAATATGAATGTTTACCAGAGGTTGAGCAATGTTCCAATTATTGACTTGTACATGTACGAGGTTCGAGTACTTGGTGGTCAATTAAAAAAGCGAATTTATGGCATAATTGACAAAGAAAGAGGAGCAGGTCGTTAGCTGTACTGGATGTGGGCATGTGTTTAGCAATTTGTCACGCCGCCATGTTGGAGGAGAGGTAATACAGTGGTAATGCTTTCACCGCTGACTGATACGCACCCAGTCGTTTATTATGCTACACAATTTACGTTTGATTCCACGCTGGAAATGTAATACGCCACTCTGGTTACGGTTACTGTGATCCGGACGCCCAAAGCGAACAGCGTAAGCACGGCATTCAAAATAGGTGTTTTTGTCAGTTTATTACAGATTTTAGAGTTTCTAGACAGAAAATAAAAAGCTAAACACTACCAATTTTATTTTAAAGTTTTGATTAACCCTTAACCACTCGGGTCCGGTCTCTCAGACCACAACGGTTTTACAAATTCAATATATCTAACCACTGTTAACTCCCATCACCTGCAAAGTATGCGTAATCGTTATGTATACCATGCTGTTTTAATATTTAGTGTCCGTCAATCAATTGGAGTACGTATAGGTATAGGAAAAATATTTGAATAATTTGAACGGTCTCTGTGACCGGATCCGGGTGTTTATGTAATGTTTCAAGTTCCGAAAAAAATGTTAAGATAGTAAGCGAATATGGTTCATTTTCTATATTATCCATTTAGTGAAGATAGCAAACATAGTGAGAATAATAATAGTACATTAAGATACAATTTTCATAAGATATGATTTTAGCGCACGCGTCTTTGTTAGAAACGAGCGGCTTGCAGCGAGTTTTCTAACGGGACAAGTGCGCTGAAATGTCTTATGAAACGTGTATTTTATACTATTTTTTTCTATTTTGGTCCTTTTGTCAAAAAAATATTTACAAATATACGTGATTTCATTTTTAGGAATATTTTAATTTTTATTTGATTGTTGGTAACAGTAACAGTGATTGATATTCGTAACTATAACGTTTCATTGTTATTGTTTACAATTTAAAGTAAACCACGATTTTGAAATGTATGATTAGTTGTTGCCTGGCAACTTATAGGCCCTCGGGCAATAAAAACCAAATTGTGCCCGCTTTTGAGGGCGAATAAACAAGTTTATGATTCCAAAATAAAATAAATACATTTATTTTTACATTTACATATTATTTCTACCATTATTGCAAGAAATCAGTAGGCTTAGAATGCACAAATGAAATTTGCACCAACTGAATCGACAATTTTTCTTTATGTAACTTTTTTTAAAGTCATGAATACACAGATTAGTAATGTATATAAATAATACAAGCCTTAAAATGTAGTCATTATTGTTATCTGTGTAAAGCAGACTGGCACATCCAATAAATGGGTAAATACGTTTCATGGTTTGTTATTTCGTTATATATACCTACTTGATTCTATTGTGTTAGATTAAAATCTTCCGTTTCTTGTTCAAATGAATCTAAATTTAGTGTAGTCTTCTCTTTCTTACGTCTACAATAACAAACAAATTCAAGACCGTCTTGCCTCATGTGCTGTTTTTATGATAAGACACTCAAATTCAGTTTCTTTGTGGCTACAGATATGCAAGTGTTCTCCTTGAAGAAGTCTCGCTCTCTGTAAATGAGAACTGAGCGCTGAGGCTGAGTCACGGACGAGTTCAGTACAGCCAGCGCCATCTACCGACCACGCCAGCAACTAATTACACCACATGTATAATTTATATTTACGGAGTAATGAAAACGCAGATATTCACAAAGGAATACGATGATATTATTTCAAGGCATTACATACTTCATGCAGAAGGATGGAATAATAAATAAAGATGTAGTAAGTACTTCTTTCAAGTAATATTTATCATACTCTCAATTTGATTTTTACCTGGGGCTTTTCTACTTTCAGAAGTAAACTTTTTTGTACATCAATTATATATTTAACCAATGATAGAACTAACCACATATATAGTAAATCTGGCAATGATTTTTGTTTTACATGCTATCTAAAAGAACTAGAGCCCCTAATAACTGACCAATAATTACGTCAGGGTTCAAAATTTTGTAAAATAAAAATACTAAATAAGCGGCAAATGACAAAATCGTATGGAGAGGAACGCTTCGGCCATTTCAGATCACTCTGGTTAATTATACTATACAACATTTCACGTAAGAAAATAGCATTGGTTTAGATAGTGACATAAATTCTTCCCTTCGATTGGTCAGAATACAAACCTAGTTCGCAAAAAAGAAAAAAAAATATAGAATGAAGTGACGTTTAACCATGTTTTGTTGTAATTTTTAATATTCAGGTTTTATACACTTATATAGATAAAATATGTATTATTGACAAAATTTGGTTACAAGAATTTTAATTATTTATTTAATCTATGTAAAAATGGCCAGCTCTCAAGTGCCGTCTACTATATTTACGTGAAATGAAGTATTATTTTTCTATTTGTTTACAGAATATCCAAACAATCGAGCAAACAATCATATATTTTAATCTTCAAATATTACAAATTAAGCATATGCAGATATCTTCGCAAATGCGCATCATAGATTAGATTAAATTAAAGCAAATATTATTTATTTGTTTTTAAATAACTTGCACATTCGGCATTAGTGTAAGAATTATAAATTCATATTCAAGAATAGGTAAATAAAAAAAGAAAAAATATTTGTGAATATATGCATGGCCTCAATGCATTGTGGGTTAATTAAAAATAAACAAAAATTGACGTCAAATAATATGCAGGCGTTAATTTATGTTATGTTAAAGTACGTTTAGAAAACGAACAAAAACAAACTGACCATGGCGTGAATTTTGTGCGTTCGTTTAGGTTATGTTACGGTTTATTTAGAAAACTAACAAATAAATTTCGGTCTTAGAGAATTTAAATAAATCAACGACTTATGATTGTTTTTGTTTTTCGCTCACTAATGCCCAGTTGCACCGCTAACACTTAAATTTTAAGCTAGATCTTAAACAAAAAAAATGTAAATCGAAATTTTGACAGCAATATTTGACGTTTCATTTCGGTACGATATTGTCAATTTGAGGAACACTTAAAATTTAAGTGTCAGCGGTGCACCCGGGCATGAGTGATTTTGGTCTTTGAGCCCAAAATAAACAATGTTAGGTTATGTTAATTTAATTAGTTTGGATGTGTAATTTAGGTCACCGATTGTGATTCATGCGACCCAGCTTCTATTCCAACTTTGAAATAACACAAAAGTGACTCTCCATGACAGATTTGACAGTCTGTGAGATGACGCCTGATAAGGGTCCTTAACGGTATAGACGCATATACATATAATCATTACCGAAATCTGCGAAAAAAAGTATAACAAAAAATGTGAAATGTTATTAATATTTTGAGGTTAAATGCGCCGATAGCATATTATTCTACATCTACATAATGTATGTGTAAATTTCCACATATTAAATGTCGGTGCTTTTCGTTCCGTGTTTATTAGTTCTTGCTATATTCTTCTATCGTTTATTATTCTACTATAGGTGCAATAAATATCCTAACAGTAAATATTGAAAAGTAACTGTAATATATGACGTAAATTCAACAATTCAAGAAATGTTTTGAAGACGGTTTTCACGAAGTCCATAGGCGTAACTAGGGGGGACAGGGACCCTCCCCCCGGAAAACTACATATGAGTGTATTTTTTGTTTTAATTATTGATATAATTTTGTGATTGTTGTGGTTTAAAGTTTAAATTGATTAACCGACAGGAATTTAGGTGAGTAGTAAAAAATTTAGTAATTTTTCGATGTGAAAAATTCTGATTAGGCATAATTAGTCGACAAATTATGCTCTATTTTAAAAGTGATTTTCAAGACACATTCTATAATGCGTACATGCGACAAAATGGGATTTTTCTCTACTTTGCATTTCAAACTCAGGGACCTATCCCCCCCTCTAGAAAAAATCTCTAGTTATGTCCATGATGATGTCAACAGTGAATCATCGGCCAAATTACAAAATATTCTCTTATGATTATTTTTGAAAGATATCTTTAGGTTACGAGTGAAGGCATCTTTTGCATTTTAAGCAGAAAAGTACGCAAAAAAACGTTTCCTTATATAATTTATATGCGCGAGTGAATCCCGAGTGCACCTGATTCCTTACGACATTTTTTCTTTGCAGCGAAGAGGTAATAAAAATGGTTGAAAGAAGGCACGTAGTAGATATCTAAATTATCTGCAAAATCTAGGAGGCCCTGCGTCCAGATAGAATCGGGTCTTCGTGACCCGCACTCCAAGTTTTTAGTAAAATTGATGGTTTTAGTCGAGTGTCGCCACGGGGTCGTTTCAACTTCACGCTTCTTAGCTCCATTCTACCTGCTGTCGTCTCGAGCCAATTCTTTTTCATCTTGCAGACTCCTCCGACGACAAAAGTTTTTACAAAGAATCACGTCAACCAGAACAGAACCACTAAACCGACCTCTGACTTGCATGGAAACGCGGACCGACAAACCAACATACAGCGTAAAATATTGTTGCTCCGGGGAGGATATTACGTCGCCTCTCTCATTTTTCTTGACGGATTTTTACTTTTGTCGACGGTTTTCATTATTTTAAGCTCTTTATTTCATTAGACTACAAAGAACGCTGACAATTTGAATAAGAATAGGAAGTTATGCCATTTGCATTATATCCTTCCAAAATTAACAACATTAAATAAATTTTCAAATACCTTTTTTAACAAAGCTACACCATCTATAGGTCAGTTAATAATTAAATTAAACGACTTGAAAATTTATCATTTGCCGATACTGAATTCTGAATTACAAAGTCCAAGATAAAAGGTAGAAGATGAATCTCATTTGCAAGCATATATTATATCGACATACACGATATCAGACTACAGTAGGCTTTCCCCATATATGCTGAGCCCAAACCGGATAAGCAAAATTCTAAATACGAAAAAGTTTATTTTTAAATTTTATAAAAGGTTAATAAAATGCGTTTTATGTTAAGAAATAATAGTTTATTTCATTCCTTTTTATAAAAATAATCTACTAGTACTATTGGTTTTATTTCTACATGATGAAGGATAGAAAAAAAAACCTATTTTTTCAGAAATAAATATAAAGTTATTAGAAAACAATTTCCCCCATAAAGTATAATGAAATGGCAGTCCAATGTGATCACGTGATTGCAGAGTATCAATAGACAAATCATATATGTTTTTTAACAACGTGTGTGTAAAGAAATTATTTTTTAATGCTTTTGTATACTTTGAGGAATAGAATCTTATAAATATTCCCCTATCCTATTCTCGTATGTATAAGATGTAAAATATATTTTGAGGTTATCACATGACAGTTCTCAGCTCTGTATTTCCTATGTACATATTTCTTAATATTATTAAATTTTAGACAGTTTATACCGCTTTAGAAGTATCATATGTGACGGTAAATGACAAAAATGAATTTAACCGCGCATCTATTCTATTTCGTAGTCAAAAAAATAATAATCCGTCAAAAATCAATGCGAAACATTGACAGATAAAGAAAAATGCCGAAAGTTAGAAATCATTGCGGATGTTTCTCAAAATTGGGCGACAGTGTTACCAACAATGCGCGTGAAAATTTGGGAGATTGAAATATCTGACAAATTTCTATTAAATTTGTTATATCTTTGAAAGCAGATGGGCATGCATGTTTTTTTAACTAGTTTTTTTTTTTCAGACCTTAATTTATTTTCACCTAGTTTTTAGTCAAAAGTTAATGGCTTTTTGCAATTCTAGAGGCAATTATGTCGATGATTTCTTGAACTTCCCTATACTCGCTATGTTAAATCTTCCAACTTTGGAGTTCAATAACTCCGATTGGAACTGAGCAATTTTGGATTTACATTGAGCTATACTTAATCTAGATGTACGCCAATTTATCTATTGAAAATCATTCTTTCCTAAACAGCCAATTCTGGTTTTACAGGAAATGTCGGTATACGTATAGTATGCGCTTAGTTTAGTATATACTGGAATATCTGTATTACGGGTTTGTTCAATAACATACAAAGACAAATAATTCATTGTTTCCAGGGAATACCAATCCCTGTATCAATGTTTTAAGAACTTCAAAATTTAATGTTTTTTTTTTTTTAAGTGAGAGCTGCGAGCCATCTCATGATCATTTCGGCAGCTAGAAGAAATCCATAGCGTGCGTTAGACTTACGTATCCATACAATAATTTCCTTCACGAATGCGGTATTTGGAATCCGAATTAACATATTTTTTTGTGGATCGCATATGGGTACATGGAATGCGTGATACGGTCAATTATAACAATCTTTTTTTGCCCTAGATAATGGATTATAAATCGCGCATGCATTCGCATTTGGTTGAGAACTGGTTATTAACAGACCCAAAACGTAAAGAAAAAGAAAGAATCGTGGTCTAGGATTCCAATTAAGTTAATTGACTTGGTTGTATCAATCAGGCGGAGGATTATGAGGAGTACGTGTTGTGCCGCCGACAACCGCTCCGTCGAATAGCATAGAAAATGATGCGATCGAAAAGACGGACCAAATTATTCAAAATAATGTGCGTTACTAATGTAACGAATCGATAAAACAACAGATTTTTGACATTTTCAGTTTTCAATTGCATTCTTTTGAGGATAGGATGAAAAGTAGTGCAAATTAGTACTCAAAGATGACACTACTGAATATATTATTCATTGAATATTTATAACTGTTTGGTTCCGTTTCCGTCGCTTAGTTTCAGGGTTGTTGCAATATTATCCAGTCAAAAAGACAATAAGAGTATATGGATTTTTAAATAAACATACAGTACCGGCCAAATGTATATCACCTTTAAGTTTTTTCAACATAACTTGACTTATAGAGAATTGATGTCTATAAAATCATAATATATTTTGATATTAGGTATAATTTACCTAATAAAAAACTTTTCACTAAATAATAGTAACAATAACGCGGAAAAAATAATTTTATTCAAATATCTGAAAATAAGAAATATTTAATAATGAAGTTAGTAAATAATTAACACTAAATAAAATTAATATTTTGTTGCAAATTCTTTTACGTCGATCGCAGCTTGGATGAGTCTTGGTATAGACGCGATGAGTGCGTCGATTGCTGCTGAGGGATCTTCGTCCACTCCTCCTCAAGTTGGGCGAACTTCTTGGCTGCGCTTGCCGCTCGTTTGCCGGCCAAATGTCTTTCCAGCTCATCCCACAACGGTTCAATAATATTTAAGTCAGGCGACTGACTTGGCCATTTCATAAGAGTCAGACGATGGCGTCGGAACCATTCTTGCAAATCACGCGCGCGATGCTTCGGATCATTATTCTGCTGGTAGATGAAGCCAAGACCATGAAGACGCTTTCCATATGGAAGCATTACATTTTTGAAGATGTCTATGTACATTTTTCGATCCATGATACCATGATTTCTGTGAAGAGGACCCATTCCTTTTGCTGAGAAAGTACCCCACACCAAGACTGAACCGCCACAATGCTTCATAGTCTGCAGTTGATATTTTGGATTGAAACGTTTGCCTTTAGGGCAACGAATCCATTTTATGCCACCACTATCAACAACATAAACTTACTTTCATCGCTCCAGATGACATTAGACCATTGCTGAGGTGTCTAGTTTTTATGCTCTTTAGCCCACTCCACTCGCGCCTTCCGATTTTTGGCAGAAATGAATGGCTTCTTCACAGGTTGTCGTCCATTCAGTCCTGCGGCTTGTAGTCGATGACGTATGGTCCGTATGCATGGATTAGACTGACCAGGAGTCGCTATTTCCTTCGCAATGTCGGGCGCTGTAAGACGTGGATCGCTGTGGGATACGTGGAGGATGTTGCGATCGACAAGGGAAGTAGTGCAACGTGGTCGGCCGCTTTTCTTCTTCTCAACATAGCCTCCTTGGAGGTTCCAATGTTTAAGAATTTTATTCACCGATGATCTGGCGATGTGAAACTGTTGCGCGAGCTCCTTAATGCGTCCGCCCTTGTTTCCGGCCCTCTATAATAGCTTTTTGTTGTCGTTCGTCTAAATTTAGAGCACCTTTTGTCTTTGCCATATTACAAAATAATAAATAACGCAAAATTTTGCGGTTTCAACTACAGATACAACGGCAGAATAAGCGAGAAAAAATAAATAAATTCAAAAAATAGCTTGAAACACATTATATTTCTTTTAAAAACTCATCACACATCATGTACAAGATCTAATCTACATCAAATATATACTGTTAAATTTTGAGCGCATTTGATTTATTTTTATAAAAGTTATACTGAAAAAACATAAAGGTGATATATTTTTGGCCGGTACTGTATTTTGTAACATTTCAATAACCAATAAAAATAAAACATGTATTATTAACATTTTAATAAACTAAAATACTCGTACAAGATTAATAGTTATCTGTATTTATATGTTCTATTCTTAAATATCTATATATTTTTTTCAAGTTTTTGTGTTTTCTCTGAGCCTAGTCTATCACTTAGTTTGGACCAAACTAATCCAATTACGGAAAAATCCTTCCGATTGATGCCAAACTGGCTTCATATGAATGCTTATCATCTGACAAGAAATACCTTCTGGCAAAGTTTTAAATTTAGAATTTTAGGTCTTCATAATTTGCCATCATTTTTATCAAAAAGAAATGATAGAAAAATATCTGTATCTACGATTTTAAATGTACAAAATTAATTTTTCA